>JAPQNM010000004.1:1728535-1748535 GCA_029783475.1 Metacarcinus magister | reverse complement strand
AAAGAGACAGATAGGGGTAGGGTGGAGAGAGATAAGAGGAAGCAGCGTCAGAAGTGATGGAGAACAAGTGAGAGACAACGTGGTGCATGGAGAGACAATTAGAGAGAGAGAGAGAGAGAGAGAGAGAGAGAGAGAGAGAGAGAGAGAGAGAGAGAGAGAGAGAGAGAGAGAGAGAGAGAGAGAGGAGAGAGAGAGAGAGGAGAGAGAGAGAGAGCAGAGAGAGAGAGAGAGAGAGAGAGAGAGAGAGAGGAGAGAGAGAGAGAGAGAGAGAGAGAGAGAGAGAGAGGAGAGAGAGGAGAGAGAGAGGAGAGAGAGAGAGAGAGAGAGAGAGAGAGAGAGAGAGAGAGAGAGAGAGAGAGAGAGAGAGAGAGAGAGAGAGAAGGAATGAAAGAAAGAAGGGAAAAGAAAACGAAAGTAAAAGCAAGAAAAGAAAAAAAAAGGCTCACAACAGAAGATAAATAAGAATAAGAATAATAATAAGCAAAGCGAATACATACGAAGAAACATAAGTGTAACAACAAGATGAAGATTTATAGACAAACCCGAAAAAAGAAAGAAAGAAAGAAAGAAAGAAAAAGAAAGAAAATAAATAAGAAAGTAACCACCCACAAGGAACCTGCTAAGGGGAGGATGGGGCGTAAGGGAAAGGGGGCAGAAGGGGGAAAGGAGGGAGTATAACGGCTGCTTCCCTCGCCCTTCACGTCACAGGGGCAAGAAATATCACGTTAAATGCCAACTAATTAGAGACATCTTTCCCATAGCCAAGGTCCAGCCCCTTTCTGGTGGACTGACAATTACGTTCCACACAGAGGCCTTCCAGTACCGTCTGGGCCTCGCTATCCACGAGTTAGTAGCCTCAGCGGTACTTTGCGGGTACAAGGCGGCTCTGAAGGCGGTGCAAGGCTACAGGGAAGGTACAATGATGCATTAGGGAAGCAAGGACAGGCTAGGATGTAAGATTATATTCGTGTATGTGTGGTTTTGAGGTAAGATATAGTTAATAAATGTTAGGTAGATGGAATTATAGGTTATTTAGGGTATAGGTGAGGTATAGAGGTGTAGTTAGTTTATTGTAGTATAGTTTAGGTACACTAGGGATGTATGTATGAATGTAGTGAAGGTTTGTAAGGTGTGTGTTCAAGGAGATGATTACAGGTGAGGAGTAGAACGTTCAGGTAAATGCAACACGTGTAGTTCTTGTTGACAATGTTACGTGTTGTCTTGTTTTTCATAGATTTGTGCCTTATATTACTTTTTATGGTTTCTCTCTCTCTCTCTCTCTCTCTCTCCTCTCTCTCTCTCTCTCTCTCTCTCTCTCTCTCTCTCTCTCTCTCTCATCGTCGCTTATCACCTCCCACCTCTCATAGGACCTCATTACCTTCTGTCACCACCTATTACCTCACCCCATCTATTGCCATCACCCCATCCCATGCACCACCACCACCACCCACCACCACCACCACCACCACCACCACCACCTTGTCCCCTACGACCTCACGCACCGAAGTCAGATCTATATATCATGTTGAATTATGTAAACGAAGTCAAGTTTACATTACTAAGTCCCAACCACTTCATTCTCAACCCTCCCCAACACCCACATGCTTCCCCATTCCATTCCCTTCCTACTCCTACTCTTCCTCCTCCTCCTCCTCTTCTTCCCTTCCCCTCCACGCACTCCTCATTTTCCTCCACCACACCACACTCCAATACACTCAAATTTAGCGTGAGTGTGTGCATTGCAGCGTGTGTGTGCGTTTATATATCTTCTTGAGTTAAGTGCAGAGAGAGAGAGAGAGAGAGAGAGAGAGAGAGAGAGAGAGAGAGAGAGAGAGAGAGAGAGAGAGAGAGAGAGAGAGAGAGAGAGAGAGAGAGAGAGAGAGAGTATAAAGTTTCTGATTTACGTTAACGCTTATGAGTCTGTGTGAGTGTGTTTCTGCTGCATAAAATTAAAAGTATTTCTCTTTTGTGTCCCTGAATTCGCATGTGTGTGTGTGTGTGTGTGTGTGTGTGTGTGTGTGTGTGTGTGTGTGTGTGTGTGTGTGTGGTGTATATATATATGTGTGTGTGTGTGTGTGTTAAACCTAATTCAACTTTTTAATATGTTTATAATCCAATTACCTTACCACCCCTTCCTTCCGTCCTACCGCCACCACCACCACCACCACCACCACCTCGCTATGACCGCCTAATGAATACACACACCTTGCCGCCGCGCCAGGTATTACGAGCCCCAGCAGACACCTACACCCCCCCCCCACCTCTTATCCTACCCCTTCCCGCCCCCCACGTCCTCGCCAGCAGCCTCCTGATCGCGTCCTTCGGTGTTTTCTCATCACAATCCCTTATTTGCTCGCCAGATAATTTCCTCGCCTGGTTTAGATCAAGTAATCCAATTCTGTGCGATGCTTGAGTCCTCTCTATCGTAACGTAAGGAGTTGGAATCTCTCTAATGGAGCAATAAAGTTGATTCTAATTCCTCTCTCTCTCATTTTTTTTTTTCTCTCTCTCTCTCTCCTCTCTCTCTCTCTCTCTCTCTCTCTCTCTCTCTCTCTCTCTCTCGCTCTCTCTCCTCTCTCTCTCTCTTTCTCTGTAAAAAAAATATAAAGGTTTGGAGTGTAAAGAGAGAATCCATTGCTTGAAATTAGATAGAAATGGTCATTTGGTTTCCTCGTCTTTTTAATTTCTCTTTCAAGGATTCAACGCCATTAATCGTTAGTCATTTGTTTCAATTATACGTTGTCGTCTCGTTCGTTGCCTTTGTCTTATGCGGCCTTTTGTCTTGGCGGGCTTTTCGTGTTCCTCGCTTTAAGTTGAAGTCGCTATTGTGAAGTTGGTATTAAGGTCTCTCTCTCTTTCTCTCTTTCTCTCTCTCTCTCTCTCTCTCTCTCTCTCTCTCTCTCTCTCTCTCTCTCTCTCTCTCTCTCTCTCTCTCTCTCTCTTTGGTTCTATACAAGCTGTGTAGAGATTCGTGGAAACCTTTCAAAACCTTGTTGAGATTTTGGAACACTTTTCGAACCTCAATAGAAGCTCTGGAACCAACTTGAATTTTCATTAATTTTTTCGGAATATCGGCAGCATTTTTTGGCTGCTTTTAATAACTTTGAGAAAAAAAAGATCCGGTATTTGATTTCCTCTCCCTCGATATCCCCGTCAGTTTATCGTTCAGAGTTCCATGGCTACCTCAGGCAGGCTCACACAAACACATACATACACATACACACATACATACACAACACGTACACACTAATTGCACATAAACCCTAACTTACACGAGGTTAAACGAGACCTACACGAAATTATGCAAAAATGAAACTCTCCTTCTATTGTAACGAGAACAATTAAATCCCTATTACACTAAATCCTCCCCTTAAACAGACCCTCAGGGAGAAGGGACGTGAAGCAGAAGGGAGGGATTACACCAGCCTCGAAGGACGAAAATCCAACGTCTCTCATACCAAATAAAAACACTGAAGTAAGAAATCCTGACTGCTAATTGAACATTTAAACAAGCGGAAACTAACTGCCCTCAAATGGCCTCCCTAACTACGGTGAACTTGCCTGCCACAATTACAGAATTAGTCTCCCTCCCACCTGCCTCACGCCCTGTGCCCCGTCCTGCCCGCCTTCACCCCCTAACAAGCCGCTCAGTTTGCTGCTCCGATGGAAGTAAATTGTGGTTACGAAATGTGGGGAGCGAAGGAAGGTGGAAGGCTGGGGACTGTGGGAGGGAATGAAGGGAGGTGAAACGTAAATGATGGAGAGATGGAGAGATGGAGGGAAGGAAGGATAATGTTGGAGGAAGGTGTGTTTGAACGAGTTGAATAGAGTTGACTAGATGTGAATATATGTAAGCAAGGAATTACAATGAGCTTAACTAACAACATTTACTCACTGAGACATTATACTACAATACTACAATTTAAGAACAATAAAAAAACTAATGATACTACTACTACTATTAATGCTACTACTAATATTACTACTACAAATACTACTACTGCTGTTGCTACTCATGCTGCTGCTGCTGCTGCTGCTGCTACTACTACTACCTTTCCAAGCCTCTCCCTTCCCCATCAACTCCTTCCCACAAGGCACGGTCGTTCCCAGGCGAGGAAGGGCCAAGTTACCTGCCAGCACACAGACCCTCGTTGGCCGTAATTTCATAAGTGGATGCGCTTGGAACCTATTTTGGCTGAGTCCGAAACCTTACTGGGTTGCCTCTAACGATACTGAGAGAGAGAGAGAGAGAGAGAGAGAGAGAGAGAGAGAGAGAGAGAGAGAGAGAGAGAGAGAGAGAGAGAGAGAGAGAGAGAGAGAGAGAGTGTATCGATTTGCTGTTTTCCTTAATGAAGTCTATGTTTGTCTCTTCTTAGTTGTTAACGATTGCACAAAGTTGTCAGTAAGTTTGAGTAAAGGAAAGAGAAGTGTGTTTTCTTGTATATACGTTTATGGTGCTGAAAGAAAGTAAAGGAAACATACTACTTTACCTGCTAACTTCCTTTACAAGTCACCGTCTTTTTCACCGTTGGAAATGCATTGCCTTTCTAACCTCACAAGGAAACAGGAAGTCTAAACAGCAGAGGTCAAAAAGAGGAGCCTTTCACCCTGACAGTCACAAGTCACTCCATGAGCTAACTTCCTCTTCCTCTTCCTCTTCCTCCTCCTCCTCCTCCTCCTCCTCCTCCTCCTCGCACAGCCTCTCTTCCTTCCCTCTTCCCTTCCCTCTTCCCTTCTTTCCTTCCTTCCTGGACCGTTTCTCTCAAAACTTCCGGCTGCCATAACGAAAGTAACTTTACATGACCGTAACTTGCCATCCTTTCCCCTCCTTCCTCCCAAGTTACCTGCTCCTCCACTTCCCTCCACTTCCCTCCCTCCCTCCCTCCCTCACCTGGAACACTCCGTTGCGGGGCCGCTTTTCCTCTCCATTCAATGTTTTCCTTTTTGCTAAACCTTCACCTTCCTTCTTCCCTAACAAAGGACTTTCATCACAGCTCACTCCAGTTATCCACTTCCTATGTATTTTCCTTCACATTAATGTCGCTGCCTTAAAGAAATATCTTCCCCCGAACATTTTTTGGTCCATTTACCTGATTATTAACTTCCCGTTCCATTCACTCAGGAAAACAAACACACGCCCGCTGTCCCCACCTGTTTGACCTTCGTCACGGAAACATAATGGCTCTGCGGCGCCAAGTAGGAAGAGAGTCGTTGAGGATGATTAACTATGAATGACCTGACGGGACGCACCGGAGACAAGGGTTGTGATGGATTATAAAGACGTCCCTGAAGCTACAGTGTTGGTGGAAGTAGACGGTGGTGTCCCAGGCGAGGCTCCATCTGTCTTCGTCCACTTAGTGACGGGAACACCTTATATCACAAACAAACGAAGACGAAGCGTGACACACTCATTAAGCTGCCATACATACATACATCATATATATATATATATATATATATATATATATATATATATATATATATATATATATATATATATATATAAAGATAATATTAAAAAGTCTGAATGGTTCTCCCTCCTTCCTCTTCCTCATTCTTCTTCCTCATTCTTCTCACCACCTCGTTAAAACTCCTCGGACTTTCTCACCTCAGTAAAACGGCGACAAAATCTTCTTATTGCTTCCTTTCCATTTATTTTCCCGAGGGACCTGCCGCGCCCTATCTATTCCTCTCGTCAATATTTCAGCCACAATAGAGGAGACAGAATCCTATTACCAAGCAGTTATTGGCGAGTTATCCAGCGGTGATGAATGGCTGGCGAGGGAGAAGGAGACATGGCAACACTGCACGATGCTGGAATCTCAGGCAACCAATGGTCTTGTCGGGATGCTGATGACCAGTGTTGCCAAGCTTCACGCATACGCAATCTTACTTTTTTACACTAGCTTTCACACAATTCCGTTGCGCTGCTATCTTGCCTCATTCACGTATCTTAACGAGGCGGATCATCGCTCCCGCAGCAAGGAAAGGCATCCAGGGAGCAGCAGGGAAGGGTTGGGAGATAGCAAGGGGGAGACGGACCCGATAAGGAATATTGGCAACACTGCAGGGGGTAGATTTCCCTCAAGACGAACCAGCTGTGAGTAGGCCTCCTCCTACCAGCTGGGAGGAGGAGGAGGAGGAGGAGGAGGAGGAGGAGGAGGAGGAGGAGGAGGAGGAGGAGGAGGAGGAGATGGAGGAGGAGGAAGGAAAAGAGGAGAAGGACGAGAAGGATGAAGTGATAAAATATAAGGTGATTATCGTCCCTGAGATGAGTGTTATTATGGATGATGACCTGGGTAATGATGGCTAAGCGACCACACTTTTATGGCTGGTCCTTTGTCTCCTCGATCCTTGGCTGGTTTACTTACATACACACACACACACACATTCCCTTTGTATTCATTGGGTTTCATGGATCATTCTGGCACTAAGACTTGTATTTGTATTTATGTTGCATGCAAGTTAGTCTTTAAAGATGATATACTACTTTATTTGTTTTATTATCTCTCTATCTATCTATCTATCTATCTCTCTCTCTCTCTAAGGTCAGGTCAAGGCTCCCAGGGAACCTTCTACAACTGGCACGCGTCTCAGGAGTTACTTCCGCTGCTTCCCACAGAGTTGAGCCTTAGGGAGTCCAGGCGAGTCTTTTACAGTAACTTTTGTCCTGCTGGAGTGTGGGTAAGGACGTGTGTGTGTGTGTGTGTGTGTGTGTGTGTGTGTGTGTGTGTGTGTGTGTGTGTGTGTGTGTGTCCTACCACTACTACTGCAACCACTACCAGCACTCAAGACCCACCATCGATTCTGCTATTGTTCGTGGTCTGCAATGGTATCGTGGACAAAACCAAAGTCTTTCTGAATAAAAGTTATCAATCCAAAGTTTTGACGAGTAATTATCGATTCTTAATAGTATGGAGGAAATAAGCCTCATTTGTTGGTGGAGGTGAAAAATAGAAAGGAGTTTGGGTGGCGGGAAATGAGAAATGAGTGAGCCAAAGGAAATGGAGGAGATACACAGACAGAAAGATAATGGGGAGTATTGCAGTTGTGATGTTTTGTTATTGTTGTTGTTGCAATATTATCGTATGGAACTTTACGTCACAAGTATTTCGTAGTAATGGTTTTATTATTATCATTATTATTATTACTAGTTATTCTTCTTCACCTTTTTCTTTTTCTTTATTATTATTATTATTATCATTAATGTTATTATTATTGTTATTAGTAGTAGTATCATTATTGTGGTGGTTTGTTGCTGTTGTTCTATGGCTTTTAATCAGCAGTTTACAAAGTTGGTATGTGTTTTTATTTGACCGTTGTTGTTATTATTGTTGTTGTTGTTGTTAGTGGTGGTGGTGGTGGTGGTGGTGGTGACAAACAAGGTAGAAATTAGCAGCTGAATATATAAACTACTGCACCTCCTCTTCCTCCTCCTCCTCCTACTACTACCACTGCTACTACTACTTCTAATACTATTACTACTACTGTACTACTATTACTATCACACACCTTCCACCCTTACCACCTCATCCATCTCACCCAGCGCCGTCCCCAGCCACCCATCATCACCACCCATCCATCACCCTTCACCCATCCCCAGGCCACACATTTCCCTTCCTGTATCTGACGTGTTGGGTCCCAGGCGGTGAAGTGAAGGAAAAAAAAGTTGATTTTGAGGGGTAGAAAAATTTAAATATTTCCCCGGAGTGAAACTTTTCGCCTTCTTCTTTTATGTTTTGGAAGGAGTGTTATTTTTATGTTTTCCTCGCGGCTGTGTTATGGATGGATGGGAGGAAAGACGCTGCCAAGAGAGAGAAATATATATGGTGAGAATACGCGGGAAAAATATCACAAAAATAATATAATGAAAATATATAAAGTACCGAGTGTGTGAAAAATCTGTGACGTGATGTTTTTTTCGTTATATATTTTTTTTTGACACGAGGAAACGTTTATATATTTTGTTTTTTTTAATGTACATGAATGAAGGACTAATTATTTACGGCTTTGGGGAAGAAACTTAATCTGGGAAAAAAGAAGAGTCTTGTGGAGGGGAAATTAAGAGTCTTTAAAGAGGAAATCAAACGGAGCAGCAGAAGACACAAAATATATAGTAGAAGAGAGTAAAGTAAGACTATAATATCACTTGAGAAGGTGAAGAAAACATAGCTTACACACTGAAGATGGAGCTTTGCAGGAACAAGCAAGATAAAAAAAAATAATAAATCAAAAAATAAATCAAAATGTGAGAAAAATAAATAAAGTTTCATTTAACAACTTTCATATGAACTCTATTACCGACGCAAAACAACGTATGCAACAAAAACATGAAGGGTATAACGTAACAGCAGCGCAAATCACGACTCTATAGAACACAGGCAAGAAGTAGTGTTGTGAGAGAGACAGACAGACGGAGAAAGACAGAGAGACGCAGCCACGCTCAGAAACCACATGAAATCATCTGAAGGAAATCATGGGGAAGGGTAAAACTGAACTGCGGTGGAAAGAATAGCGAGAAAAACGTGTGGTGAGGAGGATGGTTTACATGAGTGATGGTGGCGAGCAAGCTGACGGTGAGGACTTACAAGACGACGTACAAGATATGGCAAAGGACTGCGTGAGGGATGACTGTAAAGACGTAAGGCCATGACGGATGAAAAGACCTGACAAATGAGAGGCTCGAGAGGAATAAAAAAAAAAAGTATGGGATGCATCTCCTTGCTACTACTCTAAGGGCCACTGGATGCACCGCAGGCCTTGTGGAGCGTTACGGAGCGTTCTAAGGCGTTACTGATGGTGTGTGTCTTGTCTCTGTCGTGTGTTGCAACGGAGCGTGGCGGTGCGGGTCATTTCATTAAGGGGATTTTTGTTTTCCCAGCTTTTGAAATGTTCTCGAGACTAAACAAGTATACACCACTGTCAGAGCAGGGAAATGGGTTATGGATAGAAGGAAAAGAAGGAAAAAGAGGAGGAGGAGGAGAAGGAGGAGGAGGAGGAAGTAGAAAATATATTAACGTATCATTACATGAAATTTATACGAGCAGAAGAATTTATTAAGAAAATTTAATAAGAAATTCAGTTCTTGCAGAATAATTACAGAGCAAGATTACTGTCTAATTCCGCTGCTTTTCTCATTTTATTCTGTTAAAACAAACGCAGTTGTCTGGTATTTACTACAAACATGTAAGACAATTTCTCCGCAATAACTACAACCTTTCACAAAACTATCTGATATTCCTTTCAGCAACACCTCCTTTATTCCTTCACACCAGGGGCGAGTTGGTGCATTATGCATTAAAATTATACCGGAACGCATTTCCCCTATTACTAAGGAAACTCCAGTGAAATTATGTACAGAGTAACCCTTCGCACTTTTGTGGTACACTCATTAGAACTCTTCCTGTGTTGTACGGTGTTTGCGGAGCCGCAGGTGTCGGGGCCAAGCGTGCGAGCATCATTACCTCAGGGAGAGTCGGTGGGGTTGTCTGTCTGTCTGTCTGTCTGTCTGTCTCTCTGTCTGTCTCGCCAAACATTTTCTTTTCACAAACCCTGTTATCTCTTAATCTGTCTGCGTTGTTGCACCGTGCACTGTGCACATTACTGGTCCCTTTCCATCATAAACAGTGCCGCTCGTCCCCTTCCTACACACCTGTGCACGTCCACCACTACAATATTAGACGAACTTACATTTCCACCGGGACATTTTAGTGCTCTTCAATATTATAATTATTTTCCCTCAACCAGCCTCCCTTGTCTGTCTGTCTCCGTCTATCTGTTTCTCTCTGTGTCTGTCTCCATCTCTCTCTCTCTCTCTCTCTCTCTCTCTCTCTCTCTCTCTCTCTCTCTCTCTCTCTCTCTCTCTCTCTCTCTCTCTCTCTCTCTCTCACACACACACACACAGTAATTCAGTGATGCAATATATTGGCGGGAGAGGAATGGAAACAAGGTCCCAGCATCAGGGGAGGTGAAGTAGTGCTGCAAATCACCCGATCACTTCTGTCGAACTTGAACCCCACCAGGCGGGTCGCTGCCTCGACTCACATCCTTCTCGCCTCGGAAAGTCTATTTCATCTTTAAAAATATGACAGCGTTCGCAGTGCCTCCCTCGTGTACGTTAGGAATAGAATATGAAACGTTGACAAATATATGATGCTTATGTTCGCTTACGTGTTATTTCTTTGGTAAATATGACTTGTCCAGGAAATGAATTGTAATCAATGTTCTATGGAAAGAATAACGTTATTGCATGGGTGAAATAATTACTTTGTGTTTGCTAGGGAGTTCAATAACCACTTTAAAGGTACAAAAGTGTTAACGTTGACAAGATCTAATAGTGAAAGACGATACTAGGCGTCTCTATAACCTTAAAGTGCCCCGTCCTTTACTTATACACTACCGCCTCATACACACCCTCGACCTATCACACGCCCGCGCCGCCGCCTCTCATCAGGTAAAAAGAGGCGCCACAACGACCCTTCTGACACCAAACAACATTCCTCCCGCATCGTCAGTAAGGACCCTCATCTCGTACCACCGCCACCCACCAGAGTTCGAACCCGCGGACCGGACCCAAACGGCCTCATTTCCAAGTATCCGAAGCTTCACCTCTCGCTCCTAACAAGTATATTTAGTATCTGAAGCAGTCGGTAGCGGCAGCACGTCCGGGAACGAGCTGGAAGGCAAATGTTCCTGTTTTGTTAAGGTGATCGCGCTCCGCTTGTTGCATAAATGTTTTTGTTTACATACGTAAATTAGAGAAAACGAATGTTGGGGATTCGAAAAAAAGGGAGACTACTTAATCTGTTTCTGTTTCCATTTTTTCGTGTGTGTGTGTGTGTGTGTGTGTGTGTGTGTGTGTGTGTGTGTGTGTGTGTGTGTGTGTGTGTGTGTGTGTGTGTGTGTGTCAGGGTCAACACGGCTCTATTAACATGCGTAGAAGCCTTTCAGTTATTTTGTGTCACTGCAACGTTTGGTGTGAAATTTTCTATTGATGTCCATTAAACTCCGGCTCGCTGATGGAAATTTGGTGAACATTTGGCACGTTTTTGTATTTGCAACTTTAACGCGAAACCAATCGGCTTATTCACTTGTTATTATTACACTTTTAAAAGCGTGTATTACAAAGAAAAACCAGAAAAAACATCAACAGAATATTGTCTTTTACATTCTAGCACCTCCCTGTGTGTGTGTGTGTGTGTGTGTGTGTGTGTGTGTGTGTGTGTGTGTGTGTGTGTGTGTGTGTGTGTGTGTGTGTGTGTAAGAAATTAGCAAGCTTACACCAACTTCGTCTACAACTCAGACACACACGCACACAGCTGGCGCTAAATTGTACACTGTCGAGCAATTGTCCATAAAGCTCTCTCAATCTGAAGCAGTACGTACATAGATTCATACATTCTTTCCACACACACACACACACACACACACACACACACACACACACACACACACAAAGGACAGAAGGTCATGCTGCTATTTCCGCCGCTGCTCATACTAATAAAGCCGCTGATGATGATGATGAGAGAAAGAGAGAAAGAAAAAGAGAGAGAATATATCTTTCCCGTCGCAAGGACTAAAAGTGCAATACAGCGAGAGATGCGAAACAAAGACGGTCGTTTAGTTAATCTATTTTGCTGTCATTTCATTCTCGCCCTTGGTAGTGGTGGTGGTGGTGGTGGTGGTGGAGGAAGTGGCGGCGACGGAGAAGAAAAGGGATGATGGCGAGGAAGAGGAGGATTAATAGTCGTTGGAGGTGGAAGAAGAAGAAGAAAATGGGAATGGAAGGGACAGAAGAAAGAGGGAAGGCAACGAAGAAAGGGACAAAGGAGAGAAAGATGAGGGGAAGGAGAAATGGGACGAGGAAAAATAAGGAAGAAGAGGAGGAGGAAGAGGAGGAGGAGGAGGAGGGAGGAGGAGGAGGAGGAGGAGGAGGAAGAGGAGAGGAAGGAGGAGGAGGAGGAGGAGGAGGAGGAGGAGGAGGAGGAAGAGGACCATGAAAGAAAGGTTACATAAAGACTAAAAACTGCTATTATCTCCTGAAAGAGAGAGAGAGAGAGAGAGAGAGAGAGAGAGAGAGAGAGAGAGAGAGAGAGAGAGAGAGAGAGAGAGAGAGAGAGAGAGAGAGAGAGAGAGAGAGAGAGTAGTATGAACCTACGATGCAAATCATAATATGTAACAGAAAAACAGATGATACAAAATAAATACAAATAAACAATCTATAACACACACACACACACACACACACACACACACACACACACACACACACACACACACACACACACACACACACACAGTGACAGGCATCTCCCATTAAAAAGGCGGAGGTTTGAAAAGGATAATTATTTTTTTCCTCCCTCCCTAAACTAAGTCAAGTTTTAGAGGTAAAGTTTGTATGTAGAGTTCAGAGAGTGTGGGCGGGGAGAGAGGAGGGAAAAAAAAAGTCTTTAAGGTTTATATATGGACAAAAAAGAGGGAAAAAAACTTTACTTCTTTCAAGGAGACAAAATTTTGGACATAAAGTTGTTTTTAAATTGAGATGATAGCTTAGTTAGTTAATTAGAAAGGTTTAAAGGACATTGTAAAAAGGTTCAAAGTTCGTTTTCCATCATAACAACCTGCGTTTAGAGGTGTTTAAGAGGTTGTTTTAATGCTGAAAGGGAGTTTAAAGTACATAAAGGTTCGTCTTTTTGAAGGTTTATCATCTCATTCTTACATTAAATGGTTAATTTCGGCGGGAGTAGAAAAAAAATGAACTCGTCTTGTGGTGTGAAAGTCTCGTATATGAGGTTCAAAGCTTCGTTTCAGAGGTTTAATGATTTCGTAAATTGAGAATTATTTTTTCTAGATTTTTAAAAGACTCATTCCGGCGGTATAAAACTTCGATATTTTTGGTCTAAAGTTAGATTAAAAAAAAAATAAATAAATAAAAGGAAAAAAAATAAGTAGCGCACTGTGAGGCCGAACGCGCAGCTCAACCTCACCAGCTCATTGTTTTCCATTTCTTATCCTTTCCCAGCCTCTCTAAGCCACAAAGGGAAGCCTGAGGGTCGATGGAGGTGGTGATGAAGTGTCGTAAGGTATGGTGATGTGGTGTGGTGGTGTAGTGTGTGGTGTGGCGTGTTTCAATGTGTGGTGGTAGCGGTAAGTTGTGCAGGTAGTGGTAGTGATGAAAGGTGTCGTGGAGAGTGGTGGTGAGAGGTGGTGTTGACGGTAAGGAGTGGTGTTGCGAGTGGTATTGATGGGTGGTGGTGGTGATGGTGGTGCCCTTCCTCCCCCTCCCATCACCACCCTCCGCGTCTACTATACACCCGTCGTGCCTCTCCTTATGCAAATACGGAATTAATATTTATGACCATATTATAATTTTTCAAAGAGCCACGAATATTTAGTACTAGTGCGAAGTCAAACTCGGTCGAAATAGCTTTTTATTTACGTATTTTGAGAAGGTTTGACGTTGTTTTATTGTAAAATGATTATGTATGTATGAAGGAAGCAAGGAGAAAATAATAAAGTAGACAACGTGCATGACCAAAGAGGTACACGTACATACAACGAAACTGAAATGGCACAGGATATCGTAAGAAGGAAAAAAACGAGCATCGGGCGTTATACATCACATCAGAAACAGCTTCCACGCCGCGGCTATGATCGAGCGTAGCAATCTGCACCTCTTGAAAGGATCTAATCGAGCGAGAAGTAACAAAAACATGCCAATATGAGATCGGGAACGCTTCACGCCTGGGTTTTTAAGGAGCACTGAAATCCATTTCCTCCAGATTCCGACGTTTATACAACTTGGGTACAAGGACCTCGCCATTTTTCGGTTTTGCAATTACAGTATTTACTTTCTTCCTGGGTCAGTGCGAACATTTGAAAAGCGAAAAGGATATCTAAATGGGATCGAAAATCTACTTTTGATATACGATCAAGGTAATGGCTAGTCAAGGCACCTACAGTACTAAGGGACGGGAGGCGAAGGGTACCTGTTAACATTGTAAGAGGCGCTTTCAGTCAAGTTGCGAAAATGTAGTGCTTTTACGGGGCTTTGACGACGCTAAGGAGAGGAAATAACAAAGGAAGTTGCGATCGGAAGCCCTTTTCAAGCGAGCAGAAGCATTCCACAGGTCTGCCAACCCTGCGCCAGCCACCTCGTGGCCCGCCCCCCGCTGCCTCGCCTCCCATGCGGGTACGAAATGTTGGAAGGTACGTTCGTCCTTGTGTCTCTTGTCGGGGAGTTGGAATTTAATGCCTTCCTGACAGTGAATGGAAGCTTTTGGTGGAAGGTAAAATATATACGTGACGGGACGCGATATAAACCTCCAGCGAGACTCAATTCAAAAAGTGGAGTCTTGTGGCGGCGCTGCGTCCCTGTTGGCACGCCTGATGCTGATGCCTTGAGTTACTGCACTCCAGTAATTAAAAATCTTGACTGATTCCTGCTGCTCTTCGTGCGTGTGTGTATTGATTTCCGTTCGCATTATGTGTACACGTGTATGTTTTGGTGTAGGAACAGCCATGTGCACGCGCGTTACGGATTATTACCTCATGCACACGTCCAGCACTACACAAGTTTGATGGGCTCAACCTTCCTCCCTTCACTGCCTCTACTACGTTCACTTATTACTCATTACGTTCACTTTATTACATCACCTGTTAGTGCTGCCTCCGAGGTGCTGGGTGGCAAAGGGCGTCCCGGTCTGCTACGCCTTCAGTTGTAGTGGAGGAACGTAAGCAACCCACAACAGCTAAGCACGACACTACGGCCTCGTGTGTCTATCTGGCAACCAATACTGAGTGATGTCATGACTGCTTCAATAGTGATTGGTTGACGAGCATGCTAATAGTCAAATCACTAACTATTGTATGTAACTTTAGTATAATAGTATCTACAGTTTTTTTTTACATGTTATAACTCCGTGAAGTTTGTAATTTTTCAACTATAATTTGATAAACGTAATTGGATTCGAGAAAACAAAAATTGGTAATGAGCTTTGGTTGCCCTTAGCAGTGTGTGGTAACTTAGGGACAACTTCGAGCGCCAAGAGAGGCCCAAGTTAAATGTGTTTTGTGGCGCTACAAGCATTATTGGATTAGGATCAACTCTAAACTACCACGATCTGCTGGCGTTACATTTCCTTCCCACTTCCTGTCCACCATCGTAAAGGAAACTGTTCATTCCCACGCTGAACAACATAAAAAATAACACGCCGACCTTACAACCTTACACACACCATCCTTATAGTTCTAAAAATGTTCTCCTATAATGTGTTTGATAGAGAGAAAAAAAATATATGAAAAAACGGCGTAGAATGCGTAAAGACTTTGCCTCAAAATATTCCAATACTACTCAAGTCCCTTACATTTAGCATTAACTCAGACTCCCTTGACGTTTGAAGTTAGTGAGACTTACTCGTACGTCCCCCAGGCTGAGAGAGAGAGAGAGAGAGAGAGAGAGAGAGAGAGAGAGAGAGAGAGAGAGAGAGAGAGAGAGAGAGAGAGAGAGAGAGAGAGAGAGAGAGAGAGAGAGAGAGAGAGAGAAAACAACCCAGCCTAGGCCTACATAAGCTTAAACAAAAGGAGGCTCGCGGGAAGCTCACTGGAAATAGACGAATAGGTCACAACCCTCTCTAATGGTATGCCGGAGGGAAGATAATTATTCAGTAGTGGGGAAAAAAAAAGATACGAGAGGAAATTAGAAAAAAAAATTATAATAAAGTAGGTTGTATCTGATGTTGTGGGATGATGTTATAGCGTGGAATTACTTACGAAAATCAGTGAAGTATTTTCTTTTTGTATACTTATGCAAGAGTAAAAGTAAGAGGAAGCTGCGTTGATGAGAGCATATATGTTATTTATTTACTTTTTATTGTAAGAATTTCCCTCACCACCACCACCACCACCACCATCACCATCACCAAAATGATGAATAAATACTATAATAATAATAATAATAATAATGAATATGAGGTGATGGTAACGGGAATAATGAAAGTATTTCCTGTATCTCTTATTTTTTTATATATATTTTTTTAATGTTTGATATTATAGTAATGATGAAACTGAGTCCAGATTCGTGTTCAGTATGACCGAAAACCTTTATGTACAAATTTTCATGAAATTCCGAGGTGTGGAAATTTTCATGAAATTTCCAGGGTACACCTGATTTTTTGGCGGAAATCATGTATTTTGAAATAACTCGAAAACTATGAGGTTTACGTAAATAGAGTATAGAATATAAAAGAAAGAGCAGAACACGCCCGTTCTTTTGAGCTATAGTGATATGGAATTGGAACATATGTATAGATGTAAAAACTGAAAAAAGAAAACATTAATTTTGTTCACAATAATTAACTTTTCTCTAAAGGTATAATAGATATTGGAAAGGTGATGACATCAATCGATAGATCTTTTCAAGCTGCATAACTTTGTATCTAAGCCTTTTTCCTGTAAGAGTAATAGTTTCGTAGTAAAATGGCAAAAACATATTCGACCTCAATTCTGGTGGAAATTTCATGAAAATTTCCACACCTCGGAATTTCATGAAAATTTGTACATAAAGGTTTTCAGTCATTCTGAACACGAATCTGGACTCAGTTTCATCATTACTATAATATCAAACATTAAAAAAAATATATAGAAAAAAATAAGAGATACAAGAAATACTTGCATTATTCCCATTACCATCACCTCATATTCATTATTATTATTATTATTATAGGCATGAAAGGCGGGTCATCGTCCGCCTTCGATTTTTGAATAGAGTTTAGTAGTAGTAGTAGTCTTGATAATAGCAGGAAATAGCAGGAACAGTAGTCTGGAGGAAGGGCAGGAAGAACATAACAGTAGCAGGTAACATAAAGCCACTTAGTTATAATGAGATTATCTGTGTTAGTATTCTGAACACTCTGCAGGTCTTCATTACTACCGTACGAGGGCAGGGAAGGTAATTGAGAAGGCGTTCACTGCCCCTTAAAACACTCGACTGGGGAAACAAGAGAACATACTTTTTTATTATCTTATTTTCAGTAATAGAGACTAAACTTGGGATTAACACACTAAAAACATCGCTTAAGACACCGAGCTTATCAAAGGAAGTCAAAGAGATTATAGGAAGCAAGATATTTATAGTACCTGACTTGCCCCGTTATTCTCCTCTTGAAGGTGTTTATATTTCATGAAAGCAGAGGAACAACACACACACACACACACACACACACACACACACACACACACACACACACACACACACACACACACACACACACACACACACTGGGTTATTACAATATCGCGCCAACGCCCTACGGGGAACGAAGTAATAATAAAAGAAGAACCGTGATAGAGTAGGGCCCGCTGCACCTCCACTAGTGATAGGTTTATAACAATAACCCTCCACCACAGCACCAATGGCCCGGCGGGGGAGGCACTAAAGATGAAGGCACCAACACAGGCACCACCACCACCACCACCACTTCCTCCTATGCATGGACAATGGGATGCGAGAGGAAGGAGAACGAAGACTATAAGAGCGAGGGAGAAGAGAATGAAGTAGAGATGAAAGAAGAGGAGGAAGAAGAAGAGGAAGAGGGAGAAAAGGAGAGGAAGGAGAAGAAGAAGGTAACGTTGTCCCTGTGATTTTTCTGTATTGAATAATGAATGTGTTTATTATTATTATTATCATTACTGTCATTATTGTTGTTATTATTATTATTATTATTATTATTATTATTATTATTATTATTATTATTATTATTACCAACACCAATACTACTACTACTACTACTACTACTACTACTACTACTACTACTACTACTACTACTACTACTACTACTACTAAAACAAAGCGAGGATGACAAAGGCGACACCATCACCTCGAGAATCAGACAAAATAATAGTTACAGAACACTCAGCAGTTCGCGAAAAATTGCAACAATAGAGAGATCAAGAAGTTTATGAGTCCAACCTAACTTTTGCTATCACCCACCACGGCTGCCTCCCTCCTCCTCCTCCTCCTCCTCCTCCTCCTCCTCCTCCTCCTCTTCCTCCTTTTTCCTTTGTATCTTTCATCTTTCATCAGACTATTTCTTATATTTTCCTTCCATTTTCTGTGTCGATTGAGGAGTAATTTTACTTTTTCACTTTATCTTTCCTTCTTTTTTTTTATTTCCTTCTTCGTCCCTCACATTATTTCCATCCTCGTCTTCTCATTTGCTACTCCGCTAACGTGCTCTCTCTCTCTCTCTCTCTCTCTCTCTCTCTCTCTCTCTCTCTCTCTCTCTCTCTCTCTCTCTCTCTCTCTCTCTCTCTCTCTCTCTCTCTCTCATCTCCCCCCCCAAAATATTAATCTCCAGAAATATAAACTTTGTGAAAATCCTCTTCTACCTCTCGTCTTCCCCCTCCACGTTTTCCTATTACTTCTCATCCTGTTCTCCTCCTCCTCCTCCCCCTCCTCCTCCTCCCAGCCTACCCACGAGCTCGCTGGAGGAAACTTGAAAGGAGATATAATGAGAGACAGAAGGCTTATCTCTTGTTTTCAGGCAGATCTTTTTTTGTCTCGATTTTTTGTATTGGTAAAGGGAAGGGAGATGAAAAGCCTGAAATCTAGCTGTAGTGAGAGAGAGAGAGAGAGAGAGAGAGAGAGAGAGAGAGAGAGAGAGAGAGAGAGAGAGAGAGAGAGAGAGAGAGAGAGAGAGAGAGAGAGAGAGAGAGAGAGAGAGAGAGCAAGTTCATTATAGTTATCAAGATTAGAATTATAAAAAAAAATGAAATAATGGAAAAACGTGATCTATTTAGAAAACCATTATTATTCTAATAAGAATGATGATAATATCGGAGGAATGTAAAGGAAGAAAGGAAGGAAGGAAGGAAGGAAGGAAGACAGAAGGGAAGGAGAAAGGAAGGGAGAAAAGACAAGAGGAAAGGAGGGGAAGAGAGTAGAGAGGAAGGAAAGAAGAGGGAGAGGTAGGAAGAAAGGAAGAAACGAGCGAGTGAGCCAGCTAGAGATTGAGTAAGGGAGAGAAGACGAGAGGAAAGAGGGGAAGAGAGCAGAGAGGGAGGGAGGGAGGGAAGGAAAGGAGGGAGGGAAGGAAAGGAGGGAGGGAGGGAGGGAGGGAGGTTGGAAGGTTCATGTTTCCCTTGTCGTGAAATATTTACACGCGAAGAACCTTACCTGGACAAACAGTTTTTTTTTAGACAGGTGGGAGAATACAGGTGGATGAAGGAAGGGAAAGGGAGGGAGGGAAAGGGAAGAGGAGAGAGAAAGGGAGGGAAGGATTAGGTATGAACTTTATCTACCTACCAACACACACACACACACGTACATACATACATACTATAAGGAATCCATCTGTACCACGCTACGGAGTTAATTAAGCAATACATCCCATTTACCCTGAGACTGACGAGGCTAATGAAGTTTTAATCTCCAGCGGATCCTTCTCTCGTCTCCTAATTAGCGCACGTAAGGTAATCCCCCTGGCCAGGTAGACGGCAACTACGGGGCGTATATGTGTTGTGTAAAGTCTTAATCCGTAAACGGGGAAATTATCTTTTTTTCCTGCCTACGCTACTTGGGTTTTCCGTAGCGACGAGCACTGGCGGCGCGTTCCCTTGGTGAGAGAGAGAGAGAGAGAGAGAGAGAGAGAGAGAGAGAGAGAGAGAGAGAGAGAGAGAGGGAGAGGGTAGAAGGGGAGAGAAAGGGATAGCTGGGTTCCGTTTACCTATAAGTGAGGGGAGAAACCGGGGATGTAAGGGGGGGAAGGGTATTTAGAAAGGATTGTGTGGAGAAGAGGCTTAGCTGGAGTGTGTGTGTGTGTGTGTGTGTGTGTGTGTGTGTGTGTGTGTGTGTGTGTGTGTGTGTGTGAATAAATACAACACCAAACTTTCACGATAACAAAAAAATTCATATAAACGTAACAATAGGACTTATTTATTCTATTCATTTTCTTCCTCCTCCTCCTCCTCCCCTCCTCCTCCTCTACCTTCCTCTCCTCCTC
>JAPQNM010000004.1:1698535-1721035 GCA_029783475.1 Metacarcinus magister | reverse complement strand
TCTCTCTCTCTCTCTCTCTCTCTCTCCTCGTGCTCTCGTGTGTGTGATATCGTTAGTGTTTATTTGCTCACCTGTTTCTGCTTTTTCTCTTTTCTATCTCTCTCTCTCTCTCTCTCTCTCTCTCTCTTTTTAATACACATATGCACGTATGGTGGAGTTTTGCTTCCATATTTTCATCCTTTTTATTTTACAGAATCTCGTTTGGTTTTTATTTTTCCGCCTTTTAGTCTGTGAAGTATTTTTTTTACTCATCTACAAAGAATTATTCATACAAAAAGACTTCAAAGTAACTATGTCTCTCTCTCTCTCTCTCTCTCTCTCTCTCTCTCTCTCTCTCTCTCTCTCTCTCTCTCTCTCTCTCTCTCTCTCTCTCTCTCTCTCTCTCTCTCTCACGGGTCACCTATAAACGTGTATATGTAGAAATTAATCTTTATTTTCAATTTCTTCTTTTACTTTCAAACCCAAACTCTTACTTAACACAAAAAAAATATATAAAGTATATATATAAAAAAAAGGAACAGAATTTTGAAATGGCTATGGGAAAAAATATGACCATAAAATAAATCCAACTAAAACATATACGGTAGAACATAAAAAAAATATATATAAATAAATAAAATCGTAACATTTTATACCTTTCGAAAAAAAAATCTGTATAGCCCTAGAGAGGAAAAGCGAGAGAGAGAGAGAGAGAGGGAAAAAAAGTTAGCTCAATCTCACAGCCTTGACGGTAAATTGTAAACATCCCTCTGTCATTATTTAACACCTGAGTTTAATTACCGTGTTGGGCATGCAGCTCTGATATGCAAATGAACTTTATTGTATTCATGCATAACATTTACATCTTTTGACAATTTCATGGTACAGAGGATGCCGTTTTAATACGACACAGTGACCACGTCAAAACATCATCAAACGTTACTGATGTTTTTTTGGGGAGGTGGGTGGGGGTGGGCAAGGGGGGCGTTTGGGGGGGGTGGGAGGAGCAAAAATTTTCCTTATTTTAAATTCAAATGTATATGAATAAAATACTCGCGTGTGTGTGTGTTTGTTTGTTTTCCTTTTATTTCTGTGTGTGTGTGTGTGTGTGTGTGTGTGTGTGTGTGTGTGTGTGTGTGTGGTTCATCTTTTGTCTAGTTTCATGTGGTTTTGTTTTATTTCGTTTTGTTTTTTTAGTATGAATCCATTTTGTTTCCTATATATATTATTTACTGAATGTTTGAAATATACAGTTAAAAAAAAAAAAAAGAAATAGGAATATAACACATACAAAAAAACAAAACAAAAAAAGAGAGAACGAACGATGGTGATTTTTCATATCATTCTTTTATCATCATAACTATTACTATTATTTTCGTTCACATTATATATTCGGAGAAATTCGTTCGCTCGTGGGCAAATTTTTGGGTCGCTAAAAAATCGCATATGTTTGGAATATTTATTTACTCTTCGTTTTCGTCACTGTTGCTGTTTTGGTAATACGTTTAGTTTGTTTTTGTTACCCCTCTCCGCCCCCACCCCACCCTGGATATGCATTGTTATATACGTAGTGAATAGATGGATGGATGGATAGACAGATAGATAGACAGATAGATGGATGCATATATGGAAAAATATGCTGAAAAGATAAATGAACAGCCAGATATATATAGATAGATAAATAGATAGATAGATAAATATATAGATAGTACAAATAGATAGATTCATAGATAGATATACATAGATAGATCAAATTAACTTATATTAACTGATGTACACAGGAATCTCCCTCCTAAACACACACACACACATACACACACACACACACACACACACCACACACACACACACACACACACACACACACACACACACACACACACAACCATCAACATACGTACAGCACCTTACCTGCCCTACCTAACTAGAATTATATCACAGGAGCTACCTGCCTATCGCGTCTCCTAATGAGCTTCAGCCCCGCACCTCGGCACCAACGCGGGGACTGAAGGGGCAGAGCAACAGGAGGAAGGGGAGGGAAAGGAAGAGAAGGAAAGGGAAGGGAAGGGAAGGGAAGGGAAGGGAAAGGAAGGGAAGGAGAGGGAAGGAAGTACAGCAAATCTGAGATGAAAGACGCGTTTTCTTTCTGTTATGTACTCATATAGAGAGATAAATAGATAGATAGAGAGAAAGAGAGAGAGAGAGAGAGAGAGAGAGAGAGAGAGAGAGAGAGAGAGAGAGAGAGAGAGAGAGAGAGAGAGAGAGAGAGAGAGAGAGAGAGAGAGAGATTATGGGCATATTACTATTGCTCATTACATATTCAGTGTAAACAGGGACACATTAGATGGTAAATGACTCATTTAATATGATCTGATATAGTTTTAATTAAGTATACCCCTTTTTATATACTAAATTTCCTTTTACTACACCAATTATCTCTTTTTTCTCTTTTTTTTTCTTCTCTTTTTCTCTTTCTGTCTTTTTTCTATCTTCTCCCCGCACCCACACACCCTCACACACCCACAGATCCTCTCCTCTCCATTTAACAAGTAGTCTAATGCAGTATCCTGTTCTTAAAGTTGAAATCCTCCTCCCAACCTTTCCTTGGGGACGCGTGCAGTGTGGAGGCATCAGTGGTGGTGCTGTAGAAGCTTGCTGGAGGCGGAGGCAACTTTGCGTAGTGCAGTAAAGCCTCCACTTATATATGTAAGAAGCGACTTTGGTGCTGAGGCGATGTTATTGTGTTGTCAGGTACTCGTGGCAGAAGCGTGGTGATGTTAGATGGAGTGATGTTTGTGTGTGATGTGATGTGAAGGATGTTGAGGACGTGTTTATAAGGAGGGATGAACAGTATATAGACAGTAAAGTAGTCTCCAGTACAAGACTTATATTTGATTTTGACCGAAAAGCAAAAATAATTTACGATGATATAGGTTCTAAAGTATGTGGTTTCTCTATTAATGTCTAGAGTTGTAATTGCTTGTTTATATCAATTCATAAGTTCACTAGTTGTATCCGCTTGTTTGGTAGTCACGCATTAGATGCACGGCGACCGCCTCCTACCAGTCCCAGGCAGGCGGTGGTCCCGGCGCAGGTGCTGCAGCTTTTCTCTCTGGTATGTTTATGGATTATTGTGTCAATATTATTACATTAGTTTTGTGGTTATATAGGATTTTGATTGCACTCATTTGTTCATATGGTGTCCAGTGTTGCCTTTTGTAAATTTGAGAGTTGGTGTTTCAGTGTGTTGGATTACCGGGCGTCGCACTGACCCTACAATCAGGTGCAACTGTGTGGATCATCGTGGTTGGGGTAATATTATAAGTGTTTATCCACTTCGCTGCTGCGGTGTTGGGTTTATAAAATTATGTGTTAGAACTCTTTATTTTGTCTAAATTTGATTATCTGTTATTCAGTGCCATGTAATATTTGTTGATTCCTGTATAATTTTCTAGGTCGAAATCTTCCTGAACAAATAAAACGGTTACGGCAGACTCCATTTTGATGACCCACGCAACAGATAGGATGTACTGACAGTGTAGTTATGAGGACAATAAGAAGAAGAAATGAAGCACAAACAGCACCCATATGATAAGGGTAAGGCAGGACAATTCTTTTTTTTTTATATATACATGTTTGCCGTGCAGTGCGAACCCAAACCATCTCTCTAATGATGATAATGATGGTGATGATGATGATGATGATGATAATGATGGTGGTGGTGATGATGAATTACTGCAGCTGTAGGCAAAAGCCGTTTGTTCCCTTCGCTGTCGTGTTTCAAAAGTAAGCAAGAAAAAACTCAATCCTCTTTGTTTGATTCTTATAAAATGTGTGTTATTATTTTGATGTATGTATTTATTGTACTGTTTTAATATGTGTTGCATCTCGACTCATTTCGTCATATTTTTTTTTTTATCACTCCATTAAACAATATAGCATATGATCCCACCTTCCCAATTTATTATTTTGTTTCGTTATTTAAGACTAGGCTTTATATATTAGTTAGAATATAGATGAAAAAAGAATCACAACCATCATAAACAAAAAAAATTAAGGAATAATAAAAAAAAATATAGTTTCCTTACGAATACCCAATTTTCTCTAGCACCCGCATTCCATTTTCTGTTGCCAAGCAAGTTCAAGCTGTAGATTCAACGAAAATATTATAAAGTGGTTGTATTTCCTTTTTTCACATTTATTCCACGTCTGGCGCTGATAAGAGTGTGTGTGTGGCTGGTAATACTGGTAACGAGGTTGTTAGTGGCACCGCGGCTAGGTGGTGGAGGGAGGCTGGCAGGGAAGCTGGTGGAGGCTGGGTGGCAGGAAGGGTGGTGAGTGTGAGATGGTGTACGTGACGGTGGTGATGGTGGTGATGGCGGTGACTTGGCAGTACTGTGGTGAGTGCTATAGATTTTCACGTGAACTTTATACAAATACGATGATTTCATGTATGCAGTTATACATTAATTTTTATTTAAGACTTAGAGCAAGCAAACGAAAAGTGTATGAACCAGGCTTCGTGGTTCATTTGGATCATCGAAGCTGTACCGGAAACGATGCTTCCCGCTGGTCCGCTAGATGGGAGGTAAGTCGCCGCGTCACTGAGTTTGCTTGAGCGCGAGTGATGGGATGGCGTCGGCGGGATAATAATAATAATAATCGTGTGTCATCTGCTTCCTGTAACCTGCTCAAGGATATTTTAGGACGGGACCATCTTCAGGACGCCGCTGGGAGATAAGGTAAGGCTTTTCGAGGCCTGTATTGTTTATTATGTGTCATTAATGAACCTTGAACATGTTGATCATTGGCCAGACGCGGCGTGGAACATTGTGTTATTTATCTTGGTACAACTATAATGCAGCCACTTAGTCTAGGAAGTGCGGTGGTCATAATAGGCGGGCGTAGTGGTGGTAGTGGGTGGGCGAGCAGGCGGGCGGGCAGGTGGGTTAGCTAAGGTGGTGGTGGTGCACATGGTGGGAGGCAAGACTCGCCACCCATGTAAGTTCTCTCACCGCCAGCCAGTAAGCATCGCTCTGCCTGCTTACTGTTTGAAGTATTTTTCCGTATTTAGCTCGAGAATCCTTCGTTATGTATGTATGTATTTCCTGGGCATGATAATTACTGTATAATTGCGGAATATTTACACGGTAGAGGATAATATTCCACGTCCAGCCTCGCCGCGCCTGTAACATCCTACTCTGCTGTTCCCAGAGTTGCAGTGTAAAATATTCGCATGTATTTATTTCATTTGCATGTAATTCGTTCCCTCGTGTTGCCTGTAGTTAATTTGACTTTAATAACGAATGTGATTTGAATTCGTAACGATGCGCATCATATGTATATATTTTCCAGTTGTAATGGTGAATGTAATGACAGGATTATTATTATGTGGTGGTGGTGGTGGTAGCGATGATAGTAATAAAAATAACAATAATAATTACGTAATAATATTAATAACAATAATGATGATAATGATAATAGTAATAGTAATAGTAACAGTAATGCCAATAATAATAGAAGTAGTAATAATAATAATAATTATAATAATAATCGTCAGTAGGGTTTGGGAAGAATAGGACGGGCAGCTGTCCTCGTCTCTCTCTCTCTCTCGCTCTCTCTCTCGCTCGCTCTCGCTCTCGCTCTCGCTCTCGCTCTCGCTCTCTCTCTCTCTCTCTCTCTCTCTCTCTCTCTCTCTCTCTCTCTCTCTCTCTCTCTCTCTCTCTCACCTGCCACTCAGCCTGTCAGCCGCCCTTGCACTGACGCAGAAATGTGTTGAACATTCAAGTGCATGTGTATGTACATTATAAATAATGAAAAAACGAATACGTATAAGGTTTTGATCGGCCCGTCATGACCGAACAGGCAGTGAGAATAAAAATTTTTCTGCCTCTTTATATCTAATTATAGTGAGCCTTATCCTGATGCAGCAACATTTAAGAAGGACAGAGGAAGGCTATATAAATTCAAACAGACTCTGCCATCCTGAAATATTGTATAAAAACTTGTTTTCGTCACATTTTCTATTTAAACTAGCTGTAACTCACTTACTTTTACTTGTATTGAATTTTCAATTACAGATTTAAAATCAGCACATTTTTCCGATCCTTATGGTATGCAACAAGTACTGATAAACACAATATTAAGAATATGTTATTTTACGTCATACGTAAACATACGTACATTATATATAATGAAAAAACGAACTAGACGCAGGATTGGAATGAGATATGGTTTAAAAGAAAGGGAAAAATATTTATAATCTTTCGACATATCTCTTTGTTATATTTGATGGGTATCTATCACATGAAAAATAGTTATTTACTAAAAAAATGATACCAATAAACAAAACATATTAGCTGCTAAACTAAGATTCTAATTGAACAAAGTACTATTTGTTCTAATTGGTAATTTTATAAGGAATATCTGATATCTTTTTCATCAACATTGGTGAAGTATTAAATCCACCATAATGATAATTGTTTTTCTTAATATCAAAATCAATTTATTTTTAGAAAAGAAAGTTTCCGGTGAAAAGACCTGAAACTTAGCTGAAAGTATTACATTTTTCCTATGTACAATATAATTTAAAAAGAACAAAATCCATTACAAAATTTTTTTTTTTTTTTCGAAAAGTGGAAAAAATGACTAAAATACACCATGTGTTGAGATTAATTATATAAATCCACAAGAGTCTGGAGAATGGCTAAACGTGTGGTAAAGCTTAGTTATGAACTGCTTTGAACTGTAAGAGTCATTACAAGAATATACGTGGAAGTTAAGACTATATGTGGTCCAAACGTAGATTAAGTTGATTACGTATAAATATGAGAAATAATGAAAAAATGAACTAGACATTGAGTTGGGATGGGATATGATTTAAAAAAAGAGAAAAATATTTATGATTTTTCAACATAACTCTTTGTTATATTTGATGGGTATCTATCTCATGAAAAATATTTATTTACTAAAAAAATGACTGTGTTCATGGCTGGGTCATATGTGTGTGTGTGTGTGTGTGTGTGTGTGTGTGTGTGTGTGTGTGTGTGTGTATGTGTATGTGTATGTGTATGGAAGTTATTGGCATGTATGTTTAGTCTTTATGTAGTACGTTTATGAGGATATTTGAGTTTCATGTATACTTTTGCTTGACATAGGATCTCTCGACACACACACACACACACACACACACACACACACACACACACACACACACACACACACAGTAGGGGGTCAGGGGTGCCGCTGGGGTGTGTGAATGAAAGGTCCCCCATCCGCTCGCACACCCCTGCCAGGCGACCTTGCTGGGAGGGGGAATAAACGGGGCGAGGGAGGGTATATCTTCACCCTTCATATTCTCCCCATTCCCTACCCACCCTAGTGAAGCCCCGCCCTTCCTCTCCCCCTTAGTGCCCCTTCACTTCATCGAACCCCCTCCTCCACTAGCCTCGTCACGTCGCCTTGCACTCCCACTCCAGCACTAAGGCCTCGATCCCCCCTTCCCCATCCTTCCCCGGGGCCTTGCGTGAGCCGTCCCACCACAAGGACAAGGATGGTAGTCGGGCGGAGGTGGTTTGATGGCAGCGGCGAAAATTTGGTCAGTGCTCATTATGCAGGCGCGTCCGAGTACCAGACTCAATTACTGAGCTGCCTGCTGCCTTGTTTTACTTAATACGTCTTTACTATTACTACCACTTTTATTATTACTACTACTACTACTACTTATACTACTACTACTACTTCTACTTCAGCTACTACTACAATCGCCGTCACTTTTATCATAGTTGTTTTTTTGTTTATTTAAAGATATCCTGCTGGTATAATTCATGCCTTAGTTATGAAATTTCGTAATGATATACATGCCATAATGAGTCATACAGAAAACACCTGCTTGCAACCATGCGCTTATTATTAATATTAGGTGTATACATGCACTCTTATTACTGACAAGGGATTTTCATTTTCATCTTTTTTTTTTTTTTATCTAACTCCGAGGACTATTTGATCTAACTTTTTAATGAAAACGCAAAGGTGGTTCTATTAACACCAATTTAACATTTAGTTGGGTAACGTATTAAACATTTAGGAAGATCGGCGCTTTTTTCCTCCCTTTAAGCTGTGTGTGGGAGGTGGAGGTGGAGGCTGCGGGGCGTGAGGGGTGAGGGGTGGTGGGGGTAGAGGTTGGGATGAGGGGAAAGGATTGCGTTGGTATAGGACGAGGAAGGGTGAGAGTTAGAAGAGAAAAGAAAGGATTTGAAAAGAAAACAGAAGAGGTAGAAGTACTAGAGGAGAGGGAGGAGGGATAAGGGAAGGTAGAGAAAAGGTGGTAATGTGATATAAAGAGAGAGAGAGAGAGAGGGAGGAATGGAAGGAAGGAAATGGAAAGTAGAGAACCAGATTGAGAAGGAAAGAAGTAAGTGGTAGTGAGGCCCAGCTGTTCTATACTTCTCCCCTCCTTCCTTCTCCCCCTCCCTCCTTCTCCCTCCTTCCTCCCCTCCTTCCCCCCCTCCTTCCCCCCCTTCACCCGCGCTCGTCAACCCGGAAAATAATTCACGCGTCGGGGAAACTCGGACAGGCCTGTTTGGGGAAAAAGGAAAGAGAGGACAATAAAAGAGGAGGAAAATAGCGATGATTCAGGGCTTTTTCTATCCGATATAGCGAGTGAGAGGAGGCGTAGGGCAGAGAGAAATGGTAGGACGGGGTTAGAGGCAGCAGCACAGAGGTCGAAGGAAAAATCTGATCACGGGAACCTCAACTAATGAACCGAAGGGGAAAAAAAATGGAATGGACAGTGAAAAAGCAGATACTACAAATTTATCATTACGAAACCTTGACATGATGGAAAAAAAAGTTAGGGAATAATGAAGGAAGGAGAGGCAGCGAGAGACATCCTAATAATAATAAGCCTGAAATATTATCCACAGAAGCTCAGGATAAACTTTAATAGCGGACTTAGAGGAAATACAGAATGATAGAGGTAAGTTTCCCCGTTTTGTAGTAGACGTGGGTGTAGGTGGGTGGGTGGGTTAGTGGGTGGGTGGGTGGGGTAGTGGGTACAGTAAATCTTGGATACAATGAACTTCGGATAGACAAAACCCCGATACAAGAACCCAAGTCCAAGACGAAAGACCCGGTTATAGTGGTACTGGATACACAAGGCTTTAGGTGAAATAGTACAGGATAAGGCAAGGCTGATTTTGATAAGTGAGTGTGTGTGTGTGTGTGTGTGTGTGTGTGTGTGTGTGTGTGTGTGTGTGTGTGTGTGTGTGTGTGTGTGTGTGTGTGTGAACAATGGAGGTAACTGGTTGCCTCCACTTCCTCCATCCAGCCAGCCGGACGCACAATACCTCTCTCCCCCCCTCACCCCCGTTTCTTTCTCCTCCTCTTCCTCCCTCACCCCTACTCAAAGATCCTCTCCCCACCCTCCCTCCCCCTTCAGCCCTCCCCTCTTCACTCCTCTCCCCAGTTTTCTCCTCTTTGACCCTATAGTTTTGCCTCCTCTCACCTCCACATTCTCTCTCTCTCTCTCTCTCTCTCTCTCTCCTCTCTCTCTCTCTCTCTCTCTCTCTCAATCTGTGTTTCAATCCGCTTGGTGTTTCCTTTCCTTCATACCTCTCCCTCCTTCCTTCCTTCCTTCCTTCCTTCCTTCCTTCCTTCCTTCCTTCCTTCCTTCCTTCCTTCCTTCCTTCCTTCCTTCCTACCTCTCCTTCCCCCTTTTCCTACCTCACAAAAGTGGCGGTGACCTCGCCAATTCGTCAGTCTTCCTCAAAGTGAGTCGGCCATTGAAAGAGACGAAAGCCAGCGTTCTTTTGTTTGCAGAGAGGAAATGGAATTATTCTACAAGTTGGCACGTACCTTCCTTCCTTCCTTCCTTCCTTGGCGGGGAGTGAGGGAGGGAGGGAAAGGGAGAGGGAGAGGGTGGTGTAAGGGAGGGAAGGAGGGAGGGAGAGAGGGAGGGAGGAGATCGGGGTACAACATGAGTGAGAAGAGGTTGCTGGTTGAGAGAAAAGGGAGATTATGATGGAGTGAAAAGGTGATGGAGTGAAGGTGTGAGAACTGGAAATTTATTATATTTTCTTTTTGCTTTGTTCATGTCGGTCTTCTTTTTTCTTCTTGATTTTTTCTTCTTCTTCTTCTTCTTCTTCTTCTTCTTCTTCTTCTTCTTCTTCTTTCTTCCACTTTTTATCATGTCTCGGTATTGACAAGTTCTCCAAAAGCGATTTATCTTCAACTATAAAATTCATTCAACCTTAAATTTTGTCTCATGTACATTCATTCCTCTCTCGCTATGGTATGTATCTCACGCACACACACACACACACACACACACACACACACACACACACACACACACACACACACACACACACACACACAGTGAATAGACAAGTGATCAAGTTTGTCCTGCACTGAGTAAGGTGAGGTGCAGGTGTAACAGACACGTAGACATACAGACATACCTGCCCTCAGACAGACACCAACGCTTACCTGGAAGGAGAGTAAAGATATTCATTAGTATTTTGATTAAGCAATGGTAATAGTAATGAAAATTTATATTGTTATCATTATTATTATTATCATTATTATTATTACCATTATTATTGTTATTATTACTATTATTGCTACTACTACTACTACTACTTCTACTACTACTGCTACTACTACTACTACTACTACTACTACTACTACTACTACTAATAATAATAATAATAATAATAATAATAATAACAGCAGTAGTTTAATGTTATTAGTTTCACTTATTGTTGTGCCACGAACGTAATGCATTAATTCATCAACCCCCTCCCCCCCCCCTTTTCTCTCTCTCTCTCTCTCTCTCTCTCTCTCTCTCTCTCTCTCTCTCTCTCTCTCTCTCTCTCTCTCTCTCTCTCTCTCTCTCTCTCTCTCTCTCTCTCACACACACACACACACACACACACACACACACACACACACACACACACACACACACACACACACACACACACACACACACAGGTGGGATGTACAGCCAAAAGGATATTACATGAGCCGTGCCGGGAGGAAATGAGGCGCGAATTATGAGTTGAGGCGCTCAGCTGTTATTAGACTTAGTTGTGTGCAAGTAATAGTAGGAGCAGCTGAAAAGAGGAGGTGGTGGTGGTGGTGGTGATCGTAGTAATAGTGGTACATTATCATTATTATTATTATTATTATTATTATTATCAGGCAGTGTGAATTCAGTGCCTCGCTATTTGGTGCATTGATTAACAGTAAACAAAGCTTTGGCCCTGAGACTTATTTTGGCACAATATCCACCATGAGAGAGAGATAAAAATAAAATATATATACACGCGTGTGCATTGTCGTTTGCTCGGCTTCATTAAGACTGCACCTGGTCACGTCTCATTCATTTGTGTGTGGGTTTTTTTTTTTGTCAAATTGAACATTCCATATCTGCAATTGTTCGGTGTCAATACGAAATAATAAGAAAAGTATTTACAGTGCAAGTCTAGTCTTCAGGAGTAAGTTCTTCATTCGGGAGATCAAATTTCAAATGTTTATTATTGGATGAAATGTCCTTGTCCTCGGCCTTTCAGAGAACAGCGTCTGACGGAGAGGGGGAGGAAGCGGGAGGAACTGGCTGGGTAGGAGGCGGCGGCGGTGGTGGTGGTGGTGGTGCTGCTGCGGCGTCACTAGGCTGGGCTCGGCGCCGAGCACACCCGTGCCACACGTTGACACCCGGCTGTAAGCACCGGGGGCATTTCCAGCGAGATGAGTCCGGCGGAGGAGGAGGCTCGGAGGTGGAGGTCGAGAGAGAGAGAGAGAGAGAGAGAGAGAGAGAGAGAGAGAGAGAGAGAGAGAGAGAGAGAGAGAGAGAGAGAGAGAGAGAGAGAGTAAAAAATCACCTCATCTAGCTCTCATTAGTCCACCTGTCAGGTAACTACAGCCCTTAGCATGTCATTACCTGTCAGTGAGTGTATGTATCAAAACCATACACACACACACACACACACACACACACACACACACACACACACACACACACACACACACACACACACACACACACACACACACACACACACCTCTACAGGCACGCGAAACACTCGTTATAATTGTTACTGCTTTGTATTCAGTGGACGACCTTTGAAACTACGTATTACTATTAAACGAGCACCTCCTCCTCCTCTTCCTCCTCCTCCTCATCTACCACCTCCACCTCCTCCTTCTCCTTGATCCTTGATCTTGGTTTTGGGTTGAGAGTATAAACTTAGAATTATATTAAATGGAATCGATAATATATATCCATGCGTTACATATTTATTAACATTCTAAAGCTTTTTCTCTCTCTTTTTTTTATCTACATTATGTATAATATTAATTTGTAGTTCAATAAATGATACTCATAATAATAATCTTCTTCTTCTTCTGTGACCGCTAGCAGCCGACCGACATTTCACAAGTTGCTAATAATTCTTCGTTTTAAACCTTCCCTGTTCCTCTTTATGTCTATGTGAGGGAAGGAGGAGCAGTAAAACGTTATTCCTCATCATTAACAGTAGAAAGATATAAAGAAAACATTACCTATTAAGCGTAAGTAACCTAATATAGTAATATGAACAGGTTTCAGCAGGTAGGCTAGGATGGCGGCCGTGGCTTGACTACGGGATCACGTATGTATCAAACCAAAATTGAGATTTTTATTATACACAGAAAAGCAATTATATATACTATAATAAATCGTCTGAAATGTCTAAACGTTTTTTACATAAACCTTTGTTATATTTCATTCGTATTTATTTCATGAAAAATGTTTATTTCTAAGGTCAATCATAAGATCGAATAATAGAATAAAGCAATAATAATGAAATTAAACCAATATAAACCATCGAATAAAATATATAAAAACTATTCAAACAGATAGTAAAGCCTAAATAAACCATAACACAAAGAAAAACGGAAAATAACAACGAAGAAATGAGAAAAAACACCATAATTATGCGTTTATATCCAAGAGTGTTAATTATAGCGTGTTAGGTACAGTAAAACAAGTGTTAGGACATGACGACCAACAAGGATAGAGATGAAGGTGAGTGTGTTGTGTTGTGAGTGTGTTTTGGTGAGTTGAAGGGCTGACAGGGTGAAAAATCGACAAATATGCCGGTATACCGAAGGGCTTCTAATGCCTGTAATATCGGTAGTACCCCCCCGAAAATACCGGTATGTCGGTATACCGGATAGGTGCACATCCCTAGACACACACACACACTCAGCTGACACCAGGCAATGTAAGGAGGAGGAAGAAGAGGATCAGTATCACCACCACCACTCAGACGGGTAACACATTTTTATATATTCAAATTTAGATGAACATTCTCCGCGAGGTGAGGTTCGCCTGGCCCCGCGGAGCCACTCACCCACCCACCTACCCACCCATCCACCCACGTGGCCAGACACAAGCGAGGGAGAGGCAGCGTGGGATACTTTGACACCTGGGGCGGCGGCGTATGATAAACCGGAGAAACTTTATATTGCCTTCGTCTACCTGGAGCGTTCACATCCGAGAGCTTGAACCCCACCCTCCTTCTCCTCCTCCTCCTCCTCCTTACTATATATATGCATTAGATTAGGTTCCCCAACTTTCCCCCGGCTTTCCCGAGGCCCGAGAGAGGCAGTGTCGTGGCATTAGGGGGACTTACGAGAAAAGGTGGAGGTCCATTTGAAAGTCTGATTTAGAGACGTCCCCGAGAGGTATTGTTTTCTTTTACTTATTGACGAAGGGAAAGGCGAGGTAGGAGTGACTGGTGTATTTGTTTTTGTACCCTGGTGTTCCCGTAGGATTAAAGATGAGTGGAGTGGAGTGGAGTGGAGTGGAGTGGAGTGGAGTGGACTATGTTCCTATTTCACTTCTCTCTCTGTCTTTCTTCCGTGTTAGTACAATATAGAGTCAGTAGTTTAGTGTAAAATGTATTGTTTGGTGTCCCTTTGGTGAGTGTTGACTGACTGACTGACTGACTGACTGACTGACTGTGTTGAGGACGAGTGTTGATACAGTAAGTGGTGATATTTTTTATTTTTTATTTTTCTATTTAGATTGTTCAATTTGTTTTTGGTTTTGTTTATTTCTATGGTTATTATTATTATTATTGTTTTTTTTCTCGTGATGCGTAGTAGCTATAGGGAACAGGAAAATTAACTTCATATGCACACACACACACACACACACACACACACACACACACACACACACACACACACACACACACACCGAACGTAGTATAAAGTTGTGAATTCATAACTTCAATCCATTTATAGACGACGCTTTCCAGGCGAAGAAATAACGAAAAAAGAAAGAAAATACTGTGATGGAAGGAAGAAAGAAAGAAAGGAGGAAAGAAAGAATGAACTGTTGAGGGGATGAGCTCAAGGCTGGAGTGAGGGGTGAAGGGAAAAAAGTGGAGAGATTAAAGGAAAATCAGATAAAGTTGAGAAGTATAAGAAGAAAAAAATGAAGAGCTGTTAAGGTAGTTAGTTGAAATTGGAGAAGGGACAAAGGGAGATAGCAGGGGGTAAAGGGGGTTAAGAGGAGGGAAAAAAGACGATTAAGGGTATTCAGGTGAGGGGGAAGGGAAACAGCGCGAGGGGAAGCTTGCGGGGAGCGAGGGTGGGAGGAGGGAGCTTATGGGAGTCAAATGAAGGGGAGTGGAGGAGGTGGAGGCTCAACAGAGGGTCAGGTAAGGGTAAAGAGAAGCCCCTCACTGCTGCTGCTGCTGCTGCTGCTGCCTGAGGGGAAGGTCTGCTCCAGGGGAAGTATTGGAAGGAGGGAAGAAAAGTTTTCCAATTTCTCTCTTCTACCTTTTGGAATTTTCTCCGTGCAGTACTTACGGAGAGGGAAGGGAGGGTCGTCTTATGGGAGGGAAGTACAGGGGGGGTGTAGGGGGGAAGGGGAGGGGCCGTAGATGTAACGGTACGCAAAAAAAAGAAAGAAATACTCAGGTACACGTTGTAGTATACTCGTATTTGTACCGTCATGGCGATGGTTTTAGTTCCGTTTTTTTTTCGGGGATGAAGTTACTCTGGGTTGCTTTTCCTTCTGTTTTATTTTCTTCACGTGGCGCTGCTGGAGTCTCTCTCTCTCTCTCTCTCTCTCTCTCTCTCTCTCTCTCTCTCTCTCTCTCTCTCTCTCTCTCTCTCTCTCTCTCTCTCTCTCTCTCTCTCTCTCTCTCTCTCTCCTCCTCCATCTTCCTGGCGGCGGGACAAAACCTCGCTGGACCACAAACCTCGCGCCCAAAAAAGTGACAAGACGGACAAAGCTTCTGTGGGGAAAATAGAATTACTTACATTTAAACTTCCGTGCACTTCAGCCTCGTGACAAGAAGTATCACAGCAGAGGCACGTACAGGCACGGCGCATCAGTGTAGTGTGTGGGAAGTCACTCTTAAGTTTTAGTATATCATCATAGAGGCTGATGATGATGATGATGATGATGATGTAGTATAATAGTGGTTCCAACATTATAAAAAGGTAAAAGTATACAGAAATAATATGATGGTTTAGGTTTAGGGAGAATGTAAACTATGATTCTAAGGCAATGTATGATGATTAGTAAGAATGTATGTATGACTGTGTATTATAATAAAAGGGATATGTGCACACCATCATTGCCCCCCCTCCCCCCACCCACACACACACACACAAACACACACAGCAGGAACAAACATGTGTAACAGCTAGCTTGCATATTCCTTTGTTTATGCTTGAACGTTAATTTTTTTATTGTTTAGATTATAATACATTTAATGCGTAATGCCTTGATGCATAATGTTGTTTGCCATTGCGAGGAAATAAAAAAAAGTTCACGAGTTAGAATATATTTAGTTTTTGAATTTTTAATTTTTTTATATATATATATACATACATTTTTTTTTCTCGTTGTGAGCTTGTCGGTGTTTTCATAATTAAATTTTTTCTGTTTTTATTTATTTTATTTTATTTTTTATCTTATTTAATGCAAGGTTTTGTCTGCAGTGCGGCCCTCCTCCTCCTCCTCTTCCTCCTCCTCCTCTTCCTCTTCCTTTGCCAGCAGTTACTACTATTACTTCACCTTCGAAATTTGTTGTTCCGTATCACCTTCCACATGACCTTGTATTACACACTCACACACACACACACACACACACACACACACACACACACACACACACACACACACACACACACACACACACACACACAAACCTTGCCAAAAACCTTTACATATACCATTCCATCTCTACCTTTACTCTGCCAGCTCGCTCCCTACCTTCCCTTGCCAACCCTACCACCACCACCACCACCTTTGTCATGGTAATTACACCCTACCTCCACCCCTGCCCCTGCCAACCCTACCTCCACCACCTCCTCCTCCTCCTCCTCCTCCTCCTCCTCCTCCTCCTCCTCCTCCTCCTCCTCCCACGCCTCCCCCACCCCATTCTCCACCCTCTTCGTGTTTCTCCATCCATACGATGCTGTGATTGGCAGTCTGAAGCCGTCATTGTGAAGCTGTGAATCGGCGACCACATTCTCAAGCTTCCTCAACCACAATGCTGCAATGCTGTGGTGTGGAGGGCTGTGGAGGCTGTGGTGGTGGGTGGGTAAGAGTGTGTTGTGGTACTGGTGGTGCTGGTGGTGGTGGTGATGAAGAAGAGGAATGTGTTTTGATATGTGAGTTGGTAATGGGTGTGGATGGTGGGTGTTGAGGGGGAGGTGGTGTGGTGTGATGTGTTCCGCCTGGTGCTTGCTGTGGTGGTAATGGGTAATGGGTGGTGGGATTATAATAGGATGTGGTTAAAAAATAAGTTATATCACGTTATTTATTTTCATTGACAGTTTTAGTAGTAGTAGTAGTAGTAGTAGTAGTAGTAGTAGTAGTAGTAGTAGTAGTAGTAGATAATATAATTTTTCTTCCTTAAAATTATAATTGAAACAAGGGAAAATGTCTTGCCTTTATAAACATATGAATTAAAATAACTAATGTTTGATATCCTACTTAGAAAAAAAAATGGTTAAAAATATGGAAGAAATAGGAGTAAAGAAAAAAAAAGTGTGTGAATAAGTAAGTACAGATAGGAAGCAGTGGTACAAAAAATATAAGTTAAATATTTCTAACATTATATAGCATGTAGAGGGTGTCTGTTTGGCTTAAAATATAACTTGAATTCATCCACAACCAACACCACCCACCCCAACCCCCCAAAAAAAGTATACTAGAAAAAGGTGGAAATGTGAGAGTGCAGGTATATGAGAGGGAACATAGGAATACGATTATAAGATTACTGTGAAAAGTGAGAGGGATTCAGCAGCACACAGTCGAATGGTAGAAGCCAGGTGTTAGTTAGAGGTAGTGTAGTGTAGTGTAGTGTAGAGTCTGCTGTACATACATAGCAATGAGGGCTGGTTGTGCTGTTACTGCTGCGGCGTTGAGGATAACAAGAACCAATGGAAGGAAGAAGTAAAGGAATATAATGATGAAGAAAAAGTAGAAATTTTTGAATGTAAATGTTAAAATGGAAATTGTGGGAATGATTTTAGGATTATTATTTTTGTGTTTATTGTGTGTAGTTTTAGGATTATTTATGGTGTATTAAATGGCTTTACTCGATCTATTTTCTTTTTTTTTCCTACTTGTTTTATATAATCTGATTTTAAATGTTGGTTATTGCAATGCTGTTATTATTGCTATTACTATTATTGTTATTTCATTGTATTGCAGTGAGTGACCCTCCCCCTCTCTCTCTCTCTCTCTCTCTCTCTCTCTCTCTCTCTCTCTCTCTCTCTCTCTCTCTCTCTCTCTCTCTCTCTCTCTCTCGTACCCTCCCTCTCTTTTTTTCCTCCAAGTGCCTCGTACCGGAAAATGCTCGGCGCCTTTTTTTCTCTTCTCCAGCACCTCTCTCTCTCCTCTCGCCTCTGAAGTGGAGGAAAAACTTTAGAGTGTACAGAGTTTCCTCTCTCTCTCTCTCTCTCTCTCTCTCTCTCTCTCTCTCTCTCTCTCTCTCTCTCTCTCTCTCTCTCTCTCTCTCTCTCTCTCTCTCTCTCTCTCTCTCTCTCTCCGGCCCCAGCTGTTGCTATTGTCGCAAGAATTTGTCGTTATGTCCTCAATGTTTGAGTTTTTTTTTACTTGAAAGAAAAAAATATATCAAGACATTCCTCTTCCCCACAAATCCACGTTTCTTGTCTGCATTCCTCTTGCTCTTCCTCTTATTGGTATTGTTGTTCTTGTCCTTCTTTGTTCCCTCTTTCCCTCTTCATCGTTTTTATTCACTTCCTCCCTCCTCCTCCTCTACGTCCTCCTGCTCCTTCTTTTTCTCCTCCTCCTCCTCCTCCTCCTCCTCATATTTTTTGCTCCAGTTCCTCCTCGTGAACTTCCTCCACATAATCATATCTTCTTCCTTCTCTTCCTCTTGTACCTCCTCCAACTCATCTTCCCCTTCCCTCCTCCTACACCACCTTCCACTTCACGCTGCCCTCCCCCCCCTCCTTCTTCTCCTCGTCGTCGTCAGGGCGGGAAGAAGCCACCACCTCTCGCTCTTCGGACGAGGTGGAAGAGATTTCGGATATTTGTCGAGTTCGGTTCTTCGGGCGGCGAATATTGGGGTCCGGAGACGGGCCTGAGGCGGTCCGGATATTGGTTCCAAGATGTAAATATGGCGACCGCTCTTCCTCCTCCTCCTGGTGATGTTTCTGTTTCCTTGGCATGGATGATTTCTTACAAATATTCTTTCTTTCTCTCTCTCTCTCTCTCTCTCTCTCTCTCTCTCTCTCTCTCTCTCTCTCTCTCTCTCTCTCTCTCTCTCTCTCTCTCTCTCTCTCTCTCTCTCTCTCTCTCTCTCTCTCTCTCTCTCAGAAAAACACACACCCACACACGCACGACACCCACACCCCAAAGAGCGGGACTTGCCGTGGATTGAGTGCCGGCCACAGTCATGGTGGTGGTGGTGGTGGTGGTGTCCGTCAACAAACGAAGGATTACTCTGGCCGCCTGAGTCAACCCGAGGCTCGATCACTCTCGCCCGCACATAAACAAAGGCTCAGTCCGCTCTCAGAGGCAACGAAGAGGGTACGAGGGGGAGGGGACGAAGGAGGGGGGCTGTGAGGGGGAAGGGGTGGAGGGTTGGTGTTTGATTTCGTTCAGCCTCTCCGGTGACAGCTGGAGGCACGTGACAAAGGGAAGCAAAGCACGCCGCCGCTAGGAATGCACGCCCTTGTCTCCCCTGATGGAAACCTGACGGAGGGGAATCGCGGCTCACGCTTTAGGTTCCTCGTCCTTTTGTTTCAATTGGTTGGGTTTTGCAGGCTGGTCTTTTATAACTCTTACCGCTGCTGTTGTTTTGTTTTTGTTTGCTTATATATTGTTGCAGCTGTTAATGATGATGATGGTTGGAAGGGAACAGAGGGAGGGAGGGAGGCGTGGGCTTGGGTAGGGCAGCTGCATGTGTGTGTGTGTGTGTGTGTGTGTGTGTGTGTGTGTGTGTGTGTGTGTGTGTGTGTTTCGTCACCCTCCCCCCGCCTGGGAAGACCTACATAACAAAGGGGTAACGCAACAACCCCCCCTCACCCCCCCGCTTCATTAACACTCGTGACGCATAATTCACAAACAGTAACGTAACACAAGACGGATAAAAATTGAACTCAAAAATCGCTACTCAAGTTACACGTTAGATCAAAAGACTTAAAGCGGCCAGTGGTAGATCGATTCAAGCTGCAACATCTCAGCCTTGCATCGCCACCTGATAGGAATTCCACACATACCAGGCCAGGGATGTGACGCCGTGCCGTTATTGGTCAGACGTGTTACAGAATTATACATCAGAACAACGCAGATGCCAGGACACCCTTACACCCTTACACCCTTCTACCCTTCCACCCTTCTACCCTTCTACCCTTCCCCTCCAGCCTCCTCCCACACACACCGCTTGAAAGGTCGCGTATGTAGGTGACATGAGGGAATGCAGGTCGACAGCAGTAGGAGGAGGTGGCGGAAAGGTATGGTAGGTGACAAGTGGTGAGGGAATGGAATGGTAATTGACGTGTAGTGATAGGTAGATAGGTAGCAGGGGTGGTGCTGGTTGTCTGAGGTGGTGGTAGGGAGTAGTAGTAGACAGGACGGGGGAGAAAATGACACTATATGTTGACAAGGAGTGTGGTAGTGGTAGTGGTGGGGAAAGAATGTTGGTTGACTAGGTAGCAGAAAGAGACGATGGTGGTAGAGGGATGTATGGATGGGAATAAAGTTTAATAGATGATATAAAGTGTTAGTTGATAGGAATATGCACCAAAAGGAATGGAAATATAATAGAAAAAAAAAGTACACGACGGTAACAAATAATGATGAAGAGTGAGAGGAAAGTTGAGAAAGTGACGGGAAGGTGAAACAGAAAACGAGACACCGATGAAACTGACAGAAGAAGAAAAAAAGAGACCGAAAGTGACGAGGAAGACAATATGACGTGACAAGAAAATAAATAACACAGTGACGCATGGCAAGGAAAGAAAGAAAGAGAGAGGGAGACAAGAGTAACATGCAAAAGAGTAACTAGATAACAAGAGAAGAAGAGAAAGTTAGAAAACAGACACTGAAGGCAAGGTGAGTGACGGAAACACACACACACACACAAGGAGCGAGAGCAAGTGACGGAGGGTAAAAAGGTGGTAAAAATATACAAAAGTTGACGGAAGATGACCGTGAGAATGTGGGCAAGAAAGACCGAGAGGAGGGGAGGGGGGGGAGGGAAAGGAGGAGGGAGAAAAAGGTGATAAAACGACGAGGAGGTAAAAAGGTGAAGGACGCGAGAAAGAGGCGGCAAGGTAAGGAGGAAAGAAATTCATCCCGCGAAGCAATGATCAGCAGCATCAAATCTTCCTGTGATTGCCTCTTGTTTCCCGGCGCCTCTGATTAATCAATTCCCAGAGGCCTGTCCGCTTATTGCCTTCCTCTTCCCTCCTCCTCCTCCTCCTCCTCCTCCTCCTCCTCCTCCTCCTCCTCCTCAACTCCCTTCTTCCCTCCTTATATTAACTTTTTTCTGATTAACGATTCTTATTTTTCTTCCCAAATTTTTGTAGTTTATAATTTTTTCTTTTTTTCGTTGATGAGAACCCTAATTTCCCTTCTTTTTTTTAATTTATTATATAGTGGTAATTTCCTCCTCCTTTATTAGCAAGGTGGTATGGCCTGCTCTCTCTCTCTCTCTCTCTCTCTCTCTCTCTCTCTCTCTCTCTCTCTCTCTCTCTCTCTCTCTCTCTCTCTCTCTCTCTCTCTCCTTACAGGTGGTTCGTTGACATGTAATTATCAGGCGGTAACTTTTTTTCTTTTTTATTAAACTTTCCCTTTTGCGTCAGTTTGCTCTTTGTCTCCTGATGCTCATTAATATATATTTTTCTCTCTAAAAAAACAAAAATAGAGAGAGAGAGAGAGAGAGAGAGAGAGAGAGAGAGAGAGAGAGAGAGAGAGAGAGAGAGAGAGAGAGAGAGAGAGAGAGAGAGAGTGTGATAAGGGCGTGTGGAGAGTCATTAGATTAGGTGCTGTGCTTCCCCTCTCCCTCCCTTTCCTTCCTCTCTCACCTACTATCTCTCTCTCTCTCTCTCTCTCTCTCTCTCTCTCTCTCTCTCTCTCTCTCTCTCTCTCTCTCTCTCTCTCTCTCTCTCCACAGATAACCTCAGGGGACTGCGAGTCTTGGAAATGCTAATCCTTACATTACTATACTATATACCGTCTGATCTACCCTGCTTCTGGTCTGTACTAAACATGGAAACGCCCCTCTGGCTTGCCTTACTTTGCCTTTCATTACTAGGTTGAAACAGGACAACATAAGGAAGGGGATGTTACAGCACAGTGAGATGACAAGGAGGTTAGAGGAGTAAGGGGGATATGCTGCCTGCTGGGAGAAAAGATCTTCCCCTTTAAAGAGAGAGAGAGAGAGAGAGAGAGAGAGAGAGAGAGAGAGAGAGAGAGAGAGAGAGAGAGAGAGAGAGAGAGAGAGAGAGAGAGAGAGAAAGAGAGAGAGAGAGAGAGTATGGAAGATAAACAAGCATGTGTAATGAAGCTAAATGGATACTGTTCTGTAGTGGACCATCTATACTCTTGAGGGACTGCCATAGAACAAGCGCGTCGATGGATGAACAAATAGAGATGATTGTGATGATTACCGTCAATTTGGTTACCGTCCCTTGTGGTGGTGGTGGTGGTGGTGGTGGTGGTGGTGGTGGTGGTGGTAGTGGTGGTGGTGGTGGTGGTGGTGGTGGTAAGGTGTGCAACGAACAATAAGGAAAACAACACAGCGCCGGAATCTGTACCCAAGTGCGAATTAATATTATTATTGGTTCCCAGTAGAGTAATTTAGCCTAAAGGTGCACACGGGACGTAACATTATGGATACAGGAAGGGAGGGGGAGGAGGAGGAGGAGGAGGAGGAGGAGGAAGATTCTACATGACCATTTTTGTGACCTCTTTAAGTGGGACAACAGCGGTAGGAGCAGAGTCACACCGCCCACTCCACCACTCCCTTA
>JAPQNM010000004.1:1681035-1693535 GCA_029783475.1 Metacarcinus magister | reverse complement strand
ATAAAATTTTTACGTAAACCCCATATATTTTAAGTTATTTCAAAATATGTGATTTATCTAAAAAAATCTAAGGGTGTACCCTACAAAATATCATGAAAATTTTCACACCTCCGAATCTCATGAAAATTGGTACAATGAGGTTTTCGGTCATGCTGAACACGAATCTGGCCTTATTTTCCTGATCAATATAATATTAAACTGTATTTCACCATCGCTTGCCTAACAACATTAATTAAATAACCATTATTTAACTTTACTGGCTGATGCTGGTTTCATATGACAAAAATACGTAAAGATGACCTAACCTGAATTTACACAATATAACGTATTAATGGTATCTGGTTTCCATATCTTGAACTATAAGCCAATTAAAACTGATTGTAGATAACAAGCCAAAGTAGCACCAAGAGAGAGAGAGAGAGAGAGAGAGAGAGAGAGAGAGAGAGAGAGAGAGAGAGAGAGAGAGAGAGAGAGAGAGAGAGAAAGAGAGAGACCCGATGAAGGTGATAGCGCCCCCAACACATCTTGAGTGCAGAACAAAAGCCAGTGGAATAAACAAAGGAAGGCTAAGATAGCGCACGTTCATGGATTGCAGAGAGTGACGAAACACAAAAGATTTACACACACACACACACACACACACACACACACACACACACACACACACACACACACACTGCCATCCAGTTGGTCCACCTGGCCAACTTTTAATGGGTGGTCAGGATCAACCACCCATTGAAGTCAGCAGATAAGGGTTCGCACAAAGAGAGAGAGAGAGAGAGAGAGAGAGAGAGAGAGAGAGAGAGAGAGAGAGAGAGAGAGAGAGAGAGAGAGAGAGAGAGAGAGAGAGAGAGAGAGAGAGAGGCTTATTTAGAAGATTAGAGTGCCGTATATGTATGTGTGTGTGTGTGTGTGTGTGTGTGTGTGTGTGTGTGTGTGTGTGTGTGTGTGTGTGTGAATGCCAGATATACTACGATCTTACTTGTCTTCCCTCCAACGTTTCCTTACACTCCATCCTTCCCTCCCTCCATATCTCTTTCCTTCCTCCTATCCCTTCCCTTCCCCCCTTCCTTCCCCCGCCCCATACTTCCCCTCCCTTCCCTCCCTTCCCTTCCCCACATACCTTCCCTTTCCCTCCACTAGTGAGCAAATGAGTCCAGTTACGAGGTTCAGGTCGCTGCCTCCAACGGTCTGAGAGAGAGAGAGAGAGAGAGAGAGAGAGAGAGAGAGAGAGAGAGAGAGAGAGAGAGAGAGAGAGAGAGAGAGAGAGAGAGAGAAGAGAGAGAGAGAGAGAGAGAGAGAGATATGCGACTTACAGTTTCAAGTATGATAGTAGTGGTAGTAGCAGAAATAGTAGTAGTAATAGTAATAATAATAGTAACAGTAGTAGTAACTAGTAAGTATTAATGAGATGAAAGAAGAAAAAAATAAAATTCTACAACTACCACCACCACTACAACCACCACAACACCAACCACAACCACAACCACCACAACAACCACCAACAACACCACCATCAATAACCACACACACACCCACGTCCACACACGAGGAAGGCAAGGCACCATGAGCAGCAACAGAACAACAAAATTAGCTTGTTTACCATTGTTTGAGAGAGCAATCAATATATCCACCTTGCGTTCCAGCTGTCTGCCACTAATGCCTGCAGTGCCTCCAGTCGCTCGTTTGCATAAGCCGGATTTATCGACGGCTGGAGGGGGAGCCAGGTTAGGAGGGAGGAGGGTTTGGGTTGGCTATTGTGCCCCCAACAGTAACGCCTCCTGTTTACGGCAGTGCAACCCGGATGTAGTGAGGAGGTTAGGGAGGGTAAGGGGAATTATGTGCGGGAGGGGAAATGAAGCAGGGGTAAGGGGAGATTGGGGAGTGGGAAAGGGAATTAGAGAGACAGGGAAGGGGAGGAAGATAGGAGGGAAAGGGAACGAGGCACGGTGAGAGAAGATAGGGAGGGGGAATGAGGTAGGAATGAGGGCAGATCCAGGGGTGGGAAGTGGTATTTGCAATAGGTGAGGGGAAGTGAGGTTAGGAAGGGGAAATAAGGAAGGGGTGAGGGGAGGTTGTTTGTTTCTGAGACTTGTATCTTTCATTAGTTTTTCATTATCATTGTTTTATATTATTTTTCATTCGTGTTGTTTATATATATAGAGTTTATAAATTTTCATCATGACTATAACTCACAGTCATTTTTTTCCTCTCATTACCCCGGGCATTACTTTACCTACTAATGTTATCACTACCATTACTACTATTAGCCTTGTTAATAGCACTGCCATTACCTACATTATTGACGTCAACTCTGCTATCAGTACACAGTCATAGCCGCTGCTACTACTGTTATTAAAACCAAAACTTGTTCATGTTATATAATATACTACTAGTGTTATTATTACCACCACCAACAACAACACCAACACCAACAACAACAACAACAACAACAACACCATTATTATACTACAATAACAAACATTATTATTGTTTGCATTTCACGTGGTTTGAGGATAGCTTCTCCTCCTCCTCCTCCTCCTCCTCCTCCTCCTCCTCCTCCTCCTCCTCCTCTTTCATCACCACCACCTTCATCACCACCTTAAGCACCAACACCACCATCTCCACGCCCATCAGTTACCCAACCTCCTCCTCCTCCTCCTCCTCCTCCTCCTCCTCCACACCAGCGCCCGAATATAACACCGTAATGCATCCACTTGCAACACACACACACACACACACACACACACACACACACACACACACACACACACACACACACACACACACACACACATACACACACACATGACTCTCGCAATGCAGCTTCAGACATAAGTCCACCACCACCACCACCACTACCACCACCACCACTACTAATTATAATGATAATAATATATAATGTTAATAAAAGTAATCGTACTGTTACCTGTCTATTTGTGTGCCTCACTATCTGTCTTTCTGTCCTTTTGTTTGTTATTATCTGTGTCTATCTCTGTTTCTCACTGTTTTTCTATATGTCTATCTGTCTCACTGTCTGCCTGTTTATCTGTCTGTCTGTCTGTACCACTGTCTGTCTGTCTGTCTGCGTCTGTTTGTCTGTCTGTTTATCCTCACTAACTCTTATGGACACATAATCCTACGCAATGTGTATGCAATTTATTTTATTAACTCGTATATTGTAAGCCATATAATGCAGGGAAGCGCGTACCATCTGAATACATTAGTAAAAAAAAATATATACAGTGCAAACATACAATACAATAGTAACTCGAGTAGTGTAGTGAATGTAAAGGAAAATAAAACTTGGGGTGAAAATGTGTAAAAATATGTTTTGTATCCAGATTATCTTCGTATGAAATGAACTAAAAGCAAGTATTTTTTGTATTCCAATCTGTGTGAAATTTCCTCATGAAGATATAGTGCTATGCTTACTTTAATTTAATTTTTTGTATATATATAGTATCCAAATTTTGCTATTGATTATATGTATAGAGTGTAAGTAAACCTGAGAAGCGAGAATGTAAGTCGTGGGGAATGTTTCTTTGATTAATAAGAGGAAGAGGAAAGCACTTGGGTCAGTTGTGTGTTTTGAAGGGAAATGAACGCAAGCCAGACAGCGTTTAGTGATGCTGGATCCATTTGTAATACTGATGATGATGATGATAAAGAAAATTATTATTATTATTATTATTATTATTACTATTATTATTTCTGCTACTACTATTACAACAACAACTACTACTATTACTACTACTACTACTACTACTACTACTACTACTATTACTACCACCACCACCACCGCCTCCAGCTAAGCGTCATAATGAGACACTAAATTCCTGTGAGTTGCCCTGAACTGTGTCATCAAACTGTGTTAATTCTACCATCCGTCACCTGTTAGAACCCGCCTACGTGTGCACTACTCTCTCTCTCTCTCTCTCTCTCTCTCTCTCTCTCTCTCTCTCTCTCTCTCTCTCTCTCTCTCTCTCTCTCTCTCTCTCTCTCTCTCTCTCTCTCTCTCTCTCTCCATACACACACATACACACAACACTACAGCTACTATTGCTACATCTCTCCACTTCTTCCCTCCCCCACACACACCCTTTCCATCCCCCCCCACCCCCCCCCACCTCTACCTTAATTACCAAGGCGCCGCCAGGTACAGGAGCCGCCGCCCACTTGTCCTCTGTTACGGACGGCCGAAGCGAAGGCCATTTAGCAGTAGCTGGCTGGCTACTGCTGAGCGTGTACCAGCTTAGAAAGAGGCTGCGTTATGTATTTCCTCGTCCAGATATTCAAACCCTTTTTTTCCCCTCTTCTTTTTTCTAATGAATGTTGTACTAATGTTTTCCTTTTTCGAAATGTTTTTTTTTCTTTTTTCTGAAACTTGCAGTACGTTTTTTTTTTTCTTGTCGTCTTTTTTAATTTTTTTTATAGTGCCAACTCAGCCATGTTGATGTAATTGCCACTACCTCAAGTGAGAAAAGTTTCGTTTTTTTTCATATTGCTCTGCGAGGACACAGCAGATACTCTTCTCCTCCTCCTCCTCCTCCTCCTCCTCCTCCTCCTCCTCCTCCTCCTCATTATTATTTATTTTTATCATTAATATTTATTTTTATCATTAATATTTGTTTTTATCATTAATATTTATTTTTATCATTATTATTTATTTTTATCATCAATATTTATTTTTATCATCAATATTTATTTTTATCATCAATATTTATTTTTATCATTAATATTTATTTTTATCATTAATATTTACTTTTATCATTAATAATTATTTTTTATCATTAATATTTATTTTTATCATTAATATTTATTTTTATCATTAATATTTATTTTTATCATTGATATTTATTTTTTATCATTGATATTTATTTTTATCATTAATATTTATTTTTATCATTATTATTTATTTTTATCATTAATATTTATTTTTATCATTAATATTTATTTTGGTAGTGATAGTCTGGTCTTGGTTGGCCTTCCTTTCCCTGCCAGCCATGGCTGGGGAGAGAAGCCTTCACCCTTACTATCCTGTATCCTTCACTCTAGACTAGATAGTGTACTCACAAACAGCCTCGTAAGGGCCAGCAGGCCTGTTGCTGTTTGTTCTTCCTATGTGTTCCTATGTGTTCCTCCTCCTCCTACTCCTCCTCCTCCTCCTCTGCCTCTCCCTCTCCCTCCTCCTACCCCCATCTCCTCTCCATTTTACAGTAAACGAGTAAAAGAGGAGATGGTTAACGGCCAGAAGTTTTAACTAGGAAAATATCATGGCAAAAATACCGAGCCGAGTTGGCAGCTGTGCGCCCCCGACGGAAGAACGGAAGATGTAACGTGTGTATAAAGTACGCTGGGAAAAAGGGTGGCTCCTCCTCGCCCCTGCCCCTCCTCCTCCTCCTCCTCCTCCTCCTCCTCCTCCCACCAAGCAGTCGTGAGAGGCATTGCTTACTCCCTGAACTGCTAATTAACCACCGGGGAAGGAAACGGACTAGAAAAAATAATACACACAAGAAAGTTATGAAAAAGGAACATACACACACACACACATACACACACATCCTGGAAATAAGAGAAGCAGAGAAGCGTGGTGCGTTTACACTCATGACACGTGTGAATATAATGTTAGTAATGAAGAAAATGGAATGTTGTGTACCGTAAACATTAAGGAAAATAGCAAGGAAAGTGGGACGAGGAAAAGGAGGAGAAGGAGGAGGAGGAGCCTGGCGTGATGAAAGGTGAAAGGCTACCTACCTACCTACCTACCTACCTACCCTTACCTTGACTTCTTCCTGCATCATCCTCTCCCCTCTCTCCACCACCACTAAGACTGCCAACCTTTTAAACCGTTTCCCCTTGTAATAACTTGGCCTCTTTGCCTATTTTTTCTTGTCAACTATAATTGCATATGTTCGGTCTCTCATCCTTGGTCCCTTCCCCGCCAACTTTAATTAGTGTGGTAATTAGTTAGAGGATTAAGGGGCTATTTTTTCATTGTAAACAGAGGACCTTGCTAGGCCCAGATTCCGTCGTTGTTGGTTCCTCTGCTGCAGTTCCGTGTGGGGGGCGCGACGACCCTCTCAGTAAACAACAGGAACGGGATAAAAAAACATGTTATTTAACCCCCTCCCTCTATACGCCATCAAGGATTTTTAATGGCACAATTTTGCTCCAGATAATCTTATTGAGGCTTAAAATTTTATGAGAGACGGAGACTGCGAGGGATTTTTGGCCTTTTTTTACCCTCGTCTCCCCTCACCTTGGCATTATTTTTACCCTTTAAAAAAAAAAAAATTGGGCTCTACCGTTTATTTTTATCTCCCGTCAGTTTTTTTTTTATGTTTCATTCCTAAGCTTTGGCTCAACGCGTTCTGTATGACGTCTGAATTGCATTTCCTTGATTTCCTCTCCTCCGCGCACGCCAGAGAGAACAAAATGATGCGAGGCTGGAACGTGGAATCAGTGACGCTGGATAATTAGGATGCCGAGTGAGCAGTACTATTTCGATGGCTGTAATTAGTGCAGGGTGGGTGTGTTCTGTACGGAGGAATTAAACAGAACAACAACAAAAAAGAGCAATGGTTAGGTAAAAGAGGGAATATTTTTTGTAGAGAGAACGTGTGTGTAAGAAGAAAAGAATTGTTTTGAAATATGAGGAAACTTGAGACGAGTTTGATTAGTTTATCTACTTATGTATGTTGAGCCGCGAAGTGTGAAATTATGACTAACAGAAAAAGGTTATAGAGGAGTTTGATGGCGAGTTTTATTTATTTAGTTATTTAGTTTTATATAATATCAGAGAAGACGTTGTGTGTTTTTTTTTTAGGGGGTATTATTTGAATTTTATTGTCGTTAACGTATTATACAAACAACTTTTTTTTTCATTTATTATTTAGTAAGATTCTACCCAATTCAAACTTCCATTATATTTTCCTTTATTCTTTGGATTTTACTATTATTTTCACGCAATTTCTGGCCATAAAGTAACGAAAAAGATTAAAAATTGTGAAATAAGTGAGTTTCGTTAATAATTCACGCGTGGGAGATGTGATATGTTTGTTTCTTTTATTGTTTACATGTCATTTTATATCGTTTTATTTTATTTTCATTCATTTCCTCCACGATAGTATATTTCAGTTTATACAAAATAATATAATATTCCTCTTTACATTTTCACTCTGCTTTCATTTCCTTTATTCCATTCATTTTAACTAGTTCTCCTCCTCCTCCTCCTCCTCCTCTCCTCCTCTTCCTCCTTTTCCTCTTTACTTAGCATTTTTCTTTCCCCCTGTTTCATCGTCCTCATTAAGCCTCATCACAGTCAACAATATTTTTCTTCTTCACATTCTCGTCCTCATCGTCACTCGTCGTTGTCATTCTCTTTACCTTTACCTCCTCTGTCTCCTCTTTTCCTTCTTCATCCTCCTCTTCTTCTTCTTCTTCCTATTCCACTAATATAACCACCACCACCACCACCACTTCTTATCCCCCTCCTCCTCCTCCTCCTCTTCCTCCTCTTCGGGCTTCGTAGATTGAGGAAGGGAAGTGGTAAATTAGCTAATCAGAGGCAAATTTGGTTCTCCGTCAATACTCTCCATCTAATTAGAAGCGACCTCGATCGTTTGCTGATACTCGTTCACCAATCACCGGCAGAGATTTGGTGCACCCGACACTTTTCACCCAATCCCGAGCGAGTTTCGTGGCTCTTGGATACTTTTCAACCAATCCGCGGCAGGAGTGTTAGGAGGCGATTCTTTGGTCATTTGTTACACCTGTACTCCCTCCACCTGTTACGTAAAGGTAAACCTGCTGCTACCTGGGCCGTGTTAATTAGTTCGCTCGATGGTGTAGTAGGGAGGGAAGGAAGGAAGGGAAGGGAAGGGAAGGAGGGACTGAGAAGAGAGAGGAATGGAGGATTGCAAGTAGAGAGGCATGTAAGAGGGAAGAGAAGAGAGGGAAGAAGGGAAAGAAGATGAAAGGAAAGGAGCAAGGAATGGTTGGGTAGAAATTGTTTGGGTAGAGACAAAAGGGAAAGGAAAAGTGAGGAAAAAGAGGGGAAAAAAATGTTGCTGTTGTCCTTTATTTTTTTCTTTATATTTGTGTTTCTTTCCTGTGTACAGCTGTTATGTAATCTGAATTTTTGTTTTTTTGTTTTTTGTTTTCTTGTTTGTCTGTTCGATGGTAACTTGTGACAATAATTGATTTCTCTCTATCTATTTATCGTTTTCTATCCATCTATCTATCTATACCAGCATCCTTTATCCATCCATCTAACAAATTTATTCATCCTTCTGTCTAATTATCTATTCAACTATCTGTCTATCTGTCTGTCTGCGTACTATTCCCCAATATAACTCGTATCCTGCATCACCTCGTTGCAGGATATACCATTACTATGATAATGTTTGGAGAGTAAATGAAGAGAGAAAGAGCGACAGAATCTGAATGTTCTATGCATTATATTACACGGAGGGGTGGGGAAAAAAACTAGTCATATGTTAGGTTTCGATTTCATGAAGGTGCGTGTGTACAAGACGGACCTGACTTGCTAGTGTGACTTAACAAGCGTGACAACTAAGTGTACTACAGTTGTCAGAAATCTAGGGAAAATATCACAGGTCACGCGCACACACACACACACACACACACACACACACACACACACACACACACACACACACACACACACACACACACACACACATACACATACAGCACACGCTCTTTGTACATACATAACGTAGAGCAGACACGAACAATACCGGAACGAAGACAAAGAAAGACACAACACAACACGACAGGTCGGGAATGTGTCCTACGCTGCGTTAGTAATACACTTACACCCGATGTCAACTTGATGAAATGTACCACTCATGTGTGTGTGTATGTGTGTGTGTGTCACTACATGCAGCAAGGAAACAAGCACACACGTAAACACACACACACTACCTTTATCAATGTGTTTTTATTAAAGTATTCCCTTCTTGCACGTCTTCCTGGACGCTGTTTTCCATTCCTTGACTAAATTTTTAACATTCATTTCTCAAGTGTGTCTGTCCTTCATCAGTATGCTCCGTGTGTATCACCTTCCCTTGACCTCTGAACCCAATGTGCCTCCACCTCCACCTCTTTCCACCACCACTACCAACTCTTCCACCTCATCCTCCCTCCAGACGCTGCCTCCATTACCCATCTTTTGCCTGCCCCTCCCTGCCACGCCCACTCCGTCTTTGCATACCCTCCCCCTTCCTGCTCCTGTCAGTGGTTGTCGCTAGTCCACTCTCACTTGTTTTCCTGGACGCCTTCATTCGTCCACAGCTTCACAGTCTCCTGGGAAACACACGCCTGCATCGTAATTTACTTTGCTGCCAAACTGTTGCGTTATTGCCAATGTCTGCTTCTCGTTTCTTCCTCTTCTTCTTTTCTGTCTGCTTTGCATTTCACTTAAGAATTAATTTTACCTTTATTTACATAGTTTTTTTCATGATTAATTCACATGTAAATTTTACCCATTTAGTAATGGTATATTAATTTGTCTATATGTAAATTTGCATTGTGTACAAGTGGCTCTCAGTCTAAACCTGAAGACAAGAGAGATGCATGATAAAAAAAACGGTGATTTTTTAAGAGTGAAAATGAATCACAGTATTTGTAACAAGTTAATACACATTAAACTAAATAACATCTTCAAAAAAACTGTAATTATTCTTATTTAACTATCTCTCTTGGACAGGGTAAGAGGCTTTGTAAAGGTAAACTCTTGCATGTTGATTCAGGGATACACATGCTTTAAAATATACTTAAGGAGAACTAAGCTATATAACGAGTAACACACACACACACACACACACACACACACACACACACACACACACACACACACACACACACACACACACACACACACGAGTACCTAATATACAACAATAATATTCTCATGTATATTTCCATTAAGGTAGAATCACCCGTTGTGTCCGTGTTTGTATTAATTAAGTAATGTAGACGCAACTCTTCCTTTCCTATTAATCTTCAGTAACCTTTTCCGTCCGGCAGGTGAGTCTCCCCTCAAGTCAAGGTCACGCTACACCTGTAATGACCCGATGCAATCAAGGTGAGAGGAGCCATCGCTGCCGCCCTCCTGCTGTCTTCTCGGAGGGGCAGATAAGGTGTGTGTGTGTGTGTGTGTGTGTGTGTGTGTGGTGATTCACACACACACACACACACACACACACACACACACACACACACACACAATGAAACAAACACAAACACACATTAAGGTTTATGATCCTGAAATACACACACTTGTATACACACACACACACACACACACACACACACACACACACACACACACACACACACACACACACACACACACACACGTAGGCTCGCAGGTGGTAGTAATATTATTAACTTGTCTGCTCCTTTGCCGAATTGAACTTGTCATGTCCGTTTATGAAAACAAATGTTCGCCCTGAAACAGGCTCACGCTTAAGTTTACACGCACACACACGTCCCCTACGCACACACACGTCCACACGCACACACGACCACACACCCACACATGTCCGCACACACATACACACACACACGCACATTTCGCTAATTAGGCATCACCCTAATTAATTACTGAAGCAAGTAAGGCATATGTTGACACACACACACACACACACACACACACACACACACACACACACACACACACACACACACACACACACACACACACAACCCTTTCCTTTCATCTGTTATAGTTGGTGTTTTCTCCTTTTTTCTTCATTTTCTTTCCTTGACTCAATGTTCTTTTTTCATTTTTTATTAGTATTTTATTTTCAATTGACAGCTTCGTAACATTTTTCTCTTTCAATATTTATTCCATACATCTCTCTCTCTCTCTCTCTCTCTCTCTCTCTCTCTCTCTCTCTCTCTCTCTCTCTCTCTCTCTCTCTCTCTCTCTCTCTCTCTCTCTCTCTCTCTCTCTCTCTCTCTCTCTCTCTCCATATTCACCTCTAACTCCCTGGACCTGTCTCTCTCATCTCCTTCCAATTTTACTCATCAAAAAGTTATTTAACACAGCAATGGAGGAATTAATGAGTCATCAAGCCACGTGACCCACCCTGAGAGAGAGAGAGAGAGAGAGAGAGAGAGAGAGAGAGAGAGAGAGAGAGAGAGAGAGAGAGAGAGAGAGAGAGAGAGAGAGAGAGAGAGAGAATCTGTTTGGCCTCCTTGTTCCCTTGTTTGCATTTATTTAGTTTTTTTTCTGATTTTGGTTGGAGGCGTTTTCGAATTTAGGTTTATTGATTCTCTCTCTCTCTCTCTCTCTCTCTCTCTCTCTCTCTCTCTCTCTCTCTCTCTCTCTCTCTCTCTCTCTCTCTCTCGATAAATTGTGTTCATTCTGTATATGCGCATTACAACTATAATCCTCCGTAAATAATACTAATAACAATGATAATAATAATGATAATAATAATAATAATAATAATAATAATAATAATAATAATAATAATAATAATAATGATACACATACCGTAGGATCTTACCGGAGCAGTTTAATACATTCACTTTTACAACCATATCCATCCATCCATCTATCTATCCATCTCCCCATCCATCCCATCCGCATCCATCAGACCATCATCCATCTCTGCATCCAAACACCTACATACTCAGGAACACTCATCCACCTAAGGTTTATAAGTCAGTGCACGGAGAGGAAGTAACAGCCGTCATCTTATTCTTGTAACTACAGTCTTGCATGAAGCTTGTCCTCACCCAACCTCTAAGCTAAGTCTCCTCTGCAAGGTCCTTAACTCTTTCCTCCTGCTTTACCTCTTCCCTCCCCCTCGCTCAATCTTCCTTCATCCCCCCAGTCCGCCCTTCTCCTCCTCTCCTCCACGTAGTTCAGTCCTTAGCTTATCTATTCAACCTTCATGCTATCTTTCCAGCCCAGTTCACAAACCTTCGCATATCCTCCTCCTCCTCCTCCTCCTCCATGCTCCTCCTTCCCCAACCTTTGAACTATTACCTCCCTCCCTCCTTCCCTCCCTCTCCCCCTCCCTCCCCGCCTCAGGGAAAAACGCGGAAAGGGAAGAAAAAATGCAGGAAAAGAAGGGCAAGAAAAATAAGGGATAACACTAGAAAAAATACGTTATTAAAAAAAATTGTAGATTAATAAGAATATAAAAAATGGAAGTTTATTTTTTTTTGTAGTGTTTTTTTTTCTTTCTCATCGTTTTCATCAAAAAGCATCACGTGTTTCCTATGTTTAAAGAGTTGTTTTTTTTTAGGATAGCTTCATCTGCCTCCCCTCCAGCCCTTCATTGGATTCATTTCAGACGCTTTTTAATATTATAATGACGCTTTTTAACCAGTTGTAAATCATCAAGAACACTTTAAGGCATTTCACCGTCGCCTCAAGGACCGCTAAGAGCACAGTGAGTCTACTAGAGGCGTCCTGAAAGCAGCGAAGTTAGCATAGAGTACTCTTAGGGACG
>JAPQNM010000004.1:1668535-1676035 GCA_029783475.1 Metacarcinus magister | reverse complement strand
GCTGTGCTTGTTTGCTTCAAGGCGTGTGGCTTGTTTACCTTCTGACACTTATTTTGAAGGTTTTTTCTACGGTTTTGTGTGTGTGTGTGTGTGTGTGTGTGTGTGTGTGTGTGTGTGGTGTGTGTGTGTGTGTGTGTGTGTGTTAGATTCTACCACATGTCCTTTTTATACTAATTGTTTTTTGGTTGTTGTGTCCTTCCGTCACGGTGTTTGTGGCGTGTTTGGCGGCCATACGTATGCATTTTCTTTTAAAGCGTCCGCGGCACAACAAAATCCAGCGTGTGTGTGTGTGCGTGTGTGTGTGTGTGTGTGTGTGTGCGTGTGTGTGTGTGTGTGTGTGTGTGTGTGTGTGTGTGTGTGTGTGTGTGTGTGTGTGTGTGTGTGTGCATACATGGACTCTCCCCCGTCCTACGGTATGACAGAAGCGAGGCATTTAATATATTCTGTGTATTTTTGTCCATATTAATGTATTTATCTATTCAGTTATTTCAGTACGCAAATTTGATTGATTGCAATGGATTAAAGGCCAATGTTTGTAATTCTTTTGGGCTTTATCTGCCGCTTGTGTCGTGGTCAGGCTTACCAACTGTGCCGGACTCCCACTCCAAACCCCACGCCCCCCCTGGCCCCCCGCCCCCCCTGGCCCCCCGCCCCCCTTGCCATTCATCACCAGCAGGGTTACCAACACACAATAGCCTTCCATCCCACCTTTTCCCTCCCTCCTTCCCTCTTCTTCTTTCGTCCTTCTCACAGCCTCCTCATTTTTTTTTTTGTTCTCTCTCAATGGCCTCCCTTCTCTCTCCCTCTCTCCCTCTCTCCCTCTCTCCCTTCTTCCTTCCTTCCCTATGCTATCAAAACATTCTTCTCCAACTTGTTTTCTCTCTCTCTCTCTCTCTCTCTCTCTCTCTCTCTCTCTCTCTCTCTCTCTCTCTCTCTCTCTCTCTCTCTCTCTCTCTCTCTCTCTCTCTCTCTCTCTCTCTCTCTCTCTGTGTGTGTGTGTATCGTTTTTTTATTTTATGGAGTTGGTCACACAATTTCCTTCTTTCTTTCTTTCTTTTCTTTCTTTTCTTTTCTTTATTTGCTTTATATTGAATTCTTCCATATTTACTTTCCTCCTCCGGGCTTCCACTTTGCCCCAAATATTTACTTCTCATCCACTTCCTTTCTTCCTGTTTTATCGTTGCATTATTATCTCATTTTTCTCCCGCTCCTGACGTTCAGCGAGAGAGAGAGAGAGAGAGAGAGAGAGAGAGAGAGAGAGAGAGAGAGAGAGAGAGAGAGAGAGAGAGAGAGAGAGAGACACACACACACCACACACACACACACACACACACATAGTTCTCGTTACACTAGGCGCCTCCTGTGTCTGATTATAACGCAAAATGCACCACTATGAAGCTCGCTAATTGAATCAATGTTGGTTAATTATTTGATGTTTAGGATGCGTTGGACGGAATATTAATTTTATGTATATTTATATAGTATTTTTTTTTTATTATAATGTGTGTATACGCTTTTTTTTTATTTATTTATTTTTATTTATTTATATTTATCCTCGAGGCAAGGGTGAATTTTAATGAAAGTTAGAGATGGAGATAATTCGGCTTTGTTGATGCCACCTGTTTAGTTATGCATTTTGTATATTAATTCATGAATGGACGATAATATGAGGCGCATTTTTATTTGATTTTACTTATCTTATATTTCTTTTATACGTATACAAGGACAAATCGGAACAATAGTCATCAATACCCCTTGCAATGACGTCAAAAGGAATAGAAATATATATAAAATCACCGCACAGCACGTCTCTCTTGTCTCGCAGCCGCCTTACCACCCCTTCCCCCTTATCCTTTTACCTCCCTTAACCCTCCCCCTTATTCCCTCCCTCCCCCTCCTTACCTTCCCGCCAAAAAAAGGTAAATAAATCGTCCACATCAGCGCAATGACGGAAACAATAGCGCTGACTCGGTCTGGAAAGTCTTCCTTAAAAGGGCCGATTAATACATTACCTGACACCAAAAGGGTCGCGTTTTGCCGCCAAAAATATAAAACAGTACGCCATGAAAGTGTATTGACTGGCACTGTGACCTGTTTGGCACTGTGACCTGACTGGCACTGTGACCTGACTGGCACTGTGACCTGACTGGCACTGTGACCTGCTTGGCGCTGTGACCTGCCGCTGCTTACTTATAGGTTCTTTGGCAGCGTAGGAAGGCAGGATGCAGGTGTTGTCGCTACCAGTTTGTTATCGTTAGCCAAGTGCATGGGAGAGAGTACTGTATGCTCTCTCTCTCTCTCTCTCTCTCTCTCTCTCTCTCTCTCTCTCTCTCTCTCTCTCTCTCTCTCTCTCTCTCTCTCTCTCTCTCTCTCTCTCTCTCTCTCTCTCTTATGACTGAGGCGAATGAAGAAGAAATTGTAGGTTTTCCTTTCAATGGCCACTGTGGAACCTCTCGCAAGAACTCTTTCAATTTGCATGCAAGTCTTGGCTGCGCGGGAACTTTACTGCCTTGGAAAGCAATATATATGAGTAAAGTGAGGTATTTCCCCCGGGTAGGGAGAGGAGGAGGAGGAGGAGGAGGAGGAGGAGGAGGAGGAGGAGGAGGAGGAGGAGGAGGAGGGAGGAGGGGAGGCGCATCTGGAGGAGGAGGAGGAGCAGGAGGAGATGGACGGAAAGAATAGAGTGAGGGAGGGATCCAGGAAAAGCTGGGAGGAAGGTAGTTTTAAAACTTAAAGACGGAAGGAAGGAAGGAAGGAAGGTATAGAATCGATGTAAAGGGAAACGTATCAGAGAGAGAGAGAGAGAGAGAGAGAGAGAGAGAGAGAGAGAGAGAGAGAGAGAGAGAGAGAGAGAGAGAGAGAGAGAGAGAGAGAGAGAGAGAGAGAGAGAGAAAAAAAAATATTTGGTGCTATATATAAGTAGTCCTTGGCTAATACCACTTTCTTTTTTGTAATATTTGTATCACTGTTGAAATTCAAAAAAAGACAATAAAACAAAAAACAGGAATGGGATAAAAGAGAAAGAGAAAGGAAGAGACATACAGGATGAAAGGCAGAAAAAGCAAGATAAAGAAAGAAAGAGTGAGACGAAGGAAGGCTGTGGCGGGCAATCGAGGGCAAGACCGAGAAAGTCGAGGCCGAACTAACCGACAATTCGTCCTTTTCTCGGAAGGGAGATTGGAGACAAGAACGGAAGAAAGAAAAGAGTGGTTGAGGGAGGAAAAGAAGACCGGATGAGAGGAGGAAGAGAGGGACGGTGGAAGGGACGGAAGAAAGTGGCAAAGAAGAGGAGGAAGAAGGAAGATGGACACAGGGTAGAAACAAGGAAGAAAATTGTGAAGAAGAGAAGGAAGAAGGAGGGTGTGTATAAAATAAAAATGATGAAGAAAATGGCGAAGAAGAGGAAGAAGAAGGAAGATGGAGATATGATAGAAACAAGGAAGAAAATAGCGAAAAAGAAAGAGAAAGAAGGAGAATGAAGGAAAAAAATCACGAAGAGGAAGAAGGAGAATGAACAAAGAATAGAAAGTAGTACAAAAGAAGAAAGAGAAGAAGAGGAATGAAGATGGAAAAAAGGAAGAGGAGCATAAACTTAGGTACTAATATCACTTCCTATTTTCCCCTCAGCATCAGACGAACAACGAAGGAACAAGAACACACATAAACAACATTCAACTCTATACACACTCAACTTTGCCGTCTTCCCTTACTTGTTGATGAAGCAGAGGGAGCAGAGTAACCTTCCCTCTCCCCTCACCCCTCTCTCACCCCCCTTCACCCTCCCTCACCCAATAAGCAGTGTAATTTTTATTTATTTTTTCATTTTAGTAAGTTTTTTTTTTTTTACCAGTCGCATCATTCCACGTAATTTACTCCTGATTAACTATATCCTATTATTATTACTATATGTATTTGGTGTTTAAATTAACTATATATCCTGCCTTTAAATTATGCAAGTATTTCGCATGAATTATTATATCCCTTACCTCTGTTTCAGGTGTAAATGGATGGACAGGTTGTATTAATTCCATGTTATCTAAAGTGTTCTACGTTTCACCTGATCATATAATTTTACAACGCATCATTCTTACTTAACTGTATTGTACCTAACGACTGTAGAATTACGATAATCTGCCATTTAAAGCATTTTTGTCTATTAAGTATTGTAGGTTAACAGTCTCTTTCTATTATAGTCAATTACGCGTCAGCCAGTCATATTCCTAGTAATTAATGACTTAAATCCAAATGTTAATTCGTCTCTGCTTAATTAGTATTGTTGTGTTCAAGTTGTGTGTTCAGTGTCGCTGGTTGGTGCTGGATGCTGTTAACACACCAACACACGGAGAGATCTGAGGCAATATGCATCTCCGCACGTATGTAGGCGTGGGTCAAAGGTTCTGTGATAGATCGTCTTCCATCTCACATCCACAGCTTCCTTTGTTCCTCTGCATCGCCGCGAACACACACTCCAGATTTTGACTTCTTTGATGAAACTCGTGAAGAAATATATGTTTTCCGCTGGCGTCAATACATTTTTTTGTGGGTTTTGGGAGTCCACGGGTTACACAGATTCATGAGGAGCTTTTCTAGGCGGTGGAAGGAAGGAGAGGTTGCATGCATACAGAGAAAGCGTTATTTTTTTTTCCTTTTTTTTTTTGTGAACCTCTTTGTTGCCTCTGCAGTTTCCGTGACGCATGACGGTGCAATGGACAGTGTGTACGTGAGAGAGAGAGAGAGAGAGAGAGAGAGAGAGAGAGAGAGAGAGAGAGAGAGAGAGAGAGAGAGAGAGAGAGAGAGAGAGAGAGAGATGGAAGAGGAAAGTGAAGAACGAAAGAATGGAAACCTAAACAGCTAAACTTTCCCCCCAGAAATGCGTTACTCAGTGCTCGGTGTCAGGCTTCTCGCTGCTAAAACAAATACGACTCGTGCTGCGTTTATACATATCTTCTTTAAAAGTCTTTTATACAAGTTATCCTTCCTCTTCCCCAGGCGAACTTGTGTGTGTGTGTGTGTGTGTGTGTGTGTGTGTGTGTGTTACATGTACACTATACCATGACCACACACACACACACACACACACACACACACACATCTGCAACCAGCCACAGGGAATTAAAAAAAAAAACGCACTCAAAAGGAAAAGAATAAGCACCATAAAAGTTGTAGAAAGGGAAGATGGGAGGAGGAGGAGGAGGAGGAGGAGGAAAAGAAGAAAAAAAAACTCGAACGTTAAGGCCATTTCAGTCCATCATCCAGACTCGTTCCGGAGGTCAATAAAGCAAACCGTCCACTTTAACCGGATCTTCATTTAACCGGACGCCAATAAAGTGACCAGACCACCATGAGAGAGACAGACAGAGAGAGAGAGAGACGTAAGGAAGCCTGACAGACACACAGACAAAGACACACACGCACACACACACACACACACATAGACAGACACAAACACACTGACACAACAAGCAAGAGCAGACAGGTAAACACATGCTACATACAACACAGAGGCACACACGCGTATTCCCTAGCGCTGCTGTGTGACGGGCGGGTTGGGGTTTGGGGATTCAGAGGTTCAGGTTCGGGGGTTGAGGTTCGTCTTTGGTAGCGTTGAGGCTGAGGTAGTGGTGGTAGTATTCAGGGCAGGAGCGTTGTCGTGTGTGGAATGGTGGCTATTGGATCTTCGGGATGGCAATGGAAGGTTATGGAGGGAGCAGAGTGGCAGTGTTGCAGAGAATCAACGGAAGGGTTCAGATAGGTGATTGGGAATGCTGCTACTGCTACTACTGCTACTACTACTTCTATTTGTGATTATCTTTTATTTTGGTTAATGGATGAAGGTAATAGCAGTAGTATCACCATCACCATCACCATCATCATCACCACCACCATCACATCACCATCATCATCAAGAGAGCTATGCATGGTCTGGTCCCTTTAAACAAACACAACGCAGATGAAGCTTTAAAAAAGTTTAAATACACGAATATAATACAGCTGGTCTATTGTTTGTCTGTTGATCTGTATGTATGTATTTGTCTTTCAGTATGTGTGTCTGTCTGTCTGTCTGTCTGTGTGTGTGTCTGTGTGTCTGTGTGTCCTGGTGGTGTGTTGTTTGATCGATGTTCCTCCCGCAGGCCAAGTGGTGGGTTCGGAGGCGGCCGGTGATAACTCTCAATATCGGGCACGACAAGTGAATAATTGAATGCTTGGGGAGTTTAATTGAAAAACTTTTACTCTCGTGAGGTTCAGTTTCAGTTATTGGTGCAATGCTCTAACCATGAGTGGGGCAGCGAGGGGGTTTGGTGGGGGTTTTGAGTGGGCGGTGTTAGGGGTGGGGGTGTGTGTGCTGAGCAAGGCATCCTGGGAGAGTATTGACCGTGGGAGAGGCAGTCTAGGGGTGACACTGTACCCTTTGGGGAGAACACGGCACGCTCAGGTGGGTCTCAGCGTGCAGGTAAAGGCGGGGAATGTTACCTGTGCTGCTTGTGTCTGGTGGAGTAAGTATGCAATAGAGAGAGAGAGAGAGAGAGAGAGAGAGAGAGAGAGAGAGAGAGAGAGAGAGAGAGAGAGAGAGAGAGAGAGAGAGAGAGAGAGAGAGAGAGAGAGAGAGAGAGAGAGAGAGAGAGCAGCAGCATTGAAGAAGCTGATGATGAAATAGAGAAAAAAACAGAGAGGAGGAGTCTTAAAGGTGTTAGAACGATGGTGGGGAGGAAGAAGAGGGGGAGGAGGAGGAGGAGGAGGAGGAGTAGGAGGAGGAGGAGGAGAGGGACCCGAGTTGGATGATTAATTATTTATCTACTTTCTCCGGCAGTTCGCGAAGGCTGTGTCCGTTTTCATCTAGGTGCTTAGAAAGACTCCATCTATCTTTATTCTGCTACACACACACACTCTCTCTCTCTCTCTCTCTCTCTCTCTCTCTCTCTCTCTCTCTCTCTCTCTCTCTCTCTCTCTCTCTCTCTCTCTCTCTCTCTCTCTCTCTCTCTCTCTCTCTCTCTTTTATGCCCGTCTGTTTCTGTGTCAGTTTGCAAGTCTCTGTCTGTCTGAATGTTTTCTCCTTGTCGCTATCCTTGTCGGTTTAAATACATCTCACACCCCCGCTCTCTCGCTCTCTCTCTCTCTCTCTCTCTCTCTCTCTCTCTCTCTCTCTCTCTCTCTCTCTCTCTCTCTCTCTCTCTCTCTCTCTCGCTCTCTGGGGCAGCAAAATACGACCCCGCCGCCTACACAGCTGACCAACAATCCCAGTAACTTGGACACCAGTATTGTTCTCACGCTGAATCGGTTTGAAGCTGATCACTAATTAAATCAAGGTTGACTAAGCCAGACCGAGAGTTGAATAGAAAGGAGGACAAGGAGGAGGACGAGGAGGAGGAGGAGGAGGGTGGGTGGGTGCTTTGGTCTTTAGAGAGCTCTTCCCGTTTTTGTAGTTAGTGGATGTTGTGAAAAAGCTAGTGTGGGCAGGTGAGGTGAGGTGAACAGGTAACGAGGGGAAGGCAGAACAGTCAA
>JAPQNM010000004.1:1648535-1658535 GCA_029783475.1 Metacarcinus magister | reverse complement strand
TGCAATACTTTTGGATGAAGATAGGAGTTATTACATTGGAATTGACACAAAAGAGTAGACAGACAGACACAGAGAGAGAAAGAGAGAGACAGGCAGACAGACAGACAATAAAGGAGATAGTGCAGCTTATTTAATCTCATTCTTATTTACACCTGTCATTCCCTCTGCTTGATTTGGTTGTTTCCTTGTTTTATCTCCATCTACTTGTCCCTGCCAGCCTCCCCCGCATCATCCACCTCCACCAAACACCATTAATCAGCGGCGCCGCCTTCCTCCCCGCCTCAGGTACACAGGGAAGGTGTCCTCGCCCCGGAGCTGTGCACGACACATTTTTTATTGCTATGAACCTTTTCACAAATAACAAATTACTTCTAAGTTATGAGCACGTTTGTAAAAGCTACTCGTTCCACCTGACGTAAACAAGTAAAAAAAACTCTATATATTCGGTGACTTGTTTTATATATAGTTAAAAACAAATGCGCCAGCTTTCCTCCCGTACGTCAGAGTTGATATCATGGGCTGGAGCACGCGGCTCCCCGGGGGGTGTTGCGCTCAATGCTCCGGGCGGGGGAGGAAATTGAACACTGATTTCGCGAGGGCTGACAGCAGAGTGTGTCCCAGAGGTGCCAGCAGCCGTAGTAGGTGTCATTGGCCGCGGTAGTGTGTGGTCCGAGCACTCACTACCCTCGCTCACCCCTCAGCCTCCACTCGCTCCCCAGACTCAAGTCATTTGCGTCGCTCTGAGGTGAAACCTTTATTTTCTACACCGCTTCCCTCCTGAAAACTTGTCTGCGTGCTATCAAGACAAACTTTGTACAAAATCACTGCTCCGCCCCACAAGGTGTTACTTGAAGTGTCAACATTATTAGGTACGTCATCGTTTTTTTGCTGTTCAATGGTTCACTTGTGGGGTCTTGCTGTACATTATCCTTTTGCATCTATGAGAAACACACCACCGGGTCACCAGTGTGTCAGCGGACGCAGGTGTGCAAAGGGTCACGGTCACAGCTGGGCCGCGGTCAGGGCGTCTCACTCACTCGCCACACTGATGGGTCACAGCTGCCGCGCGCACTCCCTCCCCTCACTTAGTAGTCAAGAGCCACACTGAGCCTCCAGGCGGCCTCGGTTCGTCCCCTCACCCCGCCAGCACGTGGTGGGAGAACGTGTCGTACTTCGAGGGGACCTGTTCACTTACTCGTGATCGAAACCACTTTTGGGTCGAAATCCATCCAAGAGACTACTCACATTTGGAAGTTTTCGAACTTTTTCCACCATTAATTTTCCATTAGTAAGAAGAGCGAAAAAAATCATCCGTCCAGCCGCGAGCAAATCCAGGGAGAGATATTTGCGTAGGAGTTACATTATTTCCAGGTTGTGTTGTGCGTCAGGCAGCAGGGCATCGGGACGGGACGCACGCGCCCTGCTGGAGTCTCGCGCTGAGGACGACGACTCGCTCAGACCCACTAGCTCGCCGCTCGTTCAGGTGGCCCTGCTCGTAAACGGCCTTGGCGCTGTCTACCTACGAGATAACTTAATAGTATTGGAAGGGGGATATAGATTTTTTTTGTACGTATGAGGGAAAAAGGAAAATGCAGGGACTGTCTTTTGGTGAAATATATTTACAGCCAAGCAACAAGGAAGCCATAACGTCCACACTTTGATGGGGAAATTCGCAGCTTTTGCCAGTTGAGGAAGGAACTTCATCGCTTAACTCCACCAGTGAAAAAATATATGTATGAATAAACATGGTAAAAATTTATGCTCGAGTAAAATAATTCAGAGGCGCCTTTTTCAAAAGTTTATGAAGGCGACTCTCCGTTCAAGATCGCGCAGGGAGAGAAGAGGAAAAAAGACTATTGAATGGGTTATCTCCGCCGCCCCTCGGAAGCGTTATCTTTATCATCGTTATCGCGTGAGGGACGATATCTTCCATCTCTCCTCTGGCCTTTCTTCCTTCCTTCCTTCCTTCCTTCCTTCCTTCCTTCTCTTTTTACCTCGCCAATAGAACAGAGCCCTCCCACACACTCACCCACCCACTCCTCCTCCTCTTCCTCCTCCTCCTCCACCATCACCACCACCACCACCACCACCACCAGCGCTGCATTTAAATAAGATATGAACGCCAACACTCCTGTCTCTTTACTGGGACGCGAAGTGCTTGTGTCGTGGGTCGGAGCACCTCGTGTCAGCCTCTGTATCGGCTCCCAGAAACACACGCCCTCGGACCTCAACTCTTGCCCTTTTTTTATATTATTTTCTTTCCTCTTTTATCGGGTCTGAAGTCCTTGCAGTACGTGTCCGGCTTTAAGAGTATTTAAATCGCCTTTTTAAGAACCGTTACGTGCCAAGGGTTCTCAAGTTGTTGCTGCTGCTGCTGCTGCTGCTGCTTTGCTTTTTTCAGTTTTGTTGCGGCTCGCTCTCTCTCTCTCTCTCTCTCTCTCTCTCTCTCTCTCTCTCTCTCTCTCTCTCTCTCTCTCTCTCTCTCTCTCTCTCTCTCTCTCTCTCTCTCTCTCTCTAAGTCGTTTTTGTAGCCGTTCTGCCACGAAGGTTTCTTGTGTGGGTGTGCAAGACTGTGTAAGGATGTGTAAGGATGTGTAAGGATGTGTAAGGGTGTGTGAGGATGTGTAAGGATGTGTAAGGGTGTGCTGCATCGACCTGCCAACGGGTCAACTTCCCCCTTCCGTTGTGTAGTTACTAAATTTCCTTCTTTATCCTTCTTTATTCCCAGTCTCTATACACTTCCTTTATTTATGGTCGGGTTTGCATTTTTTCCCTCTGCTCTATCGCGACTGTGTTATCTTTTTTTTGTGTTTCCATTTTTTTTTTTTGGGGGGGGGGGGTGAGGGCAGTCTTTGCGTTGCTGTTTTAATTATATGTTTTCCCAATGCTCTTTTTTTTTTCCTCTCCTCTCATTTCCGCTTTGAGTCTCATTAGCCTGTCCGTCACTCTTGCTTTCTTTCCTTTTTTCCACCTGTCATTGAGTTCCAGGTTTGTTTGTAGTTTTCTTCTTGGCAAGCGTAAAGCTAATTAGACACGGGGATGTTAGGCCACGGTGAGGTGTATAGCGCGTTCCTCGTTAGCTGGCGAGGCTCATACAGACAGTACAGTGTTTGCAGGTGTGTGTGTGTGTGTACGTGTCTATATCCATTGGTGATTGTATGAATGTTTACTTCTGTTTGTGTCAGGTTTTACGTTTGTGATTGTCCAGCGTCGACCCATCACCTTTATATCTCTATTTACATCAATGGGAAACGCGCCTTTCTTTTCACCATTGCATGCACCATTGTTTGCATCAATGAGGGGACTGTATTGGATGTACTTTTCTATGCGTTTGTTTGTTGACGCGAGTGGAGGAGGGACGCACTTCAACGAGCCATCAATTGGTTCATTTGCATCACAGTTTGGTGGACTCGCGAGCCTCTATTCCTAATTTGCTGATGGGACGACCTCTTAAGGTAGCGTCACGCTGGACAAAACTCAACTCAAACGTTACAGGAGGTAGAACGGCGAGCTTTTCCTAGGGAGTCAATTCACTGGTGTCCTTTCAATTAACTCCAGTTTGATGAGCGTCGAGTCGGGAATCACGTTAGATGTAAATGACCAAGCCTTCCTATGGTACCTATATAGTACTTCTACGTAAATATAGAGGTGATTCACAGGCTGGGAAAAGGAATAGAGAGTTTTGGAAGCGTTGAGGTGAGTTTAAAGAAAAAGAGAAATCTGTCTAGAAGTAAAAATGGGAATATTTCCAGGGAATTGTCTTGCCAACCGTTATGTATGGCTGTGAAGCAAGAAAGGTCAAGGAAAAAATAGATGGTGAAGATGAAGTGACTGGAAAAATCACAGCTATGAAATGGTTTGATAAAGTTAAGAACAAAAGCTAGATGTGTGGAACCCGGCGTAGCTTGGTAGATATGTTGCAGGAATAGTAGTAGTAGTAGTAGTAGTAGTAGTAGTAGTAGTAGTAGTAGTAGTTTTCCAGCAATATCACGCCTTCCAAGATTCTTACATTGTATTGGACTTTCCATTTTCTTTAAACGAATAACTTTTTTTTTTTTCCACCCCAAACAATACTCTCCTTCACTAACTAACGCGTTGCTGAAAAATATATAAAACGATAACATCTCCTAAGTTTTTTCCTTCTGAGAACAAGATTTCTTTCACTGGAAACTCTTGAAAAAAAAAAAAATTCCGATCAAGGTTTTCTCATCATGACCTAATTTTCTTGGTAACTAATTTTGTATATATATATATTTTTTCATATATATTTGTGTGTAAGGCAAATGTTCCGCTGGAGCGACTTTGCTGGCGGGGCAGGTGCTTGTTTCCCTCTGGCTGGGCGAGGGGAAGGCGAGGGGAGAGGGGAGAGGTGAGGGAGAGGTGAAGTCCTCCCTCCCTACTCATCCCCCTTTCCTCCATCCCCCTGGGGCTAATTTTTTTTCCCTCCCCCACTGACTTTCTCTCTCTCTCTCTCTCTCTCTCTCTCTCTCTCTCTCTCTCTCTCTCTCTCTCTCTCTCTCTCTCTCTCTCTCTCTCTCTCTCTCTCTCTCTCTCTCTCTCTCTCTCTCTCTCTCTCTCCGTGTTAATTTCCAGTTTCCGTGTTTTCCTTCCCTCCCTCCCTCTTTTCCTCCCTCTCTCCCCTAACCCTTCCCTACCCACATTTACTTCATCGGTTTCGTCCTTCCTCCTCCTTTCATTTCGTCTCTTCCTCCTCCTCCTCCTCCTCCTCCTCCTCCTCCTCCTCCTCCTCCTCCTCCTCCTCCTCCTCCTCCTCCTCCTCCTCCTCCTCCTCCTCCTCCTCCTCCTCCTACCACTACTACTACTACTACTTTCTCTCTCCTTCCTGCCTCGCTTCTGTTTTCCTTTCAAACTCTTGTCCAAATATTTTCCGAGCTCTTTCCTTACTCTATTCCAATTTTTCGCTCACTCCTCCTCGCCCTTTGCCTCTCTTCTGCTTCCTCCTCTCGTGTTCAGCGCCGCCCTGGTTGAATCCTCCTCCCCCCCATCTCTCTCTCTTTCTCTCTCTCTCTCTCTCTCTCTCTCTCTCTCTCTCTCTCTCTCTCTCTCTCTCTCTCTCTCTCTCTCTCTCTCTCTCTCTCTCTCTCTCATTCCCATATATACCTGCCTGGTGAGCGAATACATTCCATCAGCGTTTTATTTTTCTGTTCCACGTCTATTTTCTGCCTTTTGAAGCCTTAGTGAAGCTTGGAGGCTTTTCCCTCACGCTCAATCGGTGGTGTGTCGGGGAAGTGTTTAAATATTCCCTCTTACCCTCCACTCACCCCCCATTCCTCCCTCCATCACTCCCTTCCTCTCTCTCCCCTCTCTCCCTCCTCTCGCTCTCTCTCTCCCTCCCGTAAGTGTGGATAATGAGATTTCAGCTTTGTTATGTGACGCTGTGGTGGCGTTGTTTAAACTCTCCCTGAAAGTGTATGCATATGTCTATATGTATGTATGTAGGTGTGTGTGTGTGTGTGTGTGTGTGTGTCGATGCAAGGGGATGAGTTTGTAATGTTTGGTTTCCCTACTCTGTGTTCTGTGGTTGTACTCACTCTGAATGACCTCCTGTCTCTAGCACCGACCTGTATGTAACTTGTAACCCAAAGTAGCTGGCTGTATGCACCGCCAGCCTTACCCCGACGCAATGCTCTAACATACATAGTGAAAAACCAGGCGAGGGTATCCAGTCTGAGCAGAGAGCAAAGGCTGACATTTCATAGGGGACATCTCATACTTCCTCGTGCATGTTTGGTTGGGTGAAGCTACTGAGGCTCCATGCAGTGTAGTTATCAGTGTTTCCCGTGTGGTCGTGGACGGCAGGGTTGAGGAGGATGGCAGTCAGTCACTTCTCGTTTCGCTTTGTTTGCCCAGAGACTCGTGGCTGGACAAGTGTGTGGAGCTGCTGCCGCGTCCAAACATTGTCCCCAGAAATGTAATGATGATCCACTAGTTCATCGACGGTAGAGAAGGAGGAGGAGGATTGGTGTGGTGTGTGTGTGTGTGGGGTGGGTGTGTGCGTGTGTGTTTGTGTGTGTGTGTTTGATGTTAGGTCCATTTTTACATCTAATATAGAAAAAAAAATAAAAAAACATTATTCCACAAAGCACGCCACTCAGACCTTCACTAAACTAGAAAAAGAAAAATTAAAAAGAAAAAAAGACAGCAGCAACAACCAACACAATATTCATGGGTAATTTTCCTTTCATATCATAATTTCACATCTCCATTTGTACCTGAACATTTCCTATCCTTCATGACGTGACAATATTTCCTCCACAGCGTTCCCCTCATCCCCTTGCCCTCTCACCCTAAGATCCGAGGGTCATCTTTAGCCTCTCGTGGACCCTTTCAGCCCCGGGCATTCAGGGACAGCTTGCTTCTAGAGGCTCTTGTGAGGGTAAAGTTGTGTTGCTCACCCTCTCCCCGCCAGGCATCGGGCTGCACCCAACCAACTCTAAGGCCACAGTGGTTCACCCTTAGACCATCTGTTGGACCCTTCACCTTCTTCCCTACTTGAACCCCTTTGACTTTGACCTCCCCTTAGGCTGCTATACCCTTTACTTGCTTCCTTCTGGTTGATAGTTAAGACCCTTTGTATTTCCTTTAAGCTGGTAGGGTCTTTAACTGTAGCTTTTGGTTTGACTGTGACTCTTTAGCTTATCCCAATACTTCCTTAGACTGTATTACTTTTAGATAATCTTGGATCACGTTTCTTTGATTAAAGTAAAGTAGATCATTGGCTGTGGGTTTTGAAACTTTACTTATAGATTAAAGTGGACAAAAGATGAGTTCAGTTGTTAGGCAGAGTGACTTACTTCCCTTTGAAGCTCACATTTCCTTGAGACCCTTCCCCCCCTCCCCCCGAAGCAACCCTCTCTCCCCTGGGTCAACTCGAGGTCTTGGATACTTTTTACAGGCATTGTGGCGTCTCTTTACCCCTTGAGAAAGCCTTACAGCTTCACATGAACACTGCAAACCAACGAAGAGGTTCTAGACAAGACTCACTCACTCACCTGTTTCCCTCCTTCGCTCAGTCAACCCTTAAGTCTATAGAAGAGGATCTGTCCCCTGTAGGAGACAAAGACTTGGTATCATTAGTTAGATGTACACTTGGTGAGTCTTCCATGGGGCGAGGCTTTCCCCACCTGTTCGTAATTAACTCATAGCAGCGGCCTCCACACCTGGAATCGTCTAGCGAGCTTACAAAGACCCGCTTACCTGCCTCCTCCGCCGCCTAAGGTTAAAGGTGAAGGCAGGTGACAGTAGCGAGGAGGAGGAGGAGGATGAAGAGAAAGTTGAGGGGGATAGGAATAGGGGGGTGTTGGGATAAAGAGTTAGGGGGAGGAAAGAAAGAAGAGAGGTGAGAGGTAGGGAGGGAGGTAGGTAGGTAGGTAGGTAGGTGTGAGGGAGGGAGGGAAGAGGACAGGGAGAGCTAATCGTCGGAGTAATTTGATGAAGTTTGAAGGTTGGCCACTGAAGTAAATTAAAGTTTGCCGCAGTAGTTTATAGTTCAGAGCCGTGTTATCAAAGTTCCCGCCGCCATCACACCGCCGCCACCAACGCCATTATCGCTGCCCCTTGTGAGGGTGATAGCGCCGCCACCGCTGCTGTTCTTGCCGCGCCTTGTGATGAGATGCTGCTGCTTTGAACATTAAAAACAAATTGACTGAAAGGTGGAAAATATGCTTGAAAAATAGTTAAATGTCTGCCGCGCCAACAAAAATAATAGGAACAAAAAAACAAGATTAATTTAGTTCCCGAGGTGTCTTCATGCTTCCACACTTAAAGAAATCCAAGTCGTAGAAAGGGAGGTGAAGGGAGTGAAGGGAGTGAAGGAGACTAGTGAACTCATTTGTGGGGGGGGGTGGGGGGCGGCCAAGATAGCAATGCGAGTGGAAGAAAGTAAGTGTTATGTGGAGTGTGGGAGGTATGGTGGTAACAGGATCAGAGGAGCAGGAAGCGTGAAAACGAGAGGCTAAGGAGTGTAAAACAAACAACACTGCGGGTGACAGCATGATATCACGAGTGCCATGAGACGGAAGGCTACAAGACCTGCTGGAAGATGTGTCTCTTATCTTTAAGAACTCGATAACAAGATGAGCTGAACCAGGGCTTTCCAGCTTTAAGATCAGACAGAATATGACATTTACGCCTCCGTGGCCAAGACAATTCATCTTGTAATTCTCTGTTCCCATAAATTGTTCGTGAGTCTCTGTCACAGAATATATCAAAATCGTAGAAACTCAGTGCCTGAACCACCTTCACTTTGGTGACTTCAAAGGCGGATCAAGACTAACGAGACAAATATTATTATTATATTATATTATTATTTTATACTTAAGAAAAAACCTATTCTTGGGTGTGCCTCCAAAGTGGTCTGGAGGATACCAAATGAAAGCTTTGTTCATCTGGATTGTCTGTAAAGGAAGATGAAAACCAAACCTGCTGGTGGACACTGAAATATAGAATTGACAATGTGTCAAAGTTCGTTTCGTTTGAGAAGTTGAATTATTAGCTTGTTTAACACGCTGCAGCTAGATGGGGAAACAGAACGAATATATTTGAGTGAAAATTCTCGTGTTAGAAAATTATAAAGATTCAGGTGTGTAGGCAGAAGAACATGTGATATTGTGTGCATAAAGGGCACATCCAACTGTGGAATATGTCACACAAATAGGATGTGAGTTATGAGACAGAAAATGTTGAATGTGTCAAGGTTTGCTCGGGTTGACAATTTAGATAATTAACGTATATTACTCAGAAAAACTAGATAAAGGAAACATCACATATTAAACGTATAAAATGATAAAAAAGTCTCACTCCCATGTTAAAAAAAGTCCAAGATTCAAGGTCTCATACATAGCAAGTAATGGCATTGTATATATAAATAAACACAACAATCAACTTTGCATCGTGTTCCAGATAGGTTATAAGTCTTAAGAAGATCTCCAGTGTTGTGAAAGTTAGTACCAAGAAAGTTTATAGAGGTAATCAGGACACCCCCCCCACCCCCCATCCCTCACCCCACACACACACACACACACCTTTGAAGTCATCATGTGAAGGTAGTCTCATTGATGGGGAATCGTTGCCATGGTGAGGTGACACGTCTATACTTCCCATAACGTTGATGTTTAAACACTGTATATAATTATAGAGAGCTCAATAATTACTTCTTCTTCTTTTCTTTTTTATTCGTTCTCTGATTGAGGCTATATTCTTTTTTTTTTTTACATCCTCCTCCTCCTCTTCCACGTGATTCTACAGTTTGTGTTGTTTGTGTTTTTTTTATCCAGTGTTCTAGCTCTCCGCATCCTGTGCCAGCGTTGTTTTGCCGAGCGTTGTGTTGATGTTATGTACCGGTGTTTTGTTTTGTAGTTCTGTTATTGTTTTGACCCTGTTTTCCTGGAGGAGGAGGAGGAAAAAGTGGGGGTAGTACTGTGGTGTTCTGTCCTGTGTTGAGGTGTGTTGCGTGGAGTTGTATTCCGCTGTTGTGTTGTGCTGCGTTGGGTGCTTCGTGCAGGTCTGAGTAATAGTTAGCAGTGGTGCCGTGGGTTGTGTGTGTGCTGTGTTTGTTGTGTCTGCTGTACTGTGGTGTGATTGGCTTGGGTATGTCATGTCTTGCTGTGTCTGCAGGATGTGCCGTGTTGGTTGAGGCTTTGCTATGCTGGTATTTGCTGTTACACGTCTCGGAGCTGCTCGTTAGGTGAAGCATATCTTAATGGACTTGTGTTGTTGATCTTCCTTTCTCCAAAAATGTTTCTTTTATCGAATGCATCTTCTTTCTCTCTCCATGTAATCGGTTTTAGGAGGCTCTTAAGCGAGTAAATGCACTCGCGTATTACTGGAGCTCCTGGAACCCTCGTCTGCTGCATGTCCTTGCTTTAAGGGCATCAGCTCAGGCCTTTGTGGGGACTTGAGTCTTCTCCTCAAGCCACTTTGGCACTTCTGTAGCTTCAAGAAAGTCCCACTGACTTCAAAACCTATACACCAACTGCTT
>JAPQNM010000004.1:1636035-1641035 GCA_029783475.1 Metacarcinus magister | reverse complement strand
CAACCTTCTCCCTTCATCAAGATTCTCTCCTCCTCCTCCTCCTCCTCCTCCTCCTCCTCCTCCTCCTCCTCCTCCTCTTCTTCCTCCTCCTCCTCCTCCTCCTCCTCCCTCGTCCCTCCCCGTTCTCTTCTTGTCACCAACAGACTTTCACGATTATCCACATCTTATAATTATCCTTTCAAGTACCCTTCTCCTCCTCCTCCTCCTCCTCCTCCTCCTCCTCCTCCTCCTCCTCCTCCTCCTCCTCCTCCTCCTCCGCCTCCTCCTTCTCCTCCTTCGATAAAGCCTCAAAACACACACACACACACACACACACACACACACACACACACACACACACACACACACACACACACACACCGTTCTCGCGCCTCCACGCCCGTCCTCCATCGCTTAACTTGACACCTGGAACGTTCAGAAGTGATCCCAGGCTTCCGTTTCCCCTTAAAAGCCCGACACAACTCGCTCTTCTCGCCTCATATAAGCCCCCACTACTACTACCTCCTCCTCCTGCTCCTGCTCCTTGCACACACGCACACACACGCACACATACACACACATATATCCCTTCTTCCTCTTCCTCCCTCTTCCTCCTCCTCCTCCTCCTCCTCCCCCCCAACACGGCTAACAATGAGGGAAAGCCTGGATTACCTCACCTTCTTTGCCACCCAACGATTAGGAACCCAACCGGTGATCCCTTGAGTAAATATGAAGCCGCCTATATATATTCTCCCTCTCTCTCTCTCTCTCTCTCTCTCTCTCTCTCTCTCTCTCTCTCTCTCTCTCTCTCTCTCTCTCTCTCTCTCTCTCTGCCAAGTGTCTGTCCTTTTGTGTTTTATTCTTATCGCCAGTTTTGTCTTTTTCACCGGATTTTGCCTCATTTCTCCTTTCCTATACCTCCTCCTCCTCCTCCTCCTCCCCCTCCTCCTCCTCCTCCTCCTCCTCCTCCTCCTCCTCCTCCTCCTCCTCCTCCTCCTGGGACTCGTCACTGACAGTCGCTCGTCGCCATTTGGTTCAAGGTCATCAGGTTTTCTTTCTTTCCGATTCTCGCAGTACGACAGGAGGAAAATGATGAAGAAGAGGAGGAGGAGGAGGAGGAGGAGGAGGAGGGGGGGAGATGCTTCATATCTTCCTTGGCGTACTTTGACATTATGAGTGCAACTGCAAAAGAAGACGGAAATGGAAGAGGAGGAGGAGGAGGAGGAGGAGGAGGAGGAGAAGAAGAATTTTCACGGTCGATCGAATGAACACGTGTCATCGATAGTCTTGTGAGGAGTGAAAAAATTGTTGCCTTGAGAAGATGAAAGAGAGAGCGAGAGAGAGAGAGAGAGAGAGAGAGAGAGAGAGAGAGAGAGAGAGAGAGAGAGAGAGAGAGAGAGAGAGAGAGAGAGAGAGAGAGAGAGAGAACTATGAACATACAAACACATATACGTATATTTGGCTTAACTTTACGAAATCCAGAGAGGAAACCAAAAAAAAAAGCTTGTATAGAGGAAATACATCTCCTTGTTTGCCGCTAACACAACGCCACAGCTTGTTATCGGCGGGAGACCTGGACGTGATAGTATCTAGAAGGCATTGGTGTTTGGGGTTGATCTTGCGTCACCCTTCTCCCCTTCCTGTGACGTAGGAGGGCATGGGAAAGACCTTACAGCCTCCCCGTCCCACACAAGAAGGCTGCCGTTTGCCCATCGTTACTAGTATTGTGTTTGTTTACGGCAGCACGCGACACCCTCATCTCCCTCCTCTTCTTACCATCCCCTTCCCCTTCCCCTTCCCCTTCTTTTTTTTTATCATTCTTTCATCCTTTCTCCTTCTCAACCTTGTTCTCTCCCTCCCCTCCCAGCACCAATCCTTCTTTTTTTTTACTCGTGTATCGCTTTGACTTGAGAAAACCATGACAAATTAATCGAAAAATAAGAATCTATTATTGTGCTTCTCGGGATTCAAACCTGGAGTCTTTATAATACAAGAGCTATTTCACATATTTACTCTGTTCTGAAATTAAGGTTTGATGCTTATTCTCCCAGTATTCATTTCCTTGGTGTGTAAATGTGGGATAAATATAATTCCCTTCAGGAGAGTACAGATGACTGGCTACCACGTGCATCCCATTTATCATGTTTATTCAGTCTGTCTCAGCTGTCCCCCAGTGTAATATCCGTGCTATAAAAACGGAACAATTCAATGGGAAAGGAAAAGTGAAGAGTTGTGAAAGTCTCGGGACTGAACCCTGAACTTAAGGTCGTGAGAAGAACTACTGAAACCACTCAAGGTAAAGTGACTTCAATCTGAGCCGATTAGTAAGATGCTTTTATGTCCAACTAAGTCACTGTGCACCCCGGATCTTCCTCCCTCATTCACACCTCCACCTTTACGCTCAGAAGCACCTAAGAGGATGATGGTGTCGGTGAATTAGTGAACCATGATGTGCCGCTGTAAATAAGTCGGTGGAGACGCACTCATCCTCCCTGGGAAGAGGAAGAAGTAAATGTAGGAAGATGATAATACTATATATATTTTTTTTCATGCCAAATATATGACTTTTGAATTGAATGTGATGAGTCTTTGTTACATTAAGGCAAAATAAGATAAAAAAAATATTGAGGAAGAATTTTACTGTGGTTTTTTGAGAGAAGGAAAACTCTATTAGGTTTACTCACCGTGGAATTAATACATGTGATTTTTTTGTGAGTTTCAAAGACAATAATAAACATAAGACTAATAGATCGTTGTGATAAATCCGGTAAATAAAAAAAAATGAATAGTTGATTATAATAACTTTATCGTATGTAATTATGTTATAAGTTTTGCATATATAAATACAACAGAGAACATATCAACGCTTTGTGAGGAAAGAAACATTAGAAGACAGAGGTACGAACACACACACACACACACACACACACACACACACACACACACACACACACACACACACACACACACACACACAGAGCACGCAAGCAGCATAACCATAACGTCTCTCATAAATTCAGACAAGGAGGTGTACCAGAAAAGGGAAAGACAATGAACAAGACCATAACTCTAATGCAAACACAATTGGCATCGCAGTGTGTAAAGAAGAACGGGATGCAAATTGCAGGTTATTAAAGCTATGTAAGATTCCTCCTCCCTTGCATCACTGCTATCCAAGGTGCGTGCAGTGAAAGCAGTGAAAGGAGGTGATTCCAGTGTACCTCATGCTGGGAATTGATCGTCTGAATGCTCTCTACAGTTATTTTTGTGATATGGTGGACATGGTTCAGCGTGTAATATATTGTGAAACATATACGTTGTAAATATGATATCTGGAACAAGTGATAGATAAGCTTGTACAGGGAATGGTAAAAAAAAAATAAAACGTCTTGCTCCATGGAGTTTCCTGTAAATATAAATGTTTTGACAGTGTGTTACAAGATCGCCTTTTCAGTTTCGAATACAGAAACAAACCTAACTGCCATATACATACAGCTACAGGTGTTATAAACTCCCTAAAAGTGGCTGAGAAGCTCGAAGCAGATGTTATGGCCTATGCTAAGTTAGGTAACAAGTGTAGTTTTGGTAAATGTCGCAGCTCGGGCCGCCAACACGGCTGTAAACAAGCGTGGCTGCTGCGGGGGTAGTGTGGCCTGTCGCTTAAAGTGAGAATATTTGTGGTAATGCTAATACTGCCAAACAATGCACTCAGCTGAGGAAGCATGGAAGGTAGACTTGTATAAACACCCATTAAACACACGGAAATGTTAGTTAGTTCATTCCTCTACATATGGCATGGAAGAATACACTAATTAAACAGGTTTTAGATATGTTGGGTTCATTCTACATACAGCAACTGAAGAAGATATGAGGAGAAGGAGGAGGAGGAGATGAAATAGAAAAAAAAAAAGACGAAGAGGAAGGAGTAGGAAGGAGAAAGAACACCAAGAGCAAGAAGAAACAAGAACCATACAGTTCCGCATTGTGATTCTTTTCTTTTCGTTCATGTAAACTTACGGTCATCATTTAGACGTTGGAGTACCTAGTTAAGCAACACTTTTCACGGTGTTGTTTAGGTTGTAATTATCTTGCGTTGCTCCCCCTTCCTTCTTGCCCTTTTTAAACCGTGCTCTCTCTCTCCGCTTTACATTTCCGTCATCAGATTATATTCAGCGTGATATTTTGGGTCACATGATCTCTCTGTTTACATAGCGGGGCTGCTTCTGTTATGTAAATTGTAAACAGTTGGAATATGCGTGTATATTTAACTGTCAATTTTTTCTAAGCACTTTGTTTACACTTTGAGCTACAGTTTTTCTCCCTGAATTTTTCTTGCTTTTAATTACTGTTATTTTTCACGGACACAAATTAGTGATATTCTCTTGGCAACGTGTGTGTGTGTGTGTGTGTGTGTGTGTGTGTGTGTGTGTGTGTGTGTGTGTGTGTGTGTGTGTGTGTGTGTGTGTGTGCGTGTGCGTGTGCGTGTGAGAGAGAGTATGTATATATTAATTAAGAAATAGTTTTAGTCGTAATGCATGTGTTAAAATCCAATGTATCATCATAATTTTGAACTAAATCGAGAGCCTACCGCGCGCTGAGCTCTGCCATACACGGTGCGCTGAGGACAATAGCTTGAATCAAAGTCATCATTAATCATGGACTCGCTTTCATCGTCCCAATAAACAGTATCGCCAGCATAAAAAGCACAAGTATTAATGTATTTCTGATGCTTTCGTGAAATATTTTTTGTTGGAACAGAAAGCTCTAATTTTTTCCTCTCAATAAACAATGGTGATTCCCGTGCATAGTGACACAGCTGCATTATGGCCACACGTTGCTCATTACCAGCCTCCACTCACACCCGAACGACGGAAGGGAGATTACTGAGTGCACAGATAACAGTTACGTCCACTGAATCTGTCTGTAGAGTGTGTGTCGTCAACTGCATTACGAACACACTGACTTTTCTCTGCACTCAAACACTGGATGGATAGAATCACCTGGGTGGGAGGGGTGGGGCT
>JAPQNM010000004.1:1613535-1631035 GCA_029783475.1 Metacarcinus magister | reverse complement strand
TCCAGTTAATATTCTTTTGTAACCTATACTTTTTCCTCGTTTATTTCACTTTTTTCCCTCGTATTGTCATTTGCCTTTCCACTGGGTACGATTAGAACATTTATGGCGTTGATTTCATTACGTTTTTAATGATTTTTTGCTGCAACTCGTGATACGGAATTTGAGGATAAAATGTTTGGGTTACCCCGATTTTGTGCATGTGCAGTACACCGTTTTTTTTATTTGTTTATTTATTCTGCTTATCTATGAATTTTTTTTATGTATTAATTTTTTTTTCTTCCCTGCTCTTCCTCACCTCTACATGTATCTCTTTCAACACTAACTCCCAACACACACACACACACACCACCTCCCATCCCTCACTCTTGAAGCTTCACATATTCACTTTTTTGAGTTCAATTGACCTAAACAAAATTGTCTTCGTTTCCATAAATCCATCCAATTTTCTTCACAACCAATGAAAACAAAAAAATTCAGAGGAGGAGGAGGAGGAGGAGGAGGGAGGGAGGCAGGAGGAAGAGGAGGTGGAGGAGGGAATATGTCAAGAAGGCAGAAAGAGGAGGAAGGGAGGAGATAGAGATGGGAAGGTGGGGAAGATAGGGAGGGAGAGATGGATTATGGAGGAGGAGGCAAGGATGAGAGAGAGGGAGCAGAGAGTTAGTGAGGGACAATGTGTGTGTGTGTGTGTGTGTGTGTGTGTGTGTGTGTGTGTGTGTGTGTGTGTGTGTGTGTGTGTGTGGATGAAGGAGAGGCAGCCGGGGGTGAAGGAGCACAGAAGGGAGGAGCAGCAGCAGGGTGAGCTTGAGGAAGGGGAGGAAGGGCGAAGAGGAGACGTTAAGGGTGAAGAAGCCATACATATTGAAGGCAGAGTGTGTAGTGTGTGTGTGTGTGTGTGTGTGTGTGTGTGTGTGTGTGTGTGTGTGTGTGTGTGTGTGTGTGTGTGTGTGTGTGTGTGTGTGTGTGTGTGGGAAGTGTATAAACAGTTAATAATACATCACAGCGAGGTAGTTTCTGATGCCATTATAGAAAAAAATAACATGATATAGAAATCCTCTTCAATAACAACAACAAAAAAAAAGAAGAAGAAAAGACACTTATTTTTGTTGTTGTTTTTTTAAAGTTAATGAAGAATGAACGTTGTGTCCTTAGAAGGCGGATAATAAAAATTTTAAAAAATAAACTAGCTTCTCCAGCACGCAAAAGAAAAGAAATGTAGAAAATAAAGAAAGCTCAAAGATAATAATAGGTTGCTGCTCCATCCATATTGACACAACCTTGTATACGTAGAAAAGACTGTATTTGTTAATGGATCTTATCAAAACACACCTTGCTTGTATGCATGTTTAAGGCAACGAAGACCACGACAGTTCATCAAGTATTCATAACGTTACACTGAAGAGAAAAATGAAGAAAACAACAAACAAAATATACAATAGATCCACAGAGAGAGAGAGAGAGAGAGAGAGAGAGAGAGAGAGAGAGAGAGAGAGAGAGAGAGAGAGAGAGAGAGAGAGAGAGAGAGCAAACAAATACTGCGTTGCCTCATCCTCTCGTGAAAGGTGTGTTCATTTATGTAGCTGTGGCCGCAAGCTGCTGCCTTCTCCTTTTGTTTTGGTTGAGCTGAAAATGTAGTAATAAGATTTGGCTTAACATGAAAATAGGTTTAAAAATCTTGATCGGCTGTGGTGCGTTTTGTCCTGGATGTAGAAGTGACCATAAATCAAACATCGGAATTGAATACATAAAGGATGAGATAGAATTTGATATTGATTGAAATGAATTATGGAATGCGAGTGAACAAATGAAGCAAGTTGTACAATCAAGTGAGGAGTTGGAATAATGAGGAGGTTTGGCGTGTTCCGGCGAGAAAAACTGATAACAGGACTTACTTATTTAAACCATCCTGCCTCACAAACTGACATCATTCCACTGCGCTATCCTCTGTCAACATTACCCAACGCTAATGACTAACAAAAAATTTATATCTTCGTTGGCCACAGTATGAAGGCAATGATTCTTAAAAAGATAAATAAATAAATAGATATAATTAAAAATATAAAAAAAAACCCAGAAAATTTAAGCCTCGGTAAGAGTGAGTCACGGTCGAGGTTCACGCGAGCAGCCGAGCAAGACTTAAAATTTCCAAGCATAACCCAGGTAGGGAGGCGAACATGAGTCTGATAATGCGAGGGGAAGAGTGCGGAGCGGCGGCGGGCATGAGGACGTTCAGAGGTGAGGGAAGGGCAGTGAGGGGAAAGGGGGAGAGGGAGAGAGGGAGAGGGGGAGAGAGGGAGAGAGAGAAGGAGAGGGAGATAACGCCAAGCACACCATCGTAACATCATGCAGCTCCTCTCCTCCGACCACTGTCCTAAAGGCGATGGTCTCACCCCGACACGGCTAGGCAAGGACAACACTCCCGCCCGCCCACCACACACCCAGCCCACTGTAACCTTGTAACCCCTCATACATAATCCACCCCATTGACAGGACACTCCCATACACACCTAACCTTTATTGAACCCATAGCCACCTCCCATCTAACCCATATCCATTATAAACCTACTATACAAACCCAATGATCGCTTAACCTATATTTATCCCATATCAATTTTATATCCAGCTCATAGACTGATAAAATATAATATAATAGTCTTTCCTTAATCCATATCCAGTCTATACTCAACCCTATGCCCTTACCTTACACAGCTCTGCGTCCTGGGCTGGGATAGCAAGTTGAATGCGTTGATCTATATATGATTTACTCAATTATAGACTAACCTAACCTAACCTAACCTAACCTAACCTAACTTAACCTAACTTAACTATAATCAAGGTGAAGCGCTATAACCACTGCCGTCATAAGTGTATAAGTAGTGAAAATATGGATAAAGAGCTCCGTGTTGCAGTAGGAATATACATAGAGGTCGCTCGCTACTCTCGCCTTCAGGGGTCGAGGGGTCCAGCCACGACCAGAGCGTAATTTGGTGGGAGAATCAGCGCTTTCCTCTAATAACGCTTCCGAGGTTAAAGAAGTTTCATTTTATCCGTCAAGCTGAGATTTGATACCTTAACTCAAACAAACGCACACACACGCACTCTCTCTCTCTCTATATATTTTTTTTTCTCTCTCTCTCTCTCTCTCTCTCTCTCTCTCTCTCTCTCTCTCTCTCTCTCTCTCTCTCTCTCTCTCTCTCTCTCTCTCTCTCTCTCTCTCTCTCTCTCTCTCGCAAGAAATTAAATCAAGGGAGCCAAATATCAGCTACACAGCATAGGGGTGAGTGAGGTACCCCAGACGACACACCCTCGCATGAAATATGAAGGGATAAGGAGAGAGTGTAATGCCAGATGAAATGTTACGAGAGGCAGGAGGCAGGAGGAGAGGTGAACTGCATTAGAGAGAGAGAGAGAGAGAGAGAGAGAGAGAGAGAGAGAGAGAGAGAGAGAGAGAGAGAGAGAGAGAGAGAGAGAGAGAGAGAAAGAGAAAGAGAAAGACGGGGAGATAAATAAGCCTGCCTGTCATTCCGTCTTGCTCAAGAGATCTGTCCGGAACTTGGACGAACAAACAAAAGGAAAAATGTTGACTAAAGTTACGAGATTTGGCGGCAGGTAAGAAACATTAATAAAACTGACTCGGTGCGTGCTGGCTTATTAGAAGTGATTGAAAGAAGGAAAGGAAAGAGAGAAGAGAGAGAGAGAGAGAGAGAGAGAGAGAGAGAGAGAGAGAGAGAGAGAGAGAGAGAGAGAGAGAGAGAGAGAGAGAGAGAGAGAGAGAGAGAGAGAGAGAGAGAGAGAGAGAGAGAGAGAGAGAGAGAGAGAGTCTGCAGAGGACAGGTAAAGTTGGATGTGATACTTTAAGCGAGGCAGTCGTCGTGTCAGAAGCGTACGCAGGAAACTACCTTCATATTCTTACTATTTTATATGAAAATGTATTTTGTGGAGCTTGGATGTGCTCCTCAACTCCTGAACTTTACACTGTTACGTCTCCCTTGAAAGTTGATGGAAAGATTGAACTAAAAAAATACTGAAAAAGATATGACATATATAATTCAGTTCTGAAAAAAAGTGAGTAAGATGTAAGACCTTTTTTTTTTTTAGTTAAATGTTGAATAGAGAAAAATCTTCCTCGAATGTTGAGTAGAGAAACATCTTGGCAAAGTTTATGTTCCTGTACGTGAAACAAAAGTAATGCAGCCAACTTTTTGAGAAGGATTATGTCAGGGAGGCATCAGATTTTTTCTCTCCCTTAAAGCACAAGATTCCTGCTTTCACATTGTTAGAAAAGAAAACCTGAATTCCTGCATGTATAAATAGTGTTAAGAATATTTGTATTAGTCTATTATTTATCACTTGATCAAAAAATATACCTATAAAGTATTAGATTATCTAGGTTATGAGGCTGAATTCCACTTGGGAAGAACTATTTTTATAACACCGAGTAAGATATTTTCACCATATTGATAAGTATGCTGATGTTTGCTCTTCCTTTATGCTTTTTTATGTTCCTTCGAGATAGTTTAATGGCAGGTATTTGAAGGGAGTGGTGAATACGTTGAATATTTTAATGGTGTGGGCGTAATGTTGGTTTGGGTGGAATGATATAGAGTGTAGCGTCTATAGGTGATCTGTCACTCACTCGTTATATCTGACTTACTTCTGGTCAATACGTGGACTGCCTCCTCCTCCTCCTCCTCCTCCTCTTCTTTACCACCACCACCACCACCACCACCACCACCACCCACCATCACCACCACCACCACCTTTACTCTTCAATCAACCATGCAATCACCACCTTTCCTTGCGTCTTATCAACCTCCATTATCGCTTCTCCTTTACATGCTCTTCCTCCCCGCCTCTCCCTTACTCTCCTCTACCCCATCCCTCCCATTACCTCCCCCTCCCTCACCCCCTGCAAGGGTTCAGGTGAAGCCTCCAACGGGCCACTTGGTAACTTTTAATGAGATTTCCAACCAGGTGAGTCTGTGTGGCGGAACGTAATAGTCCAAACGCCCTCCTCCTCCTCCTCCTCCTCCTCCTCCTCCTCCTCCTCCTCCTCCTCCTCCTCCTCCTCCTCTTTCATATATAGCTTATACTAACTACTACTATTACTACTACTACTACTACTACTGCATCATTTTTCTTCCTATTAATCTGTAACTTTCCTTCATCTTTCTTTTTCTTCCCCCCTTTCCTTCTATACCAAACTGTTATCGTTCTGTCCTGTGTCAACGCTCTCTATCATGTCTTTCCTCTTGATCTCAGCCTCCTGCTCACCTCCTGCAGTCTTCTCTCCTTCCTATATCACTGAAGAACCTCATGCCTCCTCCTTCTCCTCCTCCTCCTCCAGCTGCAGCATGAACGTTGAGGAAAATCCGGGAAATAATGATAGGGAGGATAAGCGCAAGAAAGAGAACGGGAGATAATCGTAAAATTCGAGTATAAAAGTGAAATAAGACGGCTGTGCTATCGGAAGAAAACGGGGAATTCGTTCTGGTGACCCGTTTTCTCCGCTGTTCAGGAATCTGTAGGTGTGAGCGGGCATTCTTTTATTGTTATATTCTCTCTCTCTCTCTCTCTCTCTCTCTCTCTCTCTCTCTCTCTCTCTCTCTCTCTCTCTCTCTCTCTCTCTCTCTCTCTCTCTCTCTCTCTCTGTTTGCGTGCGTGCGTGCGTGTGTGCGTGCGGCTGCCACCACTATTTTCCCCGTGGCGTTGGTCGAGGCATTGTACATCATTTTAATTGCATATTTCCCTCCTTTAGACCTGCTTCCTTTCTTTTAATTAACCCTCGTACTCTCACCCTCCGTCGCTTCCTCCGCCCACGTTAGCGTCTGTTTGCTTGCTTGTTTGTCTGTTAATCTTATCAAAGTGAGAGCGGCTGAGTGAGGTTGGCAGGGCGTGAGAGATGGGAGAGAGGAGAGAATGAGGAATACAGGAAGAAGAGGGAATGTTAGTGAGGGAGTAAAGAGAGAAGAGGAAGAGCAGAGGGAAAGGATTGATGCTACGTACAGATTTACCATTTTTTTTTATTATATATATATATATTTATTGTTCTTGTTAATTTTTTTACTTTTTTAGTGTGTGTATGTGTGTGTGTGTGTGTGTGTGTGTGTGTGTGTGTGTGTGTGTGTGTGTGTGTGTGTGTGTGTGTGTGTGTGTGTGTGTGTGTGTGTGTGTGTGTGTGTGTGTGTGTGTATCTGTGTATGCGCTCCAACATAACATAAAATAATTAAATTGCATAGAACACCAATTTCATGTGTTATTTTTTTTACAAACGCTTAAATGAATACCATACATATATGCATAGGACAAACATGCTACCCGTGAATTTTACATGGTAGCTTCTATTCCATGGTTTAGTTGCTCTCTCTCTCTCTCTCTTTCTCTATCTATCTATCTATCAATCTGTCTATTTGTCTATTAACCTATCTATCACTTTCTCTCTCGCACTCTTTATATAAATGTTGAAGAACCACCACAAAGATATAAAAGAAACACTCTTAGCGTCTCGGGAGGCTTCTTCGAGTCTACTGAGGTCCTTTGAAAGTCTTGAGGTGTTATAGAACTCTGACTGTTATTGGGTCACAAAAATCTAGGGTAGTTTCCAAGAGCCATCAAGGTCTTCAGGTATAGGCGAGTCCACAGTGTTTGGAAGAGTTCGATGTGCTTGAGTTTTTGAAAGTTTTTAGTTGTCTTCAGGGCGTGTGAAAGCGTTTAGAGTCTGTACTGTAGGTCATGGAGTCTGTAAGGTCTTTGGAAGTCTTTAGGGTTTTCAGGAGTCTCTGGAAGCCTCTGTACGTCTAGCTACAGTCCATGAAACCTCACACCTTCCTCAACACCCTTTCCTTTGGTTACATTCCCCTGGAGGCCACCTTTACCTCTTGGGGCTTCAAGTGTACTCGAGCTCTACCCTTCCTCTACCCCGCCCTAACACTATCCCTTCATCTCCCTGCCCCTCTCCACCTCCCTGCCCCCTCCACAGCCCCTCCTTCCCCTCTCCATACAATTATTTACACGATAAAAACAACAACATACATCTGATCGCTAGCTGGGGTGGGTGACTGGTTAACAGCTGAGAGAGGGAGAGACTGAGGGAGGGAGGGAGGGATAGAGGGAGGGAAGGAGGGATGGAGAGAGGGAGGGAACAATAGTGGACCGACCAGCTTTATATAGAGAAAAGAAGAGATTGCTACCGACCCTTCTCACTCACCCTTAGCCTCCCTTCCTTTCCTCCTCCTCCTCTCTCTTCTCCTCCCTTTTCACTCCCTCTTTTTCTCTTCGCACTCAGCCTCCAGTTCTAGTTCCCACTTCTCTCTCTCTCTCCTCTCTCTCTCTCTCTCTCTCTCTCTCTCTCTCTCTCTCTCTCTCTCTCTCTCTCTCTCTCTCTCTCTCTCTCTCCTCTCTCTCTCTCTCTCTCTCTCTCTCTCTCTCTCTCTCTCTCTCTCTCTCTCTCTCTCTCTCTCTCTCTCTCTCTCTCTCTCTCTCTCTCTCTCTCTCTCTCTCTCTCTCTCTCTCTCTTTCTCTTTCTCTCTCTATCTCTTTTACTGTGGTATTTACGTGCTACATACACACACACACACACACACACACATGCATGTAAACTTAGCTCCAAACATCACTAAAACACAGTACAAATACCAGAACCGAGTCGAGGTAACTCCCTGGCACTCTTTCACGCCTTCCCAACCCTGCTTTACTCTACCCTGCCTTGCCCTGCCTTACCCTGCCTTGCCTTGCCTTGCCTTGCCTTGCCTTGCCTTGCCTTGCCTTGCCTTCCCCGCCCCTCACGTGCCGCAAGTAAATAATTAAGGAAAGAAAACCGCGTGAAAGCTACTGGGAGAAAAAGGAACAACTGGCCTCTTTCCTTTGGCTATATAGTTTTCACTGGCATTTGTTCGCGACACAATACACAGATTTAGGACTGAAAAGAAGTGATCGATCCTGCCATTATTTCTTTAACTCTCTTCTCAACTCGCTCTACCAGTGTTGAGAGAGGGACGAGGTACCTTGGGGCGTACAGTTGGCAGTCCTATGGTGCTGTGAAGGGAGTGTGAGCCGTAAGGGAGGCGTGGGATGGGGCTGTGTTGGGGTAGTGTGTTTCAGGTAGTGAGGAAGTGAGAAGGGGTGAAGGAGGGTGTGTTGTGGAGGTCCGAAGAAGGGTTTATTCTGTGTGTGTGTGTGTGTGTGTGTGTGTGTGTGTGTGTGTGTGTGTGTGTGTAGTGAGAGAGAGAGAGAGAGAGAGAGAGAGAGAGAGAGAGAGAGAGAGAGAGAGAGAGAGAGAGAGAGAGAGAGATATCCATTGACTCAAGTTTTCTTTTGATTAGTCCTCCCTTTTTTTTCTTGTTTTCTTTTTCTTTCTTCTTTTTTTTATCTATTGGTATCATATATTTATTGTTTGTTTTTTTACGAGTTCTTTTGTCCGTGTGCTTCTTTGTATTCGTTGTTTTTTTTTCCCCTCGTGTCCTGTGTGTGTGTGTGTGTGTGTGTGTGTGTGCGTGTGCGTGTGCGTGTGTGTTTGTTTTATTATGAGTTTTTTTTTGTGTGTGTGTTTCTTTGTTGTTTGTCTCTTTCAAAGTTGCGATTTTTATTCTTTTTTTGTATCAATCTTTTTTTTTCCTGCATTAATTTTTCTTCCCACCTTTGCCTTGTCTTTCATTCATCTTTCATTGAATTGGATATGTGGGTGTTCTCTCTCTCTCTCTCTCTCTCTCTCTCTCTCTCTCTCTCTCTCTCTCTCTCTCTCTCTCTCTCTCTCTCTCTCTCTCTCTCTCTCTCTCTCTCTCTCTCTCTCTCTCTATCTCATCATACGCATTTTTCATTTGTTTTTTTTGCGGGATAATAACTTGGTGGTGAAATTACGCGGAGATAAATAGTTGCCAAATCCTTGTGTTATGACGCGAGAAAGCTCTGTGTGATATATGTAGTTTTTCTCTTGTTTCTATTTTTCAGTTGAGGATGTAATGGGTTTTGGCTTTGGTGCACGTGTGTGTGTGTGTGTGTGTGTGTGTGTGTGTGTGTGTGTGTGTGTGTGTGTGTGTGTGTGTGTGTGTGTACATTGATCAAGGTCTTTGCGACACCCTAGGGGAATGAGGTGACTCTCCCACCGACCGACCACCTTAGAGGAAGCCGAAGGGAAGAAGCGAGATGAATGAAAACGAGAAAAGAAAAAAAAAATGAAAGGAATGCAAGGAGAGGAAAACTACAAACATATAGAAAGAGAAAGAGTAAAGAAAAAGAGAAAAAAAAGTGAAGAGCAGAGAACATGATTCATCCAGGTATACAGTACACCCTTACCTGTCTCTTATTGCATGTTTACCTGGCTTGATCGGCCAAACATTTGTAAACAGGAGGCGCGTGTTTTCAGAGCCTCAAGGTGGGGCTGGGGTTGAGGTGTCTCTGCGTGGACGTGTGTTGATCTTGGGGCGTCAGGTCGGGAAGAAGGTCGATCATGTGGCCTCTATTCTGGTCGGTTTGTGTACCTTCGTGTTTCCTGAGTGTGTCTTGAGTCTCCGTGAAGCTGGGTGATACTGTTAATATTTTGTTCATCTGTATGTGTTGGCCAGCCGGAAGACGTGTTCGTGAATTGAATATATGTACGTTTGCTTCCTTGCTTACTTGCTTACTTGCTTGCTTGTGTCTGGTGCGTGCTAGGAAGGGTGGAATGACTGCTAGAAATGGGAAGGGGATGCGTTATCTAGCAAGACGCGGACATGCCTCTTGTTTTCATAGTTTATCGAGCGTGGTTAACCAATGTCCTTAACCCTGGTACTAGGTAGAAGGTGACCAGCGGCAAACTTAAGTCATTCATCCACTCGTTTGATACGTAAGTCCATTAGGTTCAACTCCGTGAAGTAAAATGAGTAAGGAAGATAAACTTGAGGCAGGTCAGAGTGTAAGTAGGATGAAGTTAGGAAAGGTAAGTGAGTAAGTAGAATGAACTTTAGAGAAGGTTAAAGCGTAATTAGAATGGACTTGAGGGAGGTGAATGAGTAACTTGGATAAACTCAGAGAAAGTTAATTAAAGAAAAAGAAAGATAAGCTCAGGGAAGGTTGATGTGTAGTTAAGATGAACTTAAGAGAAGGTTAATAAGTAAGTAAGATGAACTCAGGGAAGGTTAATGAATACAAAAATATATATAGGTCACGTGCATTAGGTAGCCAGGGCGATGCAACGACCTTGTGTTTTGGAATGTAGTGAGACTGATCAATCACTGGAGTTGTAAAGTCTACGGAAATTGAAACCCGCATTTCACTCAAACGCCTCATGAATATGCTTCCACCTTAACCTTTCATGTGTGTGTGTTGTGTTAGTGTATGTGTTCGTCTGTTTAGGTGCTCTCTAAGGACATTATCTCTCTTGACACAATACTACAGACACACCATAATTTTGAGGAGGACCAGAACCATTCTTTAATCGTAATACCCTCAAGGTGACAATTCTGATAACTCTCTAACTTTCAATCAATACTTACATTTGCAGCATTTCTGACCTTAGATTTTGTTGTATTTCCTGTGAAGCACCACACCACCACCTCTAAACTTCACCTTTTTCTTGAGATACGCCAGTGCAGGAATGACAGCAGGTCTTATTCTGTTCCTTCTTGCATTCCTTGTCCTCAGTTTCAATCTCACAGTTTAAATTGTTGCGTTTGGGAATGTGACTTGGAATCCTTAAGAGTTTTCCAGAATTTAACCGAAACTTCATTGTTGTTCGCACTAAGTGTATTTTTTTTTAGCTGGTAGGCGAGGGAGGTGGCTAAGACAATTTTTTCAAGCACTTAACTTCTAAAGTGGAAATAATTTTACCTCACACTCTCTTTCCAAAAATTTCAGTCTTGAGGCATTTCAGTATTCACCATCCATTGTTTATTTTTTTTCCGACAACCTGGTGGTGAAGTCCTGTACTGCATCCTCCTCAGTGACGTAAGGGAGGAGGTACTGTACCATACCCTTGATCCAGACTTCCTTGGGGATACAATAAACACACAATAAACCTTTCTTGTTATCCATTACCACACCTTAACCTGTCAACCTTTCTTCCTCTGTCAGGTTCTTACAATGTTATGGTGATCTCTGTATTCTGTCCTGTTACTCCTGTGCCGTCTCTAGACACATGAAGGTGGAGGTACTTTTTGCGTTATCCTCTGGTGAATAAAAGAACCCTAAGTCTCTACGTCAAGCATATTTTGTAGGTGATATGCATTCCACACTTATTATCAAATACTAAACCGGGCAATTTTTTTCAACTTTGCTCTTTTGCTTTGCTATCACACAGGGAAGTGATTCACAAAGTACAGCGACTAAACAACTTCAAATACTCACACTATTTATATCCCTGCTCGGCATCATCCCAATTCTATTCTAGGATTCGTTAAAAAAAAGATAGATAACAGTTTACAGAAAATGTCAGAATTCGCCAAATATGTACACGAGACTTCTGGCATCTCGACCAAAATTCCCCAACAGAATTATCTTCCTTACCTCTCCTCCAGATGGCAGCACTGTCATCTCTTCTATTTCTTTTTTCAAACTGAACTTATGCGCTTAAAATGTTGCCGCCAAGACTTAAATAATAATCAATCTATCAATCAATCAACTGGTCAAAACACACACACACACACACACACACACACACACACACACACACACACACACACACACACACACACACACACACACACACACACACACACACACACGAGATAAGGCTAGACATGTACGGGTTGCCAAGCGAGAAAAAGTACCTGGAAGTGAAGGACAGCGGGATAGGGGAACATAGGGGCGAGGCTGGAACGGAATGGCGATGGAAGACAAAAGGGACAGAGGAAGGGGGAAGAAGTAGAGGGAAGAGGAGGAGGGAGGGAGGGAGGAAAGTGTTGGTAGCAGCACCTACCTCGCCTTCAGGAGTCAACAAAGTGGTGGAGTGTGGTGTGTGTCGTCTGGATGGTCTCGGTGCCTTATTTATCGCTCCATAAACGCGCGCCAAGACGACAGCCTCCAGCACTCGCAATAAATACAAAAGAGCAAACTCGCCATTACCTTTATGTACGCGGGGCGGGGCGGGGCGGGGCGGGGCGAGGCGGGGCGGGGGCAAGGTAGGGTGTCTTAGCACATCGCTTCACATGTTCAACTGCCTCAAAGTCCAGACGCCATTTATTTCTCGGGTTGCTGCAAGAGTTACCAGTGGATAACAGTGGATCACAGTAAATAAAAGAAAGGTCCTGTGAGCGAGGATTTCTGAAATGTCTTACTCTCTCTCTCTCTCTCTCTCTCTCTCTCTCTCTCTCTCTCTCTCTCTCTCTCTCTCTCTCTCTCTCTCTCTCTCTCTCTCTCTCTCTCTCTCCTCTCTTCTCTCTCTCTCTCTCTCTCTCTCTCTCTCTCTCTCTCTCTCGCTCTAGCAAAAAACATAGGGACAGGATGGACAGGGAGGGAAGAAAGGAGAGACAGAAGGGAGAGAGGAAGTGAATGAATGAAAAGAAGGGAGGAGAGGGAGAGGGAAGGAGGGAGGGAAGGAGGAAGGGAAGGTGGGAAGTAGGGAGGAAGGGAGGAAGGGAGGGAGGGAGGGAGGGGAAAGATAGGCCTCAGGAGGTAAACTTAAGGTGTAAACAGACATATTTTCTCCACTGCCTTCCTCCCCTTTCTTCTCTTCCATCCTGAAAGAGTACTATAATGGCCACATAAGTTCTCAAGGAGGGGGAGGAGGAGGAGGAGGAGGAGGAGAAGGAGGAGGAGGAGGAAGGAAATGAGGAAGGGGAGAAGAATAGGAAGAAGTAGGAGGAGGAGGAATGAGACCAGGAGGAAGAGGAGGAGGAGAAGGGAAAGTATAAGAAGATAAGTTAGATACGATGATGATGATGATGATGATGATGATGATGATATGATGATGATGATGATGATGATGATGGTGATCATAATATCAAAGAGAAAAGGAGAAATGGAAATAGAAAAACGTAGGAAAAATAATAAGAAACAAAAAATAAAATATAATGTTACAAAAAAGTATATAAAAAGCAAAGTAATGAAAAAAAAAATAGAAACTAGGAAAACGGTAAATAAAGATAAGAAAAAATGTTAGATAGAAAGCGTGATAAACGAAGGAAGGACTTACATGTTAAATATATCACGTACAAGGAGACAAAATAACGAAGACTAACTTGATTCACGATACAGAAAACACCAAGAGCCTGCAGGAGTCTAGGTAGCATCAGTAGAGCCTTACTTCCTTACACTTCCCCGCACACTCAACAGCTTATTTTCAGGTCCTAGAGGAAGAAAAAAAAATATCCCGTTTCCAAGAGAAGAAGAAAATTAACATGAGGAGGGGGAGGAGGAGGAGGAGGAGGAGGAGGAGGAGAAGTGTATAAAAATAAGTGAAATAAGAAAGAAAGGATACGGAAAAAAAGGGATTTGTAAAAAGAAATACTTGTGTTATTCTGTCGAGAAGCATATTTTTTTCTCTTTTCTCCCTCTCGTTCTTTCTTACTTTCACCTTATCTCTCTCTCTCTCTTTCTCTCTATTTTGTGTTGTTTGCAGTTTTACTTCATGGTTTCTCAAATTTCTGCTTCTTATCCCGACGGAAGAAAAGCAAAACAAAGAAAGAAGAAAGAAAAGAAAAGGAGGAAAATGTTATCGCTGCCAGTGTTTCTTTTTTTTTCTTCTTAACTTCCTTTGTGTTCATGTATCAACGTAATCTTGAGTCGTTTTCTCTTGAATGTTCTTATCAGGGAGTTTTATATATTTTTTTCCAAGTTTTTATGATCCATTCTTCTTCTTTACATCTCCTTCCCTCCTTCCTGCCTTTTTCTCTCTTAATATCTTCATTTATTCCTCTTAGTTTCGTCTCTTTCCCAGAAAAATAAAAAAAAACAAGAAGAAAGACGAAATAAAAAAGGAAAAAGCTGAATGAGGTAAAGAAGTACATTATCTTTGTGCTCTATTATATTCCTTATACTTATTTCCTTATTTTTCTTTCCACAAAATGTATGTCTGCGTGGTGCTAGGATTATTTTTTATTCCCTATGATAGAAAAAAAAAATCGCAGTATAATATTTCTGACATTAAATTATTTTTCCATATTGTCACAAATAGTAATGTTTGAAAATGTATCGCTATTTATTACGACCCTTACTGTGTTCATTAATTGATTGATTTATTCATTGATAGACTGACCAATTCATTATATAATTCATACACTGACTGACTGACTGACTGAATGCCATATTGTACCATTGGTCTCATGGACGAATGATTCAGGTTTCAAATTTTGATGCTTATATCCCATTCTAGGACTCTAATTAATACCTGCTGTGTGTGTGTGGGAGGGGGGGGTCGTGTATGTATGTGTATGTGTGTGTGTGGGTGTGTTGTTGTTGTTGATCTGTCAGTATCCTCTACATCAATTTAACAAAGTTCCACCTGCTAAGTATTTAGAATCTCAAGTATGTTTGTGTATTCATTATGAGAACATTCTTGGCTGCCTTCCTCTCTAGTTTTCATTTGACCTTTCCTTGGTCTCACATTCCCCTCTTACCGTCCCACACATTCTAGTCATTCGCCCTTAGTTCCCCCTTCTCTTTGTCTTCCTTTCTCCTCTTCCGTCCATCCCTTTACGTGAGGAAGGAAGGGAAGGGAAGGGAGGAGGAGGGAGGGAATGAAGGAAGGCTCGCCAGAATGTACTATGGCAGCCAATAAAATTAAGTCTCCACGTCGTTTCCTCCCACTTTCCTCTGATATTAAACTTCTCCTCACCTGAAAATGTCAGCACGTATTTTTTTTTACCACTTTTCCCCTTTTTTTTCCTTTTACAGGTAAGTGTGGATGATTGGCATTTGGTCCTGGCCAACTGAACCTTACTAGCAGCGTGTGTAGAGGTGAGAGTCCCTTGTTCCCTTCACCTGCCAATCAGAGTATGGCGGAGAGATGCCCATGAGTCAGAGAAGGAGAGGGAAGAGCAGGAGGAACAGCAGGAGGAGGAGGAAGAAGAGGAGAAGGAGGAAGGGACATAGGAGACAAGATATTAAAGGCGAGGATTGTTTGTTTTTTGAAGGGGATGATTGGGAGGCTGGAGGGAGGCGGGGCAGGGCGCGGTGGGGACGGGGCGAGGCAGGAGAGGGGAGAGTTTGCAAGGATTAATCAGGTAATGAGTCCCAGGTGAGCGTCGCCACTCTGGAGGACCATTCAGGTGGCGCTCAGTCCACAGCATCCCCGCGACCTGCCAGTCAACTCAGCGCGTCCCATTATACGAGGCAAGCCGATTAGCGGGAACATACACGTTGTCAAGATGTTTGTGTGTGTGGGGGTGAGTGTGTGTGTGTGTGTGTGTGTGTGTGTGTGTGTGTGTGTGTGTGTGTGTGTGTGTGTGTGTCTATCTCTTGCTCTCTATCTTTATTTTTGTCTCTCTAACTATATTTCTTTTTCTCTCGTGCTGTTCTTTTTCCGCCTGCTTCTCCTCCACCTCCTCCTCCTCCTCCTCCTCCTCCTCCTCCTCCTCCTCCTCCTCCTCCTCCTCTTCTTCTCGCCTTCTTCTATAACTTCTTCCAATAGCGTTTCCTATCGCCTCCATTTAACTTTCTCCTCCGCCGCTCTCCTCTGCTGGCACCGCCTCTCTACTTTACTCCCTCCTGCTCCTCTCTCTCCATCCTCCTTCCCTGTATAAACTCTCCTTTGCCATCACCTCCCGACGTCCTTTCCTCCTTTCTCTTCCTGCACTGCATCCCTCCACTCATATTCCTCCTCTTCGTCTTCTTCCTCCTCCTCCTCGTCCTCCTCGTCCTCCTCTTCCAGTGTCCCTGTTTATCATCCACTTACTAGCTCTCTCTTGCTCCATCTTCCCCCTCCTTGCCGTCCTCCTCCATCCTTTCCTTCCCTCCTCGCATCTCTTCCACCCTCACACGCAGATACACGCGCCTCGTTGCCTCCTAACAAGCCGTTTCGTTATTGACCCGACATTAGCTTGCATTCAGGATATTGCAGGGGCCCACTGCTTCCCCTGCCCCGCCCCGCCCCGCCCCGCCCCGCCTCGACCCATCCCGCCCCGCCCCGCCTCTCCTGCTCCTGCTCCTGCTCTTGCTCTGCTGCCTTGTGTTGAGTACAGCGGCGGCTCGTCACCAGAGCCACGCCGCGCTGCCTTCACGTTCAGTGCCATAGTGATAGTTTTGATTGCATTGAACCTACTGCTTTCTGTTGTTTCTTCGCTTGTAATAATGGTGATTTGATGGGTATTTTATGATGATTTTGTTACATAGTTCATGGAGACTTCAGTTCAAGCGAGACTATTTTGGCTTTAATAATGTCGTGACTTATTTTTTGGTGTTTCTGCTTGTTGGATGGTGATTTATATAGATGTTTATGTTTATATCTAAATATAGTTCAAGGAGGCTTCAGTTCGAGTGAGAACATTGATTTAATTACTTTCACAGTTTTTTTTTCTATTCATTTCTGCTTATTAGGTGTTGGAACCCTCACACACAACCTCTTCAATAGTATTATGTATGATACGTGGGTGTCATTAGAGCGGCCTGGTTCCCGTGTTGCAGTCCATCCCCACAAGCTACTCGTACTAAGCTACGCCCACACGAGTACAGACAAGAGGAGCGTGTCTGCTTCCTCGGTGTTGAGTGGTGGACACATTCTGTTGAAAGTGGAAGTATCATATTTCTCCAACAGGGATTTTAACCGTTGGACAACCTTGTTAAAGGCTTGTTTTACACTTTGATAGTACATAACAAACGCGTGTCAGCTCTTTGAAGACAATGAGAGATAGTTGCACAGTTTTAATGAACAATAAATAATGTAAAAGAAATATTACAATTGTTAGAACACTGTAATAAGTTCATGGCAGCTTCCGAACCCTTGTCAAGATGTACTTTCTTATAAGTTCATCATGACAAACACGAGGATGACCCTGCGGTGTATAGCGTTTCCTCAAGTACTTTTACCTCCGTTTTCAAGTGTCTTCCACCTTACTTCACTACAATTAAAATCCAATAATGTTACCCTTTTACTGTTTCTCATTATGCAGCTTTCATATCCAGGATCCTTGATCTTCACAACGCTGTTTGGCAGACTTAACAACACAGTGTACCTTAGCACCATTCAATGCATCGCGACCGGTGAGTGTAGCGATGAATACAGAAAACAGAGAGAGAATATAACAGTGATAGGCCTTCTTCCTTCTCTAATTCTCCTTTGTATAGTGTCTGAAATATTAAGTAACTCATTAATATAAAGGAAATGAATGTATTAACGCAATACGTCCAACTTGTCGCCGCTGTCATCGCTTTGAGGGAGAGTTACCATTAATGTTAACTTCTCGTGGCGGTGCATTCATTCGTATCCGCATTTTTTACGGGACTTGATCCTTTGTACTCTGGAACGCTACCAAATTATTTATTACCTTTCAATACTCCCGAGTCCCGTATTAATCCTGAATAAATTGTAATCCCCAGCAGTGAGGATTTGGGAGACAGAATTGCCGGGAAGGGTGAGTGGAAGGAGCGTGGGCGT
>JAPQNM010000004.1:1601035-1603535 GCA_029783475.1 Metacarcinus magister | reverse complement strand
TGTGGAGAAGAGGAGGAGGAGGAGGAGGAGGAGGAGGAGGAGGAGGAGGAGAGAACACCGTTGTCAGGATAGGACTGGAGAAGTAGCTCTTTCCTTACACTCGAGGAGGAGGAGGAGGAAGAGGAGGAGGAGGAGGTGGAGAAGGAAGGGACACCGTTGTCAGGATAGGACTGGAGAAGTAGCTCTTTCCTTACACTCTCCTCCTCCTCCTCCTTCTCCTCCTTCTCCTCCTCCTCCTCCTCCTCCTCCTCCTCCTGCTCCTCCGCCTCTTTCTCCTCCTTCTCCTCCTCCTCCTCCTCCTCCTCCTCCCTCCTACCCCTCTTTCCGCCCTTCTTAGGTGCGAGAGGAGGAATAACAAGAAGCCTGAGGCGCATCGAGATGAGAGCCGAGGAGGAGAAGTAAAAAAATAATGGCAAACGATATGTTTTCAAAAGGAAATAGCGTAAGACACGTACCGGTGCTAGCCTCAGATTCCTACTATATTCGTTTTCTTTCAGTTTTATTCATACATTTTTATTTTAAGGGTGACATCTGTATTCAGGATCAAGGCTAGAGTACGTTTGGAAATATACATAAATATGGGTGAATGGAAAAATAGATAGATGTACTATTAGTAGGAAAGATATATTAATGGATAGGTAGATTTGTAGGTATATGGGTAGGTAGACACACATTATCATCTATTGGCAGTGAGCACATTTTTCCAAACCATTATTGCACACAGAACCCCTTGTTCGTCCACTCCGTACTCTATCCCCACGAGGAGGAGACTCAGCTCATCATCCTGTGCTTGACGTCATGCACTAGTTTGCTCCCTTGTCACTGTAACTTTCAAAACACTCTTGATAAAGCCCCTCGCCAACGTAATTAATTTCAACGAGTGCTGGTATCAGATGTAACTTGCATGAATAGGTTGTCTGACAGTGTGTGTATATCAAGTAGTATAAAGACCTTGTGAACCAGCGGTGTACATAAAGACCCTCCCCTTGGAACGCCGCTGTTTTGGTGTTTATAGAAATTTCTGCACTATAATGATGCTACACTTTGATGATATGGTTCAGGTTTTGATGTAAGTGTTTTGAGTATTATGATAATTGATAGATAGATTGATAGATAGATACATAGGTAGATATATAGATAGATAAAGGGATAGAAAATATTGCAAAGCCACTGTCTACACAGTCAATGGTAAATCATTGTGTATACTTACCTTAATGAACAATGCTTTAGAGATACATGAAGTTATTGTTCTCTACAGGAGAAAATTCCGCTTCGGTCTGGTAAAATATCATAAATATGATAAAAAGTGTTATAGTTAAATGTTCTTTGATATTCTTTGGTTTATTTGCTGCAACACCATTATATTTACCGTTTATTTAACTGTTATATCGGAATTACTGCTCCTCTGCCTCCAGCTTTACATCACATGACACGTGAATATAGCAAGTGTTCCATCCGTCTTGAAGGTAGAGTCAAGCCACACTCTCGCTGCAGCAGCTGAGGCAACCAGCCAATCATCTACAGCTTATGCGAGGCTCCACCAGCCAATGAAGTTTGTTTTGTGCTAATGAATGTTACTATTTTTGGCGAAGTAAGATCATTCAGACGTTGTGAACCCATGACTGAAATATTTTCGATGTGTTTTATGCAACGAAATTGTATTATTATTTGTCAAGACAGCATTGGGGGAAACTTATACATCATTGCAAGATAAAACGAAATCGTTTGAAACATAAGATGCAGATTCCGTAGACTTAAAAAAAAAAAATTGAGAAACATAAGATGCATTCTCCGTAGACTTATTTGAAACCTTAGATGTATTTTCCGTAGACTTATTTAAAACCTTTGATGTATTCTCCGTAGACTTATTTGAAACATTAGATGCATTCTCCGTATACTTATTTAAAACCTTGGATGTATTCTCCGTAGACTTATTTGAAATCTTAGATGTATTTTCCGTATACTTATTTAAAACCTTAGATGTATTCTCCGTAGACTTATTTGAAACATAAGATGCATTCTCCGTAGACTTATTTGAAAACTTAGATGTATTCTCCGTAGACTTATTTGAAACCTTAGATGTATTTTCCGTAGACTTATTTGAAACCTTAGATGTATTTTCCGTAGACTTATTTGAAATCTTAGATGTATTTTCCGTATACTTATTTGAAACCTTAGATGTATTCTCCGTAGACTTATTTAAAACCTTTGATGTATTCTCCGTAGACTTATTTGAAACATTAGATGCATTCTCCGTATACTTATTTAAAACCTTGGATGTATTCTCCGTAGACTTATTTGAAATCTTAGATGTATTTTCCGTATACTTATTTAAAACCTTAGATGTATTCTCCGTAGACTTATTTGAAATCTTAGATGTATTTTCCGTATACTTATTTAAAACCTTAGATGTATTCTCCGTAGACTTATTTGAAACATTAGATGCATTCTCCGTAGACTTATTTAAAACCTTAGATGTATTCTCCGTAGACTTATTTGA
>JAPQNM010000004.1:1588535-1596035 GCA_029783475.1 Metacarcinus magister | reverse complement strand
GAGTACCCGTGGCAGCTGAAGCGAGGCTGACCTACTGATTGTGTGGTTGTAAAATGAGTCATATATTTCGTGCGTGATCCTGGCTGGCTTCTGTAAATCTATTTCAATCAGTATACGAGGATTAATTGCATAGTTCAGTTATGCAAATACTCCGTTATTGCATGTAAACTATATTCCGGTAATGCTAATTATACTCATTACATGCAAGTACAATGAGGGGCTCTCGGTCGCTCGTATAACATTGGACGCAGTGACGCAGCTGGATATGAGTTATTACGGAAACCTGTCAGCGAGAAGCCTCCGTCAGCAAGTACCTGAGAGCCCGGCAGTCAAAAATCCAGGAGGAGATGATGAAAATACGAATTGCTTGTTATATATGGTGCCTCGAAGCTCTCCAGCGATGCCAGGCTGACTCTGCTGCCTCTCAGTGTGATGGAGAGTGTTGTGTGTTGTGATATTGTGATTGTGGTGGTGATTGTGGTGTTAAGGTTTCTAAGGAGTAGTGATTCTGAGGGAAATAGCAAAATAACAATAATAGCAACAACAATGATAACGTTAGCAACAGCAGCAGCAGTAACAGTATTAGTAATGGTGGTGGTAATGGTGGTGGTGGTGGTGGTGGTGGTGGCGGTAGATCATATTTTTGTGATGATGGTGGTGATGGTAGATGATATTTTTTTATTGTTGATATCGATGTAAATCTGGTAATAGTTTTGACAGGTTCATGAAAAATAGTGTTGGGAGTGAGTGGTGTGGTGGTGGTGGTGGTGGTAGTGGTGGTGGTGGTGGTGGGCTGGGGACTGTGTGGGGCCAGGTTGGATGCGTGGTGGTGGGGATAGTTGCCAAGAGGGGGGCGGGATAGGAGAGGGGGCAGAGCAATAATTTATGAATAGGCAATTTAATCTTATTTCGTCACCCAGAGGCCAAATGTGTTGTGGCTGAACTTTTATGAAAAAATGGAATGTGATGATAATTCTATGTATATTTACTCATTGTATTGACGTTTCTGATGTTTTTATATGTATTATCTTACATTATGTTACCATTGACGTGACGTGTGTTCAATATATCTTCACAAAGGAAGAATATTAATAAAAAAAAAGTCAATATTTGTGTTATTTAAGGTAGTTTTGTTTGACAATTGAATGTAGTATTTTTTTGTTTATAATCTGTTAAATCCTCTTACCAATAGTCACACACACATACACACACACACACACACACACACACACACACACACACACACACACACACACACACAAACACAAACACAGAGACACAGACACAAACAAACACAGCCCGTGCATTACAGTGTTTCCCTATGTGTGTTGCACCTGAGGCCTGGCAGCTGCCTTCCCACAAAGGGAGGCTCTCGACAAGGTGCACGCCTCACCTGTCCTCCTTTGTCGCCTCACACAGCCGAACTTGATTAGGGCGACCCACTTACCTGCCTGCCCTTCGTGTTGACTTCTGCGGCCACACACACACACACACACACACACACACACACACACATACACACACACACACATACATCATCATCACCATCACCGCTGGCCTTTTTCATCACCATCATTGTCATCGTCCCATCTCCCCTCACATACACACATCCATCCATCGTCTCATCGTGTCCCTAGAGAGAGCACTCCTCAAAAGCCTAAAACGAAAGAAGGTTGGAAAGACAGAGGAAGGAGAAAAAATGTATACACACTTACTATACCCCAAAGGGACTCGTGGTGTTGGCTTTTACGTACGTGTAGGACTTGCGAGTCTCCCGAAGATGGAAAAGCTGAGTTGTTGTTGCCATCGTCTGCTCGCTGGTGGAGACTGAGAAAGAAACAGTGAGGGCTTAAACGGTGATCAGCAGAGTTGGTCCTCTCCTATTCCTCGCTGCTCTCCATCTTGGCGTCTTGCATCCTCCTCTTCATTGTCTCTGTCTTCTCGTCCCTCTTCACCTCCTCCTCCTCCTCCTCCTCCTCCTCCTCCTCCTCCTCCTGCCAACGACCATTGCCTTATCCTTCTCCTTCCCTCCTCTTCTATTCTATTCTCCATCCAACATCCACATTTCTCTTCTCTTCTTTTCTTCTCCTCTTCCTCCTCCTCCTCCTCCTCCAGCTCCTCCCTCTTCCACTTGATAATGGACTCAGAGACAAATGGAAAAAATAAGGACATCCCACGCACTTTCCTTGTATTTTGATATGATAATGGAAGAGAGAGAGAGAGAGAGAGAGAGAGAGAGAGAGAGAGAGAGAGAGAGAGAGAGAGAGAGAGAGAGAGAGAGAGAGAGAGAGAGAGAGAGAGAGAGAGAGAGAGAGAGAGAGAGAGAGAGAGAGAGAGAGAGACAATTTCACTGTCAGGAAACTTCGACATTTTTTTAAGAATTTGGTTTCTTCACAAAGTAGACCAAAGCAATGAATGTTTAAAAAGAAAGAAGTAAGATAAATAAGGCGGGTGAAAAAAAATATTGACGAGGGGAAAAGAAGAAAAAAAAAGTAATGAGAATAATTGCTTTGTCCTGAACCCTAAGGGGAGACGCGACACATTCCAGAAAGGAGTTCAAAGAGCACCGCAAATCTCTTTCTCTCTCTCTCTCTCTCTCTCTCTCTCTCTCTCTCTCTCTCTCTCTCTCTCTCTCTCTCTCTCTCTCTCTCTCTCTCTCTCTCTCTCTCTCTCATTCTCAGGGCGAGGTAAAACTGAAGAAAGACGAAGCAGGAGAGGGGAAAAAAATAGGTCTTCTCAGCCTTCTAGCTTTGATATGGAGATTCCGGCGCCATATTGAAGCGGGGCCGAGATGCACTTCAGCCGAGTTGGCATATGTTGATTTTATTTCCAGCTGTTGGCGAAGGAGGGAGATTTAGAGACAGAGAGGGAGGGAGGGAGAGAAGGAGAGAGGAATGGAAGATAAAGGAGGACGGGTGATTGGTGGGTGGCAGGGGGAGGGAGAGAAGGAGGAGAGAGATAGAGGCGTTAAGAACAAAGAAAGAGAGAGAGTGAGCGAGAGAGAGAGAGAGAGAGAGAGAGAGAGAGAGAGAGAGAGAGAGAGAGAGAGAGTAATATTGTTGTTTGTCTGTCTATTTATTCTATCTTACTTTGAGAACTCTTGTTTATCTCTCTCTCTCTCTCTCTCTCTCTCTCTCTCTCTCTCTCTCTCTCTCTCTCTCTCTCTCTCTCTCTCTCTCTCTCTCTCTCTCTCTCTCTCTCTCTCTCTCTCTCTCTCTCTCTCTCTCTCTCTCTCTTTCTCTTCTCCTCTTCCCTCATACCTTATATTCTCATACATTTTCATACACTCGCTCCTTCTCTCTCAACCTCATACTTTATAATAATCTGTCATTCCCATAGATTTATAGACAGTCTCTCATTCTTTATTCCTCATTCCTCACCATACTTCTAATACTCCCATACATTTATCTTTATTATTATTATTATTATTATTATGCCTTTCCTCTATCGTGACTCATTTGTATCAGTTGAAATTCCTTGTATGTTTTTCTTCTTCTTCTTCTTCCTTTGTTTTGTGTTATTTTCCGAGTTTTTTCCTATTTGTAATTCTATAGATGTATAAATGGAAGGATAGAGGCGGGAGGAGGAAGAGGAAGTGAAGAAAAGAAAGAAGTAAAGAAAAACGAGAAAGTAAAAGAAAAAAGTGAAAAAGTAAGAAAAATATAGAAGAGGTGTTAAAGAAAAAGAGAAAGAGGAGGAGGAGGAGGAGAAGGAGGAGGAGGGTGGAAGGAGAAGAAAGGAAGAAGGGGAAACTTTGTAGCAGAACCCGAGATAACAATTGCTCCAGCAGGGAAACTTTACCCGTGATTAGTTCAATTAGTGTCACGTGACCCGGGCACCCCTTGCTAATTACTCTGATTAAGGAGGGGAAAAAAAGTTAGGGAGGGAGGTAGAGAGGAAATAAAAAGTATATGACTTCAGGATTGATTTTTATAACAGATTTCTTTTCTTATATATTTTTTTTTCTCTTTTTTTCTGACCAACTTTTGAAACTGTGGACGAAGTGAGTGAAAGATGAGGTTTTCCGGGCCTGAGAAAGAGAGAGAAGAGAAGGAGATATTCACACACACACACACACACACACACACACACACACACACACACACACACACACACACACACCTTTTCCTCCTTTAAAGGTGGCCTGTTTCTGGTCGCTTTGTGCTTCAACCACGTGTCAACATCATTACGTAATAAACAGCTATTCATGATGGCAGTAATAGAGGTGTGAGTGTATGAGGTTGTTACGCTGCGGCAGGTGAGAGCTTACTTTACCCTCACAACGTCGATTCTAAATTAATGCATCGTGGAACCCAGAAAAATGTATCAACAACTCAACCACGAATCAATTTGGACAAGAAAAAATATCTGCTTCGTTAATTCATCAATATTACCTTTTATTTTTTTTACAAACAAGACATACAGACATATAATGAGATAGGTAAAGAGGCAGACAGATAATGATACACAGACATTATTTATTTTATTCATGCTGATACATACATAAGCACAGATAGTTCCACAGGTGAGGTGATATACAGAGACAGGCGTTCATACACACAGACATACATGCATACATACATACATGCAGGCAAATAGAGAGGTATACAAAGAGAGAGAGGGGAACAGAGAAAAAACAGGGACGTGAACAAACAAACAGACAGATAGCAGGGGTAAAGATGACATGTAGAGAGAAAGAGACGAACAGAGAAAATCACACACACACACACACACACACACACACACACACACACACACACACACACACACACACACACACACACACACACACACACTTCCTCCAGGGTTCGTCCACCTCTCCATTCCACTTTCCTTCCTCCACCGCCTTCCTGAGACCCTTATCTTCCTCCGCAAGATTAAGATGTCTTCCCTCCTCTTCTCTGGCCTCCTCTTATCTCTCTTCCAGGAACCCAGGCGCGGCGCTCCCTCCACATGCCCTGGGGGAGCTCCGAGTCACAGGTTTTCCTTCTCCCCTTCGTCAGGACCGAGTTGGTACACTCTCACTTGACACGGAGAAGCTTTGGCGGTCTCGTGCGGTGATCTGGAATGGCTTGATCGTGTCCTGGAACGAGTTTGTGGGGTCTTGAGGGACAATTAGGATTTAATGGGGCGTCCCGCTGCAGTGTCTGGGGAAGCATGAATGTGTGTGTTTGTTCAATGGTGTTTTTTTGCTTCATGTATGTGTGTTCTTAGGGTGTTTTGTTATCTGATTGGAAGTTGATGTTCTTGGATGTGCTAGGTTTGTGTTTTGGTGGAGTTGTGAACGTTCTGAAGTGTGTATTAGTAAGCAAGTGTTTGGCTCCTTGCTTGTATTGGTCTTGATTAAGGACACACCTGTAACATTCAGTTGAAAATCCTTTATATGTTGCGGAAGTTACTATATTCTGAGATAATCTATTCATAGGTAACACGAGGCAAAGCGGCAAACAGGAAGGTGTGTAGAAGTAAATGTATCTCAAAGTATGAAAACTGAGGGAAAAAGTGTGTTCCAAGAAGAGGCTCAGTAGTAGTCCTCAAAAAACGCCTTAATTACGTTCACATACAGGTGTTACAGTGACCAGAAGGCGGAAGGTCAGGTAGGTGGGTACAGGTGCAAGTGCTGTGTCCGTTAATGTCTCCTGATGACCTTCACTGAGGTTATAACATTGAAGAGGAAAGGAAGGCAGGAGATGAGGGGAGGCTGTGGTATGAGATCACGAAGCCCTACCTGGAACTACAAAGGCAGGTGACCCAATTCTGGAATGACCTTACCTGAATGCAGCGAGTCCTGGAATTGCTTTCTTCACTGCGGGTCAAACGTTCCTATCCATTTTTATGTCACTTTGAGAAGAACAGAAAAAACCTCCATCTTTTGTTTTTTTTCACTCGTATATAAAAGAAAAGTTATAAGTAAACGTTTATCATATGCGGTAATAATAGCGTAACTTACGATGCGTGAAGGAGGCATAGCGAAGGTAGGTATTAAGACAGTCAATTATGAGATGCGTTTGTAAGGAATAGCGTGATGGTTGTAATGTAATATGCGAGTGACATAATTGGACGTAAAACAGGCGCATGCAATGAAACAAAGTGGAGGGAACATTTGAGCGAGAAAAAAAAGATACAGTTGCGAGGCAGGTAATGTAGATAATGAAAGACAGAAAAAAAAGTAAGAAACATAAGTTATGTAAAAATTTAAGCGAGATGAGAAGAGGAAAAAAAAAAAGAGACGTTGGTTAGTGAGGAAATTATTTGTAATTAAATAGAGAAATGTAATAAAGTATAAAAGAAGATAAGATAATAGTTTGATGTGCTCAGTTAATTGTGTATGTATAGATAGAAGAAAAAAATGTAATAAACTAGTTAACCATGCATAGGAAGCGACAGAAAACGTAGGTTAATCAGCGAATCATCAATAGTAAAAACACTAAAACGTTATTATCTCCATATCATTAGTATTATTATCATCATTATCATTGTTATCATCACTACTACCATCATCATCATCATCACCATCATCACCACTAAACAAAACACTCATCATTGGCGTAGTGGCATGTACTTTGCATGTTGGCGTAGGTGCGTGGGTGCGTGCGTGCGTGGCTGCAACAGGCGGGGCGGGAAGAGAGAGAAGGGGAAGCGTGGGGAAGGATCGGGGCGGCTCAGGGCGGGCGGGTCGTGATGGGCGGGCGGGAGGCGAGGCTCGTCGACCTGATGGGCCATTGAGGACAGGAAGAGAGGCTCGTTTTGGCGGCAGGGAGTCTGATGGGCAGTTGTGGGGCTGTTAGTGTTAATATGCACCCACAAATAATGACGTCATCTGATTGGCTCGCTATTAAACGCGGTGCAGTGATTGGCTGGTGGAGGTAGCACGTTGGGGAGAGAGGAAGGGTGATATGGGGGGGAGAGTGGGTGGTTTGGGGGGGTGGGGGTGAGGGTGCATGGAGTGAATGTGGTTTGAGTGATCTGAATGAGGCTACTGGGATAGATGGCGCCCACTCCCCCCGCTACTGGGACGTATAATAATAATGATAGTAATAATAATGATAATAATAATAATGAGAGGAGTGGTATAGACGCTAAAAGATAAGAGGGAAGTAGCCATAACTGACCTCTTCCCTTCTATTCATCCTTCCTTCCTTCCTTCCTTCCTTCCTTCCTTCCTTCCTTCCTTCCTCCCTACACCCACGTAAAACTTAGGCGACTGCGGGTACAGAAATAACGGAGCAATAAATGTGTTGATCCTCGTAGATAAGGTTAGGGCAGGAGAGTGTGGCGGACAGAACACGGCAGGCGGAATGAGTGGCCAACCATAAACATTGCGGTATTTCCTTTCTAAGTCGAGTGATAAAGAATACAGGGATCAAGGATTTTTTTTCTTTTTTTCCTCCTTCCCCCTTTCTTGCTTTCTTGCTGTGATATAAGGAGAGTGGTTGGTTGGAGAAGGAAAAAATAGCGTATATTGTACCAAGAAAAGTGGAAAATAATTGTTGTTTGTTA
>JAPQNM010000004.1:1566035-1586035 GCA_029783475.1 Metacarcinus magister | reverse complement strand
GGAGGAGGAGGAGGAGGAAAAAAAAAGAAGACCAAGGAGGTATACGGAAAGGAAGGAGATAAAGGAGGAGGAGGTAGAGAAGGTTGAGCTGTTAGGCAGAAGTTAGTCCCCAATAGCTGACACCCACAGTGCCTTCTCTTCTGTCACCTGAAGAGGCACCATTGTTTGAAATTGATTAGTGTAGGTTTCCTCTTCCTCCTCCTCCTCCCCCCCCCTCACCTCACCATCTCACCATCTCCTCCTCCTCCTCCTCTTCCTCCTCGAGCCGTGTGTCTCCCAAGGGTGTGTGTCTACGACAAGCCATTATGGTGTGGAATTCATGCAGACACACCTCTATTGTTGGTAAGGATGGGATGGCGTTACGTGTGTTTGTAGTCTGCCTGAGCGCCTCCTCCTTCTACTCTACCCCCTCATCCTCTTCCTTCCTGCCTGCCTTCCTTTCCTCTCCTCCCCTATTCCTTCTCCTCTTCCCTCCCTTTCCTAAACTTCTTTCTTTCTTTTTCCAGCCTCCTCCCCTCACAACTTTCCTTTCTCTGTGTCAAAACGTCGTATAGCGTTTCTTTTCGTCTTCTTTTTCTATCACACACACACACAGAGAGAGAGAGAGAGAGAGAGAGAGAGAGAGAGAGAGAGAGAGAGAGAGAGAGAGAGAGAGGAGAGAGAGAGAGAGAGGAGAGAGAGGAGAGAGAGAGAGAGGAGAGAGGAGAGAGAGGAGAGAGAGAGGCTAGGGGCGTGAGACAAAACAGTAAGCCTGGCGTGTAGAGGGAGTAAAGTGGGTGATAATGGAGAATGTGTAAGATGTAACAAGTGATGTATGTAGATGACGTAAGAATAGTGGAATGGTATAATAGATCTGTGAAGGAGGATGTAATGGCATAGATTAGTAGAATTAGTAGAATTAGGTCATTATTTACCTGAAGAAGGAAGAAGAAGATGGCGTGGCAGGTGTAAGGAATGAAAAAAATAAAAAAGGAAGTGAAAAGAAGTAAATGAAGACTGTGAGATACAAAGAATACCAAACAAAAGAAGAAAGTGAAGTGTATTTGGAAAAAGTGCAAGAAGAAGAAGAGTGTTGATTGAGTGCAATTTACGTGAATGAAGAAGATTTGGGACTTACAGATGTGCGGGAATGTGGTTGGTAATTGAGTTTAAGACCTTCATGGAGCGAACTGGGAGGGGCGTTAGGTGCACTGGGGCTGAGTGGGTAAATAGGACAGGAGGTCAGTAGGTGGTGGGAAGGCTAAGGGTTCCTGTGGACAGCGTTGGGTGTGTCTGGAGGTGACGGCAGAATAGAGGTTGTGGGTGTGATGATATTGCTAGTGACTTGCATGGAAGAAGGAAAGAGAGAAAGAGAGAAAGAGAGAGAGAGAGTAAACAAAAATTCATGGGAGAGAGAAAGGTGTGTGGTTGCCAGCAGGGAAGGAAAACATGTAAGGAGGAGGAGGAGGAACAGGAAAAAGGAGAAAAAGAAGAGAATCGAGATAAAGAAAGAGGAGAGCGACGACGACAACGAGAAGGATGAGAAGGGGAAGAAGGAGGAACTAAGGGAGGGAAAATCTGGAAGAAGAAGAAGGTGCTTGAAGAAGAATCAGAGTTGGAAGAGGAGGGTTTGAGGAAGAGGAGGAGGAGGAGAAGAAGGAGGAGATGGGTGGCAGGGGCAGGTGAGTGTTGAAGAAGAGTGGGAGGTAGAGAGTGAGGGAGGGGAGGGCAGTAGGTGAAGCAGGACGGTGGTAAAGCCTTCCTAACGACCCTCTCCATCAAGGGCGCAGTCACTCCCGTTCAGTCAGGCTCCGTTGCGCTCCTTCTTCCTCCTCCTGCTGGCTGGCTGGCTGGCTGGCTGGCTGGCTGGCTGGAGGAGAGAGAGGAAAGGGGTATAAAGTTGGAATAATAATAATAATAAAGAATAATAAGCGAGGAAGGAAAATACGAAGGAACGGTAGAAGGGAAGAGGCAGGAAGAATAAGGTGGAATCTCTCGGGGTGATTGAGAAGAACAGGAGGATCAAAATAGTTATAAGAAAGCTGTCAAACGTATTACATTCTCTCTCTCTCTCTCTCTCTCTCTCTCTCTCTCTCTCTCTCTCTCTCTCTCTCTCTCTCTCTCTCTCTCTCTCTCTCTCTCTCTCTCTCTCTCTCTCTCTCTCTCTCTCTCTCTCTCTCTCTCTCGCTCTCGCTCTCTCTCTCCTTGAAAATAACAGGAACAACATAAACTTTTCCGAGGAGTCGTATAAAGATCGGCCAGACACAAGGGGCTTCAAGAGCATTACATTCAGAGGGGAAAATTTAATCCACAGCCGATCCCGAGTCCAGCGCTTCGCCTCCTAATAGTGTGTTATGTAGCCAGAGAAGTCTCGATCGCGGGTATAGCGGGAGAGCTTGGTGGCGGAGGCTTGAAGGCGTTAGTGGCGTGGTTTATGGCTGTAATATCGACTAAAATGCGCGTCCTTCATATCTGTCCCCGTGGTCCGGAACGGCATAATTGGGGCAATGAATCACGTCGGGAGGAGAGCGTCAACGGGGGCAATTACCGCGGCGAATCTGTCCCCCAGCCTCTTCATATCTGACTAGGACGCTAAGCTGGTTCTTAATGACTTTCTTGAGCAGCCTCCGAGCGGTGCCGTGTTTTAGGAGAGTTTACGCTTAATTGAGCAACGTTTTCTGACGCAGACCATTAGTGGAGGCGGGAAAAGGGTAGATGGGTGGATGGGTGGATGGGTAGGGCACTCCTCGGCCCTCTACACGCCCACGCTGGGACAGTGGGATGGTGAGAGAGTGTGATGTCAGTGGGTTTTTTTGTTTTATTGTTTTATTTTTTTGCTGAATACAGAGAAAATGCAAAGAGCGTAAAACGTTCCCACGCATCCATTTGTAAGGAAAATGGGGTGAATGGGAGAGGTGAGAGGGAATCCCGGTAGACACGTGCTCTTACGCGGACAAGTGAATTAGTGAAAAAATGGACCATTGTAGGGGAGACTCCCTAGCGAGCCGGGACGAGTGCAGGGAAGGGGTGGAAAAAATAGATCTATGGTGAAGCCGTAAAATGATAAAACGTCGATAAAAGTGTCTCTTTGTCTCGTGCCAAGTAATGAAACAGGATGGCAGGAATTGTTATGTTTGAAAAGACATTTTTGTCTCGAACTTTTCATAAACTGTGAAAAGTGTTGTTGATATGAGTCTCGTCCAAGCCTGAAGGTTGTGGTGTGTTAGTAAGGTGATCCGCGGTGCCCTTTGGTCGTTACATTGGTGTGTGAGGGGAGGCCGTCCTGTCCTGTCCTGTCATCTCTATCCGTGCAGAGATGCACTCATTTATTCTTCTGTAAAGTGAGGTGCAAGCTGAGCCTCGACCTTGAGCGGCAGGATTGGTGAGAGATTAACCTGAAACCTGCCGATCCGTCAAACAAAATAAAAGTTTTAAATTAGATTGTTATGAATTTTTTTCCGATTTAATGAAATTTCTACTAACTCGTTAAGTTGACAAAGTTATTCATTTTGCACTAAATTTCAACAGCCAGCAGTAGCTGTAGGTTTCAAGCTCAATACTTACCTGATCATATATGTATATATATATATATATATATATATATATATATATATATATATATATGTATGTATGTATGTATGTAAGATCTAACGATACCTAACTTAACACTCTGACATGCTTCCAGCCACACACGTGTTCAGGACATGCACAGATACGTGATAAAATAAAAACTGGTGAGTGGAGGGTGGACGCCTGCCTCTGAGGGAAGTGTGTGGGGGGTTTGGGGTTGGGAGGCAAGAGCGAGGAAAAGATAAAGCTTCCGATTTGTTTTGCACAGCATACTTGTGTTGTGGAGGACCCTCGTGTCTGAATGGCGTGTGTGTAATTCTAACTAAACATTTTAATTTCAAAACAACAAATATTAATTAATGTAAGCGACTTGGAGTGTGCGTTAAACCTGTGTTTGTGATTCTTTGTTGAGTGGCGTCACAGGATCTTCTTATTTACTTTTCTTGATGTGGAAAATTATTCGTGTAGACACACACACACACACACACACACACACACACAGTTACAGTGAGTGCTGGATACATTCTTATTCATTACGTTATCTTAGACGCGTCCTTAATGCCACTAAAAAGCGTCAACCCACAGCGACAGTCGGCCAGCCCGCCAGCCCGCCAGCCCGCCATCCTCTGCCTCCCTTTTACATATTCATAATCAATCACAACAAGGGAGTTCCATCAGCTGCCGCGCCTCGTTGTGCTGCTCATGTAAATTAGTCTTCGGGGAGAATGTGTTACTGGAACAACCTTGTGCTAGTTTTCTATGATACACTAACCAAGGGAGAAGGGAAGGATCAGGAAGGAAGTGACAGAGGGGAGGGGGAGAAAGGAAACTGCGAATTGCTGCCGTAGGGAAAGGAAGGAGAAGAGGAGGAAGAAGAGAAACAGGAAGACGAGGGAAATCAACATTGCGCGGGAATGTGCAAGTGTGTGAGATGCAGAGAAACACAAACGCAACACCCAGCCCGTGGCAACACACTTATGTTTCCCTAAAGTCAAAGCAAATTTCATCGCTTCTATCAAATTTCACGCTGAACTCACTCTGCACAATGGACTTGCGGGGTAATTAAGCGTGTATAAAATTAATTAGCGCCACTGTTACCTGACCGCTGGCCAGGTTAACTGAATTATAGAGCGTAATGACCACCAGACCCAACCAGAGACCCGCTGGGGAAAATTTGCAGTGTTGCGAGAGTGTTGTAACCCCGCGCGACGATGGCGAAGGGGGGGGATATCTCTCTCTCTCTCTCTCTCTCTCTCTCTCTCTCTCTCTCTCTCTCTCTCTCTCTCTCTCTCTCTCTCTCTCTCTCTCTCTCTCTCTCTCTCTCTCTCTCTCTCTCTCTCTCTAAAAGAAAAAAAACGAGAACAAAGGACTCAATTACCTTTATTTATGTGTTGTTTTAGTGTGTAACGCAGGCGGGCGATGAGTGCTTGGTGCGGGGCGACCCAGGTGTTTTGTGCCGCTGCTGTAGCCCTCCCGCGGCCCCTGTGCCTGCCTGATGCTGCTGCCGCCGACCCATGAGCCTGTTTGGCCTGCTGGAAACTGTGCTGTGTGTGTGTGTGTGTGTGTGTGTGTGTGTGTGTGTGTGATCATCACACACACACACACACACACACACACACACACACACACACACACTTTTTCTGAATCTCTGAAATTTATTATCAAATCAATCCTCACATAAACAAGCCGATTACATAGCATTCACCTTACCTGGAATGATAACATAAACAAACATGAAAAATAGGCTTAATTAATGTATATAATCCATGTTAAGCATAAAAAAATACTACCGTTAATTCCGAAACAGATTGAACTCATCCGGCGTCAGCTCTCGATGTAAGCAATTGGTGCAGGAAGCCTTTAAGCGATAGTGCCAGGAGGTGCAGCCCAGTGACAAGGGATCACCATAAAGTGTTCTCCTCCTAACCTCGCCTTCACAGTGTCTGCCGCCCACCTCACCTCCACCTTGTAGCGTGTGTATCTGGCCTGAAGGAGAGCGACCCATGAATTTACTCCTAATGAGAAAATGTGGATATTAGCAGGTGTGAGGCGTGTTTGCGATGCCCACTGAGCTGAACTGAAGCTAAACGTGGACCTTAACTGCTTGAAGTTGTGCTGAAGTTTTGGGTTGTCTTCTGCTGCCATACTGTAATTAGGTGATTCTGATTTTTTTTTTTGAAGATCGTCACCATTTAGACTTTTGTTGGAAGTAAAACGGCGTGTAACAAGTTCAGGAAATGTGTGAGTGAGTTTAGTATTGGCAACAGTGCAAAGTGTAAAATAGATAGGAAATAATTCGCTTGAGTTGAGGTTGTTGTAGTACGGTACGTGGCAGATGTTCTTTTATGTCTTCCCTTCTCACATTCCGTGTCAGCTCGCCTCCTGTTTGCATATACTTATACAAAACAAAGAAGCAGCGGGAGTGCAAATATCAGGTATCCCATAATAATAACAAAACTAGAGATCATGAGCATCCATCCGTCGTTATGTCTTAATAAATAGAAACCATAAAGAGTAATGACAAAACTAATGGAAATAAAATATAACGTATCATACAGTATATACACCAGAACCGATAAAAACAAGTGTTGCAAATGACCATATCAAACAAGAGGAAGGGAGTCGTTTCGAAGGCAATCTCAACCCTACCAAAGGGACGCAATGAAACAAAAGAGGCAATAAAACGTTTTGTAAACACGTGCAGGTGATCGCCCCTCGTCTCTCCTGCGGGACAAGCGGTGGTTCAATCCCCGCATGACCCGTCCGCTGTCCAGGTGCTTGGCCGCCACGCCCCCGCGGGTCGCACGGTCGCCTGGCAGCATTAATATCCACCGCCGCCGCGCGCACAATCTAACATCTTAATATGTGAAGTTGATCGCGAGCCTTGAGCCGCTGGAGGCTACTGCATCGGGAACCTGTTAAGCGCCTGAGTAACTTTAGCCACAGCGAGAGAACATCCAATTAAAGTTTTGGTAATGGAGAGAGTCTGCTCCTCCCACTCCTCTTCACCTCCTCCTCGACCCCACCGCCCTACGCCCCATCTCTTAATTACCTCGTGTAATGAGCAGTCTGGACGATGCACACACACACCCGTATCCACACACCCACACCCACACACAGACACACCCTCACCCACACACACAACCACACACCCACACACTCCATGTCTTGTTTTCTTACCAAAGCTGCGCAACACCTCTGTTTGCGGGGAATACGTTCACTCGCCTCCGATCACAGCCTCATCTTTAGGTCGTCAGTGAAGGCCGCCGTCCCCCAGGGTCGCTCAACTGTCTGCGTCTAATGAAGGGAAAATGACTCTGTAATAGGTTCAAGTCCGCCGCTGCGCCTCGGCTCCGGGACCCGTCTTGGAAGTTATCCCAAAGTCACCCTGATTCAGAACACATTACGCGCCTACACACCCACACAGACTGACAGGTACTAGAGGGACAGGTAGATAGATGAGCAGACACATTATAGATAGATAAATAGATAGATAGAGATTGATAGATAAAGAGAACAATTATAGTTTCATTTGTGTATAAATGATTAATTGGCAATTAAAAGAAGATAAATGAATAGATGGATTGATAACTAAATTTATATATAGATAGATACTCGTAGAGGTTAAAGATCCATACATAAACACATAGATACATACATACATAAATACACACCTACGTAGCATGAAAGAATAATAATAAGTAACCTAAGAAAATCACACACAGCGTCATCTTTGAACACTAACCTCTGTCTGCCCTGATACCAAAGCTACTGTGTAAATCCTGAGGAAGGGAAAAAGAAGAACGCATTGAAATAACTCCAATATATCAAGATGCAGCAGTGAATTCAGGCAAGTTTACGGGGACGTTGATGCAAGAGAGTGATAAAACAAATGCATGGGAGTGTGCGCGCGCGTGTGTGTGTGTGTGTGTGTGTGTGTGTGTGTGTGGGTGGGTGTGGGTGTGGGTGTGTTATCCTGAGAAGAGAGAAAGCGAGGTAGAAAGAGAAAGCAAGAGAGAAGGGAAATAAAGCAGAAGGGAGAGAGAGAGAGAAATGCCTTGTAGATGAAGAAACCCACACAAAGAAAGATGAGAAGGAAACGAGAGAAAGAGAGAGAAATGATGAAGAGATAGAGAAAGACACACACACACACATACACACACACACACACACACACTAAGACGGACAAAGGCAAGATGGGGAGAAGGTAGAGGAGGGGAAGGCGATGTGACGAGTGAGCAAAGCGTTGATAGGTGAGGGAAGGGCTGAGGAAGGGCGAGAGCGACGCGAATAAGACATAAGGGGACGATGTAATTGGATTAAGTTTGCTGGAGGAAATTCTGGTGCCTCCATAACACCTTGCAAGCCTCATCCCACCCACCGCCCTCACCCTCACCACCTTGGCCGTGCAGTGCGGGTGACCACAACATCTCACAGTCACCAGGTCACCGCTACGACACCTTACACATTTTCAAATCACCTCCACCATTCCTCAAGGTCACTGTATCACAATTACTGTATCTCATAGTCACCAGGTCACCAAGCCACCACTCCAAAGCCTTAACAGTCTCCAGGTTAACATCACAACATCTTAAGGTCTCCAATTAACCGCCACAACATCTCGGAGGCACCAAGACATCACCACAACACCTCCAAGGTCACGAGGGTATCATCAGTTCTCGAGGCGAGGTCGTCACCGTGTTTTTTGCCAGCGCGGCGACAACCTGTGAAATTGAGTTCTCGGTCGAGCAGCGAAGAACGACTTGGGGGCAGCGAAGCGTCGTGTTGGGAGGGCGAGGCGCTGCAGGGCTGAAGAAGGAAGTGGCAAGGGAAGGTTGGGGTGGAAGAGGAGGCGATGTGAGTAGGGTAGGTAGGTAGGTAGGTCTAGGGGAGTGATCGGTGGGAGGAGGAAGACGAGTGAGGAGTGAAGGGGAACAACATTTGTGGACTTGCACAGGGAGTGAAGAGAACTTAGGAGGAAGGGAGCAGGGAGTGTGTGGACGGATGAATGTCAGTATTTAGGAGGGTGTGTGGGTGAATGTGGGTGTTAAGGAAGCTGTGTAAATCAAAGTGGGTGAGAAGGAGAGTCTGAAGGGTGTTATTAATGCGTGTGAGTGGGTGAAGGGAACGTCAATGTCTGGAGGTGGAAGGGGAAGGAGGGCGAGTGTGTGTGAGTGAGTGATGCTTTGTGGAAGGGAGGGAGAGGTGTGCGTGAGTTATGTGACAGAGAGAGAGAGAGAGAGAGAGAGAGAGAGAGAGAGAGAGAGAGAGAGAGAGAGAGAGAGAGAGAGAGAGAGAGAAAGAGAGAAAGAGAGAATTCCTTGCACCTGGATGTAACAAAATGACCTGTTTGGCTTCAAGAGGAAAGAAGAAAGCCAAGTAACTAGAGAGCCATTAGCAAGTATGGCCGTCGATCCTTGTGTAGGCAAACTTGAGCCATTTTTCATTCCCAACTGACGACAAATAATGGATGAATAAATCTTGCCATGGACTGAGTGAGTACCTTTAGAGGAAAAAAAAAGATGAAACGAGATAGAAAAAAAGTCTTGTGTGTACAGTACGTCTTTAAGTAGGATTGTTTTGTTGTTCTTTTTTTTGTTTGTTTTCTTTGTTTGTTCTGTTCATTGGCTTTGTTTGTTTGTCTGTCTGTCTGTCTGTCTGTTTGTCTGTCTGTCTGGTTTGCTGTCTGGGTTGTAATTATTTCGACCGCACAGTGAAGTTAATTATCAGCAAAGAGAGGAAAAAAAAAAGTTGGAGCAGCTGCAGTTAGAATCGAGTGAAGCCAATGACCACCACCACCACTACCACCACCACCACCACCACCACCACCACCCACCACCACCACCACCCCTAATGTGTCTCCTCTCTTCACCCTCCCTCCCCCCTATGGAAAAAGGAAAAAGGGGAAAAAATGCATATACAGTATCTCTCGCAGGACAATTAGATTTCCAATGACCACCGGACCAAATGTTTTTATGATAATCACTAGGCTCGCCTCTGTGCCATTAGAGGTTATTGACTCCCCGGTAACAGCTGACCACCCTGCCCCGTTCCAGTCCCCGTTCCAGTCCCCGTTCCCGTTCCTATCCCCGTCCCCGTTCCCGTTCCCGCCCCGCCCCGCCCCGCCCCTACCCATAACTGGACACATTATAAAAACACAGGAAGGGAATAATGTCAACAATTCCGGTGTTATTTAATTACTGTGCCCTTGACTGTCCATTAATTATTTCTCCCTAGGTGATGTAATGCTCGCTTTGCCATTTTTCTTTCTCCCTGACTGAGTGGCGCTGTGCCTTAGTACTTGATCTTTCCTCCCTTCCTCCCTTCCTTTCCTCCCTCTTTTCATTCTCTATTCTTTCCTTCTTCTCCTCTCTCTCTCTCTCTCTCTCTTACGCCTTTCCTTTCCTTTCCTCTCTCTACTATGTCCTTCGTTCCAGTACACAGTCATGTCATCCTCCTTCCATGTGTCGCGTCCTCAAGTATCCTTAAGTCCTGTATGTCCTTTGTCCTCTAATGATCCTTCACGTCCTCCCGTCCCTGCCCTCCTGTGCCCTTAGTGCCTTTGCTAGTTTTGTGTTTTCAAGTACCAGGTGTCCCTCGAGTACTCCGTGTCTCTGTGTCCTCCTTCCTTGATGCTGCTGTATATATTCCCTTGTATATTCCTCCTTCTCCTCCTCCTCCTCCTCCTCTTATCTTTGTCCTTATTCTCCTCACTATATTATACCTTATATCTTTCCTTTCCCTCAGCTTCCTTATCCTAGCCTTCCCCTTTTTATTCCTTCACTTAACACCTCATACCTATACTTTCTCCCTAACTCCCCCTTCCTCCTTCCTCCCCCTCCCCCATGGTAACCTATCCTATCCCATTCTATTTTGTTCACCTGTCCCTATCGTCCCATTAATCCAATAGAGTATCCCTCTGCGACCTCCCCTTGCCTCTCCACACCCATTAACTAATACCCACAGTCTCCCCTCACCCATTCACACAAAGCCTCATCCCTAGCGACCTCCTTCCTCCCACTCTCCCTTCACATCCTACACCCTCCCCACGTGGCTTTCCTGCCCCTCTTCACTACCCTAACCTAACCTATCCCTCCCCTTGCTTCCTCCTCACCTCCCCCCGGCGCCTCCTCACCCCCCCGCCCCTATGTGCATCTGTTAATGTATTTACCGTAACTTGATTTAGGGAGGCGCGGGTCCGGGTGGCGAGTGTAGCAGCAACACAATATCCACCCGGGTCCATTAACGCCATTATGATGTTATGGTGCCTAACTAGCGCCCCCACCTGGTCTGGTCTGGTCTGGTCTGCCTTGTGGTGCATACATACATACATATATACGCACATACATACATACACTCACGCACACACATGCACTCACGCACACACACACGACAAAGACCGCCTTTGAATTATTTGCCCTGTTTGTGTCGCTCATTTTTTTTAATAAAGTGCAGATTGAATGACAGGCAACGTTTTGAAATATGAAGTCATTATATTTCGCTTCAAAAGTTTTTCTCTCTCTCTTTCTCTCTCTTTCTCTCTATCTATCTATCCAGCTATCTACCTCGTGTATGTGTGTGTGTTTATGTGTACGTGTGTCTGTATGTGTGTGTGTTTGTACTGACAATATACATATTTAACACGGAATGGGATTGATTGATTGACGGACTAATGATGATGAGGATGATAATGATGATGATGATGATTGACAGCTTCAATAATACACTACTTATCGTTTTGGGAGGGAGGCGCGCACACACACACAACAAAAAGAGAATGAGGAAGAGGAGGAATACGATATCACAGGAGGAAGAGGAAACAGAAAAACTAACCTGCCTAATAGGAATTTACCTGATTGAGTTACTAGTTTTTTATGCAAATGTGTGCTGCTAGTGAAGAGGCAGGATAGAAAAGCGAGAAGGCTCCTCCTCACCCGTCTCGTACGATGTCAGAGAGAAAGTCAGCTAGAAATAACAGAAAGGGAAATATTTATAGGACATAAGGAGGGAAAAATTCTGCAATACACTAGACACTGTATAGTTTCCTTAGAGAGATAGACATGGAAATAGAGGTTGAGATGAGAGACGTAAGGTGAAACAATAGTAGTTATAAGAAACAGCGGAGGAATGTGTTTTTTACTCCATTCTGACTATGCTTTTTATATAAATTCCAGTGAGAGAGAGAGAGAAAGAGAGAGAGAGACGATGGAAAAATATTATTAAACTGTATGGCAGACGGGGAGGCGGTAGGACTACTGCTTCCCCTCTGTTACCTTATCGAACATCAGTGGATTGGTGACATTTTATTTTTCATCATATATATCTATCACGTATGAAAAAAGAAAAATAGTTGGTATAAATTTGTTTCACATTTCTAACAGTTGACTTGTATGGTTGGATGGTTGGATGGTTGGTTGGTTAGGTGGTCCTGATAAGCTCAGACACGGGGAGAAACATGAAGCTTAGGCATGTGTGTGGTAATGAAAAGCTGGTGTTTTAAATATACTTCACCATCACATGTATTATACTTCCTAGGTTTTTTTATATATAATTTAATGCATTGAAGGACTTGCTCTGAAAATAATGTGATTAACAGGTGTTTATCGTTATCGTGTAATCTACGTATGTGACAGTATTACCACTGATCACGGATAGGTGTGTGTGTGTGTGTGTGTGTGTGTGTGTGTGTGTGTGTGTGTGTGTGCGTGTGCGTGTGCGTGTGTGTGTGTGCGTTTTCGTTCCATAATTCTTTGAAAATAAGTTGCATAAACTCACTGATTAAATGTAGCAAGACAACCTGTAAACATTCGCCTTGCCAACAGGATCAGAGTCTGCTAAGTTTTACACCTTCATATAGTTTTCCTTAATACTTAGTGATTTCCTGCAACTATTTATTCATCTACTGCAGCTATCAGTTTACTTTGTGTTGCAGTTTATGTTATAAGTCATTTTTATTTACTAAGTGTGACAAAAAGCTCCCTTACTCAATCACAGCTGAGTCATTTCTGTAATTTAGTAGTTATTTTACATTCTATCACAACTGTACACTTCCTAATACAAATGTACAGGATGAAGAACAGCAAAATCAGGTGCTTTATAAGGGTAGAACAACGCCGTGTGACCTAACCTATTGGCAGTGTGACAAACCCATCAACTTAGTGACAGGTGGAGAGATACATGTGTGACGCAGAGCAGAGAACGAGTATCCACAGCTATGAACGTGCCTGTGTGATGGAAACAGTTAGATGTGTGATGAATGTTGACTTGTATCGCCATCCCAATGCTGCCAAATGTTTACCCCCGAGTGATTTTTTTCTTTTTTTGTGTGTGTATTTGAACGAATTGGTCGATACTGTACTCGCAACTCAAGCTGATTGTTTGTTGCACTGAACGGCAGCAACACGATTTGTGGAAAAGATGAAAAAAAGAAAAAAACTCCACTGATTTTTTGGTGTTGTGATTTTTTTTTTTTCCTTTTATATAAACGTGTCACACTGTTTCACGTCGTTAGTTTGGATAGACAGCTGAAAGAAAGGAGGAGGAGGAGGAGGAGGAGGAGGAGGAGGAGGAGGAGGAGGAGGAGGAACAAGTCAAGAAATAAGCAAAATCAGACAAAGAAGAATAACAGACTGAGAAGAAGAAAGAATAAAAGAATAACACAGAAAGAATAACGAAACTGGAGAAGAAAAAAAAACTACTGAACAAGAAGAGAATACGAAAGAGACAACCAAGTAAAGGTCAGAGAAAGAGGAAATAAAAGAAAAATGAAACACAAAATGATAAATAGAAAAGAAAAAAAGAAAGAAATGAGGAGGAAGAGAGGGCAGGAAGACCAATGACCCTTAATTAATAAACTAAATCATTACACGAGAGCATGAATCACAGTAATTATATAAACAAACAGCGGTAATTACGTACTTTCCGTGTGGTTAAAATATACATTTCGTTACCTGGTGTTTACCTGATCGACCCTCAGCCTTAATGAGTGTCCTTACCTGCACCACCACACCTGAGGGAAGCCTGCCTCAAGCCCTCACACACCCTGGAGTTTTATTAGAATTTCGTCCACAACAACTGCATAATACACTTCTTTGAATTTTTTAGTATTGGAGGAGGTGGAGGAGGAGAAGAAAAAAGTAATAGAAGAAGAAGAACAAAAATAACAAGAACAAAAACAAGAAAAAGAGGAGAAAGAGGAGGAAAAAATAACTAATATGAAGAATAGAATTAAAAAAAAGTGGTCTTACTCTTATTTTCTACATGTATCTTTATATTTATCTTTTTTCTATCGCAAAACATTCAGTGTGTGTTATTTCCTTGCAGAATATATAGACACATTTCTTCTCTAAATCTACTTAAAAATTATCATTATCCTACTGGACCTAACGAGGCTGTCCGTGTAGCTACACTACTACTATAATATCTACTTGATAGAGACAAAAGGACAGCCAAGTGGAAGGAGGAGGAAGAGGAGGTGGAGAGGCGCAGAGGAGAATACACGGAGGATACAAGGCAGAAAAAAGTGTAAACTCTAACCATCCTTCTTGTTTAACACTGTGCAAACGAAGTGGCTGGGAGAAGGAGGGAGGAAGGGGGCGGGGAGGGAAGAAGAGAAGAGAGGGGTAACGAAAGGCAAGGGAAAGAGAGGAGAGGAGGAGAAGGGAGAAAGGAAATAAAGGTGTGGAGAGGAGGAAGTAGAAGAGGCCTGGCAATAAAGTAGCTATGGGTTGAGGGGAAGGTAGAAGAGGAGGAGGAGGTGGTGGTGGTGGAAGGTATAAAGGGAGGGCGTTAGGGAGCCTGTCCTGTCTATAGAAGGTAATCGTTATGGGTAATTAATAGTCGCTTATAGTGCAATTAAGTGACGGTGTTTATGGGATTTTTTTGTAATAAGATGATGGCGTGGCAGTGTGTTCCTGAGGCTAAAACCTGGTGGTGTGTTGCAGGGTGTGTTGTGTAGGGTGTGTGTTGCAGGGTGTGTGTTGTAGGGTGTGTGTTGCAGGGTAATTATATATATTATCTATTTCCTAATATCAACTCAATTAAGTTTTTTATAAATATTCCTTCTCATCCAAAGACAAGATAAAAAATTACTTTGGATCCACAAGTTCCCGAGTGACGTTGGAAAACAAACTGAATACTCGTTTTCAAGTTCCTTCGTTTTCTTTTTCCTTTCTAATTGAATTGATATAAGAATTCCAACGATTTTCCTTACTGCTGTTCTTTTTTTTTACTTTCCGGAATGTTTGTATTAGCTTCATTTAAAATATAATTGATGTTTAATCTTTTTTTTTCTTTTTCTTTCAACTCAGTGATTGGTTTAAGGGCAACGTGAGGCTGCTAGTGTGTGGTATGATCAATTTATCGGTTATTATCTATTGTTTTTTTATTTTAGTTTTCCTTATGACATTATCAATTAATAGACTAACATTTTCTAACGCAAGATACAGTTAATTAAAATTCTCTCTCTTAATAACAAACAAAGACTAGCAAACAAGCTTGTGTTACCCTCATCCTTTGTCTCATCTCTCCCTCCTTCCCTCCCTCCGTCCCTCTTTCACTCCATCCTCCCAACATTCTCTCCTTCCCACATTATGTTTCTCCGCTACTACTATTATTATCATTATTATTAGTAGTAGTATTAGTATTAGTATTATCATTATTATCATTATTATCATTATTATTGTCATCGTCATTATTAAGATTGACAGAGTAGCGAGTGTTGCCTGAGACTGAATACTGAAAGCTAACTGATTGACTAAGTGATTGATTGACCATTGCAACACGTCCCTGAGGTGTGTGTGTGTGTGTGTGTGTGTGTGTGTGTGTGTGTGTGTGTGTGTGTGTGTGTGTGTGTGTGTGTGTGTTAGTAGTGGTGTGTAGCATTATGGTGCGCAGTACACACTCAAACGTCCGCCGTTCATCAAGGTGGAATGAGTTGGTTGGCGTTCAGAGAGTGCTTGTTTAGATCCCAGTCGAAGCAGCGAAATGACTCTCGTGTTATTGGGTCATTTTAGGATTAGCGTGAGCATCGGAAAGCCTCAGGAACCAGTGAAATGCAGACACTAGCGATTTTCATACTAATGGTGGTGATGGTGGTGATGGTGGTGATGGTGGTGATGGTGGTGATGGTGGTGGTGGTGGTGCATTAACACTCAAAACACTTCCAATGATTAAAGTGGAAATAAATGTTAACTGAGTGCAGGAAATTTTTAATGCGATTAATTCAACTTCGCTGAGTGTCTGTCTGTCTGTCTGTCGTCCTGTAAATTGCTGCAAAATTCTGCGTGTTTGCTGCAATTTTTCGTCTTCTTCTTTTCTTTTCACCTCCGCAGCGTGAAGTTATGAATTATAGGAAATTACTGTCTCAAATTATCTTCATTTACTATTTTTTGCTCTCCTTTGTTTTGCTTAAAGACTTTCCATTATTTCATTTCTCTCCATTCTCTCCTCTCTCTCTCTCTCTCTCTCTCTCTCTCTCTCTCTCTCTCTCTCTCTCTCTCTCTCTCTCTCTCTCCTCTCTCTCTCTCTCTCTCTCTCTCTCTCTCTCTCTCTCTCTCTCTCTCTCTCTCTCTCTCTCTCTCTCTCTCTCTCTCTCTCTCTCTCTCTCTCTCTCTCTCTCTCTCTCTCTCTCTCTCTCTCTCTCTCTCTCTCTCTCTCTCTCTCTCTCTCTCTCTCTCTCTCTCTCTCTCTCTCTCTCTTTCTCTTTTCCCTCCACAGGCCCGCGCGCCGCCCCCCTCCAGGCTGCGAGAGGCTTGTATGGAGGATGAATAGAGTAATTAATGAGTCTTCTCAGAGGCTTCCTGAAACTCTTTGAACGATAGTAGCATCTTTTCCATCCCATTCTCTCCCTCCACCGACCTCCCCCCCCCTCTCTCCATTCTCTCTCTCTCTCTCTCTCTCTCTCTCTCTCTCTCTCTCTCTCCTCTCTCTCTCTCTCTCTCTCTCTCTCTCTCTCTCTCTCTCTCTCTCTCTCTCTCTCTCTCTCTCTCTCTCTCTCTCTCTCTCTCTCTCTCTCTCTCTCTCTCTCTCTCTCTCTTCTCATTTTTTTTCACCTAATTTGATTTCTAGAGTTTTTATCATCATATATTTTTTTTTATATTCTTTTTTTCTCTCCATTAGAAATACAGTTTTAAAAAGGTGCTAATTTTTTTTTATTTTTATTCTTGCCATTTTTCTTCTCTATAATTTTCTTTTCTTCGTAAATTTTCATCATTTTAATTTTTTTGTCTTTTTCTTATTTCCTCTCATTTTTTTTTTCTATGCTTATCACTATTCTATCCCCTTTTATTATCTTCTGTATTATCTCTACGCCTTTCATCTCCGCCTATCGCTTCCCCTATTCACTCTTTCCCTCACTCCTCTCCCCTCCCTCTTCCCTTTCTCTCTCGCCACGACTTCACAAAACATGTAAGGGTGAAGCATTCTCTCTCTCTCTCTCTCTCTCTCTCTCTCTCTCTCTCTCTCTCTCTCTCTCTCTCTCTCTCTCTCTCTCTCTCTCTCTCTCTCTCTCTCTCTCTCTCTCGTTATTAGGAAGTTTTCTCTTATAGCATTATCCTCACGAGCTCTCCATTTCATATTATTATTATTGTTATTATTATTATCATTATCATCATTATTATTACCCTAACTATTAATATTACTATTATTCTACCTTCCTTCCTTCCTTCCTTCCTTCCCCTTCTCACACCATCCCTTCCCACGTATTTGTCTTAGCTCATCTCTTATCCTCCTCCTCGCCGGCCTCCTCCTCCTCCTCCTCCTCCTCCTCCTCCTCCTCCGCCTCCGCCTCCTCGCTCCCATTATCACTGTCATTCCGTCAACAAAAGGTTATTCCTGCCGGCCGTGTGATGCGTTAGAGACATCGCATCTCATCCATTACACCATCACAATATATCACTTAGGTGTGGGTCAGGAAGAACGCCAGCAAGGGAGAGGAAAAGGAGGAAGAAGAGGTGCGAGAGATTGGAGATCAGAGGAGTGGCAGGAGGAGGAAATACTTATGGAAAAATGAGGAAGAAGAAGGAAGGGATTAAGGAGAGGAGAGAAAGCAAGTGGGGAAAGGGGAATGAGAAGAGAGTTAAGAAGAGAGGATAATAGATGAAAGGCAAGGAGAATAAAGGAAATGAGGGTGGACGTGGAAAAGTGACAAGGGGAAGTATCAAAACTGGGAAAAAAAAAGAAGCAAGAGATGAAGGAGAGAGAGAGAGAGAGCAGAGAGAGAGTGAGAGAGAGAGAGAGAGAGAGAGAGAGAGAGAGAGAGAGGGAAGGAAACAGAAAGGAAAATCTAAAATACTTCACGAAAAAATAACTCGTAAGGAAGGTGTTGCGAGAAATATCAAGTGTTTACGTATATATTTTTTTTTCGTCTTCTTTTACAAAAGCTACATACACGCTTGACCCTGTTTTCCCCTCTTTTGTGCCCTCTTACGACCATCCTCTCGCTCCTCTCCCCTTCCGCACTCTCTTCCTCTCTCACTTTACTCTTCTTTTGTTCTTCTAAGCGCCCTCTCCCTTTCTTTCCTCCCTCTCTTTTTCATATTCTCATTTTTATAACATACTACACTCTTTGTCCCGTCACTTCTCTGCGACTTAAATATTTTCTTGTCTATCTCGCTTTTTGTCTCTTTCTTCGCCCCCTTGCCTCTCCCTTGCCCTTCCCTCCCTTGCCTCCCGTACATTAGCATAGTTGAAGCAGCGAGCGCATCGAGATAAGCTGAATTTGCCTTAGACACGAGGCCTTTTCCGTACTAGGCGCGGGAGTGATCGTGCCTGGAGGAGGAAGAAGAGGAGGAGGAGATACGGAAGTCACTCAAAAGGATGGAATGGGAGAAGGAGGAGAAGGAGGAGGAGTGGGAGGGGGAGACAACCGATCAACAAGTGTATAAAGAGTGGAGGAAGGGGAGGAGGCGGGGGAGAAGAGAGTGGCGGTGGTAGGAGGAGGAGGAGTAAGGGAGATGGATAAAAATGGATGTCTCTATGTATCTGTATATTTTTTATGGGATGCTGTGAAGCCGCTAGGTACAGGAAGGTTATATCTGGTGACCATGAGTGAGTTTTGCTGTGATTTTGCGATGCAGTTCCCTCATAGTTTGTGTTTCCTAGCCCTGCCTCGTGTTATTTCCCTCTCTCTCTCTCTCTCTCCCTCGTCTCACAGCCACGCAGCGTATCTTCCCATCTCTTCTCTCTGCGTTCAGTCCATTTTTAGTTTTTCATTTATCACAGTCCACTCTAAATCACTCTCCCACCGCCTCCACCCCAACACCAACCCCCACCTTCTGCCACGCGCCACACACCCACCACTAAATCCATACCTTTTTTTAAACACCCCTACACCTCCCCACACAACACCACCTCCTCCCCCCCCCAAACACCCCAGACCTTCCACTCCACCTCTCTAGTGATTCTTGGAAAGTGGCTGCGTGTGATCAGTGATTTAAAGTTGTGTTGGTGGACGGAGGCAGGTAAGGTGAGGCAGGTGAGGGTGAGGTAAGGTGAGATAGGGCTAGGGAAGGGGTGTTGGAGGCAGGTGATGGGAGGCAGGTTGACAGGGGAGGAAAATAAAGTTGTCCTTGTCCTTATTTTTTTTTTCTTATCGTGTGATTGCTATTATTTGTTTTTTTTGTGTGTGTGTGTGCAATTTGTATATGCACACACACACACACACACACACACGCACACGGACGCGGAAAAAAGTCAAAGTTTCTCTATTGGAGTGCGAAAATAGTCTCTCTAATTACACCCTCCATTACCTGGCTGGAAATGAGATCCAAAGAAAATGGATTGACAATTATCGCACAAAATGGGCAAGCGATTAAATTTGCAAAGATTTCATAGGTTTGAATCGCTTCCCAAATTGTTGTTGCGTCCTTTGGGGGATCAAAGCTTCATAACATGCAAGATAGGGAGTTGAAATCGCTTAAATGAGACTGACTGTGTGAATGCCGCTCATTTTTCATTAACTAAAGCCAAAAAAAACAAACCCAAACAGAAAATCCATCATTATCATTTTTTCATTTACCAACTCTCTCTCATCATCAACATCATCATCATTGTTATTATTATTATCACCATTGTCATCTCTGTTATCTCCATTCCAATTCTGCGGACGGAGGGTCGTTCCCGCCGCAGTGAGATGAAACGGGTAATGAAAATACCATAGCAGAACTTTTAGTGCCGGCCAACTACCGTCCATCTCCCAGCCCTACGGTACGGCGGGAAGGGACGGGAACGGAAGGGAAGCGAAGAGGAAGGGGAGAGAAATAAAGGGAGAGGGAGGAGAGGACAGGATGGGGCTGGGTAAGGAGGGGAATACACGTACAAGGGAATAAGAAGCTACAGTGTAACAGGACCTTTGTGTGGAAGAGGAATGCTTGTGATCTTCATTCTTTGATGCGTGTGAGAGGGAGGGAAGAGTGTTGGTCTAGGGAGAATGGGAATCAAAAGAGAGAGAG
>JAPQNM010000004.1:1553535-1556035 GCA_029783475.1 Metacarcinus magister | reverse complement strand
AATTAGATTCGAGTTACTTTCTCTCCCCATCTCTACCTCATTCTCTCTTCTCTCTCTCTCTCTCTCTCTCTCTCTCTCTCTCTCTCTCTCTCTCTCTCTCTCTCTCTCTCTCTCTCTCTCTCTCTCTCTCTCTCGTCTCTCTCTCTCTCCTCTCTCTCTCTCTCTCTCTCTCTCTCTCTCTCTCTCTCTCTCTCTCTCTCTCTCTCTCTCTCTCTCTCTCTCTCTGTCATCAGTCTTCTCATTTCCTTTTAGTTTACCTTAAGAAGAAATGAAGGAAAGAAATCTCGCTTCGTCCCTTTAAATACTTAGTCAACACACATACTTACAAACACTTTTCCTGTTTTTTATCACCCCCCCTCTCTCTCTCTCTCTCTCTCTCTCTCTCTCTCTCTCTCTCTCTCTCTCTCTCTCTCTCTCTCTCTCTCTCTCTCTCTCTCTCTCTCTCGGAAACTTGTGTACGAAAAGTGATAACAGAGAAAAGTATTCAATTCCCCCCAACTTTTTATTTTATTTAAGGGTGGAAGAGGAAGGAAGGGGGAGGCAGGGAGGCAGGGAGACTGGGGTGGAAGGGAGGATTAAATTACAGAGGGAGACTGGGAACTCAGAATCCTTTCATTGAGAGGAGAGAGAGAGAGAGAGAGAGAGAGAGAGAGAGAGAGAGAGAGAGAGAGAGAGAGAGAGAGAGAGAGAGAGAGAGAGAGAGAGAGAGAGAGAGAGAGAGAGAGAGAGAGAGAGAGAGAGAGAGAGAGAGAGAGAGAGGAGAGAGAGAGAGAGAGAGAGAGAGAGAGTGAGAGAGAGAGAGAGAGAGAGAGAGAGAGAGAGAGAGAGAGAGAGAGAGAGAGAATAATGAATCTTGAATGTAGTACCTGAATTTTTTTTTTTTTATTTATTTGTTCAGTTATTTATTCATACTATTGTTTGTTTGTTTGTGTTGTTTATTTTTTCGTGTGGTTTCTATTCAAGCTGTCGTGTGTATTTTTGATCTGCAGTCTTTTGTTTTATTGCTTTGTTTTACCTCGCTTTGGGGGGGTTGGTTCTGTGTGTGTGCGTGTGTGTGTGTGTGTGTGTGTGTGTGTGTGTGTGTGTGTGTGTGTGTGTGTGTGTGTGTGTGTGTGTGTGTGTGTGGGTGTGGGTGTGTGTTTACCGAACCATTTTTTTTTTACCTGAATTTGTATCTTTTTATAATATGCTCTCTCTCTCTCTCTCTCTCTCTCTCCTCTCTCCTCTCCTCTCTCTCTCTCTCTCCTCTCTCTCTCTCCTCTCTCTCTCTCTCTCTCTCTCTCTCTCTCTCTCTCTCTCTCTCTCTCTCTCTCTCTCTCTCTCTCTCTCTCTCTCTCTCTTTCTCTTTTTCTCTCATTACCTCCTGACAAGTCCCTTTTATCCTCGCTAATTGATACTTCTTTGGGACTACGTTTTCTTTTCCTTTTAAAGTGTTTTTTAGAACCAATATAAACTTATCTATTGGTCTATCTATCTCCATCTATCTATTTATCTATCTATACGTATGTCTATCTATCTATCAATGATGTGTATATCTATTTTTCTTTTTCATATATTCTAATACTAAAATTTTTGTTTATCTATAATTTTCCATCCGTGTATATTTTTCTTTTTGTTCAGAGTATATATATATTTTTTTCTCTCTCCCTGCATGTGCCTCCTCCCTCTTCTGTGAATTATTTTTAAGCAGAGTTTCCCCGTGACCATCACAACTCCAGCGCTCGATGCATATAGATAGATCCGATTGATAAAAAGTGTGGAAATTATATCGTTTACTCACTTTTTCATTTTTTACATATCGAGTCATCTCATCAAGGGGAGAGTGTGTGAGTGTGTGAGTGTGTGTGTGTGTGTGTGTGTGTGTGTGTGTGTGTGTGTGTGTGTGTGTGTGTGTGTGTGTGTGTGTGTGTGTGTGTGTGTGTTTCTACTTTGCTAATGACGTCTTCAAGGAATGGAATAATCTCTCTCCTTCCATATGTTCAGTGTAACACAATAATATTAGTCATAAAACAAACTTAACTACTATCTACTCTAACAAGGTCTCGTCTGATTGGGCAATAATAGACTACGAGTGTTTCTGAATTAGCTTCTTTAATACTTTCTTTTCATAAGTTAATTTCTACTCTCAGTTAAGGACAGACAACCTCTATAGATTTAACTTTAGGGTCTGTCTCTTCTAGATATATATGTAATTATCTCTTTATTCTTTCTCTTGCTCTTTTTTTCTCTTTTTATGTATCCCCTTCCTTCCTTCCTTTCTTCTTTCTTTCTTTTTTTCTTTCCTTCCTTCCTTCCTTCCTTCCTTCCCTCTCTCCTCTCTCTTTCAGACGAAGCATAGTTTATTCCCAAAAAATTATCACCACCAACAATTACTGACATAATCTAATAACTGAGCAAAAAGAACAAGCTAAATATAATCATTCATCTAAAATATTTAAGTATCAAACAAGTCATTACCTCAAACCAAATAATACCTTTTTTTTCAATGTTTATGAGAGAC
>JAPQNM010000004.1:1546035-1548535 GCA_029783475.1 Metacarcinus magister | reverse complement strand
AAAATTCACCGCCCTGAGGCTCCATGCAGGAAGCAGCGGCATGCCTCACGAAGCTTTCCACGCGTGGGGGTTCCCGTGCCCTGTGGCGTGCTCCCTCCAGGGTCACTCTGCCTCCACTCATGATGGGAACCAAAAGCGGTGTTTCTTGTCGCTTGTTTTGCTCAGAATGTTATTGTGTTGCGTTTCTTATGCCCTTGCTTGGAGAGAGAGAGAGAGAGAGAGAGAGAGAGAGAGAGAGAGAGAGAGAGAGAGAGAGAGAGAGAGAGAGAGAGAGAGAGAGAGAGAGAGAGAGAGTGAGAGTGAGAGTGAGAGTGAGTATGAGTATGGTGAAGCACGAGTTGGATGTGGAAAAAAAATATCATGTGGAGTAGAGGACAGAATGTACTGAACAGAAAAAGTGTGTGGCAAGGTGGAAGAAGAGGCCTTTGATCTTTGTGTGGAACAGGTGGTGCGTCGCTGGAAGTGGAGCAGCAAAGAAGGAAAAACAAGAAGATGAAGAAGAAAGAGAAGAAAAGTAAAAAGGAGCCCCGCGAGGGTATAGAACAAGAGAGCAGCGACGCCATTTTTATCGCAAGAGAGAAATAGTCACTGTTTACAGATTTTCGATGGTCGTAGTGGCAGTGGGATGGAGGGAAGGAGGAGGGAGGGAGGGAGGGAGGGAGGGAGGGAGGGAGGGAGATAGGGAGGAGAGGAGGGAGGGAATGTGTTAGTGAAAGGCAGGAGGTAGGTAGGTAGGGGAGGAGGGGGAAGGTCCATACTGTAGAAAACTATGATCGATTATCGGAGTGTCGCGGTGTTTTGATGACGGCCCGACACGGCAACGCGCCTCGCCCCGCCGCCCCGCACCTCGTTTTCCATTCTTCGCACTTTCTTGGGTGTTCGTGGAGGAGTGAAATATTTCGTCATAGGAAAGAAATATTGTGCCGCTTCGTATATTGTTTAGCAGACCTTTTTTTTCTCTTTCTTCTTCTTTTTGTATGGTCTTAGGTGGGATTATCTGTGAATCTGTTTTCTTTTGAGCTTGTTTGGCTAGTATGATATTTTTTTGTCTCTCTCTCTCTCTCTCTCTCTCTCTCTCTCTCTCTCTCTCTCTCTCTCTCTCTCTCTCTCTCTCTCTCTCTCTCTCTCTCTCTCTCGCTCTCGCTTTCTCTCTCTCTCTCTTTCTCTCTCTCGCTTGCTTTTGAAAGGGACGAGTCAAAAGTGGTTCTTTGATGACAGTTCCAAAAATTGTGTTTTATGTTGGTTGGAATGCTTTTTAATGTTGTTTTTTTGTTATGGTTCAAAAGGTGTTGCTGTTGTTTTTGTTCTTTGATTGACAGCTTCTATTTTTTCGATCCCTTACCCGTTATTGTTTTGTTTGGATTTTATTTGATTTTTTTATTTAATTTTTTTTATTTCAAGTGCTTCAAAGGTATAGATTGACGTCCGAAAGTTTCATCAATGTCGATTTGTGATGGATGCTTCACCTGCAGAGCTGCTTGGAATGAATAGTTGATTACTCACACACACACACACACACACACACACACACACACACACACACACACACACACACACACACACACACACACACACACACACACACACACAAGGACAATCAGTTAGCCATCCACACACGCACATTAATAGAACGCATGGTCGACCAAACAACCGATATTGTCCAAAATTACATTCAACTCAAATAAAACTCATAGTCAACCCTTGAAACACTCCTTTTCGACTCTCCTCTCGCTACTTGAACACTAATTTTCGCCAAGGACTGTATCACCGAAGCACCGTTGTGTACATGACCCAGCATTGTCATAAAGAACCCCAGCAGCCAGGCAGGCAGGCGATGCAGGCTAACACGGTGCTAAACTCAAAGGTAAATGAAAGTGTTGACGCAGTTGCTTTGTGAGGCGTAAAGGGATGCCCATTGACGTTGCAGAAAATAAAAGAAAATGTGTTTGTGTATGTGTGTGTGTGTGTGTGTGTGTGTGTGTGTGTGTGTGTGTGTGTGTGTGTCTGAGTGTGTGTGTGTGTGTGTGTGTGTGTGTGTGTGTGTGTGTGTGTGTGTGTGTGTGTGTGTGTGTGTGTGTGTGTGTGTGTGTGTGTGTGTGTGAGGCTGAATTCCGCGCGCGAGCGGCACACTGCTAAATTAGAATGTTGAAAGCATTGCAATACCAAAGGCACATCAGAAGTAAACATTGATTACATTGTAGAAATTGTATCCAGCTTCGTTCTAGCTTCTGTTGCTGCTGCTGCTCTACTACTACTACTACTACTACTACTACTACTACTACTACTACTACTACTACTACTACTAACTACTACTACTACTACTACTACTACTACTATACTACTACTACTTACTCTACTACTACTACTACTACTACTACTACTACTACTACTGCTGCTGTTGTTGCTGCTGCTGCTGCTACTACTACTACTACTACTACTATTATTGGTGTTGTTGTTGGGGTTGTTGTTACTGTTTTACGACTACTACTATTAGGGGAGA
>JAPQNM010000004.1:1523535-1541035 GCA_029783475.1 Metacarcinus magister | reverse complement strand
GTAAGCACCGGCCCGAGGCACAGCAAGGATTATATAAGATGAGGAGGCGGAGATTACAGTGCAGGTTTGTAGCCACGACACTCCCGTTAGACTAACCAAACCTCCTAAGAAGATAGATAAATAAGTAAAATTGGAAAAAGACACACTACTGAGAATGATAATACCTTGCCGGCCATCACCTTGCACCCTCCATCTTTGTAAGGTATGATATGGTGCCGCGCCCCTCCCATGTACACAACGCTGCCACCCACTCCGACGGACGTGGGTTTTCAGCAAATGTTTACGAGTGTGTCATTTTAACCTCATGGAAGAAAGCAATGCACTGACCTGCATTATCTTCATATACACAATTTATTTCAATGAACACCTGAGGATCACAATGCGTCTAAGGAGATAATACGGAGAAAATTTTTACCTGCATCGCTTCACCCTTGGACTAGAACCTTAAATAATTCAAAGGTATTTTATTTACCGTTACCTGTGCTGCAAAGGTAACTAACATACGGGCGTGAGAACTCCCACCCTCCCGTCACTGCACTCCAGGCGCATGGGCGGGGCAGGTGCAAAGGGCCGCCCACAGTGAGTGTATAAATACCCAGCTCACCACCCAACACTCACATCAGCTTGGTCTGCCCGCACACACACCACCACAGCCTACCCACGCCTGCAACGGAGGAAAATGGCTGCCAGGCTCCATCTATCCTTTGGTTATCTGTTGGTGAGGAAGATTTTTTTTCTCTCTCTCTCTCTCTCTCTCTCTCTCTCTCTCTCTCATTTTCTTTTCCAGTATTCCCTTTTTTGCCTCAACTTTAGTGCTCAAGGTTGATTTAGTTATACAGGAACGAGTTGAGTCTCTGTACAAGCAGTCTTTATCTGGCACGCGAGTAGTAGTAGTAGTAGTAGTAGTAGTAGTAGTAGTAGTAGTAGTAGTAGTAGTAGTAGTAGTAGTAGTAGTAGTAGTAGTAGTAGTAGTGGTGGTAGTAGTAGTAGTACTAGGGAGGCATACATGAGTCTAGGAAGTATGCAAGGTACCTTAACAGCCGGTGTACCCAAGAGCCTGAGTCTGTGTAGCATGTAAATCGTGGGTATATATATGTGTGTCTGTGTGTGTGTGTGTGTGTGTGTGTGTGTGTGTGTGTGTGTGTGTGTGTGTGTGTGTGTGTGTGTGTGTGTGTGTGTGTGTCTGTGTGTCTGTGTGTCTGAGTCTGTGTCTGTGTGTCAAAAATCGGATAATATCGATGCGTTGGCCATATTTTCCTAAGATAATGCCACAACGGAAGACCACTTAACTGAATCTCTGTCCACAGGTGGGATGCTGCCTGATGACGGCTGTGAGGGGAAGGTAAGCTTATTTCACCGTGGTTTGTGTGTGTGTGTGTGTGTGTGTGTGTGTGTGTGTGTGTGTGTGTGTGTGTGTGTGTGTGTGTGTGTGTGTGTGTGTGTGTGTGTGTATCTACATTATATGTATATAAATTTATATATATATATATATATATGACACCTATAGTTACACTAAAATCTTTTCTTGTGTTTGTGTCGCTGTTTGTGACGACAGGACCCTCCAGTGCAAAACGGAAGGCAGGTTTCTTCATTCTCAAAAATGCGGGAGCTACGTGGATTGTTTGAGGACAGCTGATGGTAAACTAGTGGCCAGAGAGGGATACTGCCACGGTTATCCCTTCTCTGCTGAGAAGCGAAGGTGTGTTGACCACTCCGCAAAACCTGACTGTGTAACAAAAGAAACTAGAATCTCCTTTCCAGCCTCCGATTTCAATTATTTGTGTGCTGATGACAAATATGATACGGGCTGCATCAATTGTAAGTCGGCCTATACATGTATAAATGGCAACGCTACCATTGACGTATGCGATGATACCAACGTGTGTCACTTATCGGAACTCTTCGGGGGCTCCGTCTGCTTAACCCCCGGGTCTGCTGAAGGCACTAAATGCACATGTGAAAAACTTGGGTTAGTCAGAGATAGTTTCAATGCCAGCTATTTCCACTACTGCGGCGCCCCCACCGGCATCCCTGAGATATTTCAGTGTGATACCGGCTTAGAATTCAATGATAAAACGAATAAATGCGAAGGCGAAGTCTCAGTAAGTCCGCCAGAGACTCCTTCGTGTGATGGGAAGACCGGCACCTTCGTGAATCCCAATGATTGCACTTGGTTCTATTCCTGCCTCCCAGGAGGTATTGTGCGGACCAGCTCTTGCGATGCGACAGAATATTACATAGAAACACCCGGTCTGTGTAAGGCAAAATGTGAATCAGGAACTGCGACAGTACTAGGGAAATGCGATGAACTCGGTTTCAAGCCTCACCCGACTGACTGCACCAAATTCCTCTCGTGCAAGGAGATGGAGAAAAAACCCGATGTGGAGGACTGCAGCCCAGGCCTTTACTTCAACGCAGACACCAAGAGATGCACTGATACCATTCGGCCAAGTGACTGCCAAGAATTCGATTACCTCAGTTGCCCGGGCCATAATGATGCCTGCCCCAGCACAGACCCAATTCACTAATTATTGTAGTACTGTATCCCATCTATCTATTGTCTTTAAAGTATGATTTTATGTAATAGATTGTTTATAGGAAATGTAGAATCATGATGAAATCGATCGTAATTACTTAAGCTAGACAAATAAAGACAAGTGCATGTATGACATAACTTAGTTTTGAAATTAACTCCACAAGCAACATTTAAATTTTACCTTTTAAAATGGCTCCCGTTTCAATAGCTATAGAGATTCGTTCATAGTGATATCTTCACCCTTGTAGCATCTCTGTTACTTTGTGATCCTCTGCCAACCCTCTGATTCCAACCACTCTGCTATACACACGCCAGGTACACATGGTGGCAACAACCTTATTGAAGGACTCGTGCATAGAGAAAACCAATTAATAGGACTATCAGTCATAGGGATAGTAAAGTGTCATGGTGATACAATAGTAACATCAATGAAAGCAAGAACGGAAAACTGGAATAACCTCAATTCAAGTTGTTCCATAAACAGACTAAAAGCTACTTAAACAACAGAATTAAGGGTTTTGTTGGAAGTTAAAAGAAATGTTATAGTTCTCCCTGTTATGAATTTATCTATGAGAAACTGTATATCATAGAAAACGTTCTTAAAGAGTAGCCTACGTTCATGCATTTAGAAAGAGTGTATGTGTTGGGTTTTTTTTACCATAGTCTTGATGATGTGTTCTCTTCATGATAATTCCGTCTGGCATTCTTACTGTATTATTGTTTGTCTCTCATGACTTGCTAAGCTTCAGTCCTTACGTCTATACACACACACACACACACACACACACACACACACACACACACACACACACACACACACACACACACACACACACACACACACACACACACACACACACACACACACATACACACACACGTCCCTCCCTCCTCTGCATCTCACCGCAGAGAGAGGAGAAAAAGGCAGTGGTTTATGGGCTGACTGTGGAAAATCCGTGACCTTAATATGAGTCGCAGCCAACGAAGGTAATAAAAGAAACAACAGGACTAGAAACTTGACCCACTTCTATGTGTGTGTGTGTGTGTGTGTGTGTGTGTGTGTGTGTGTGTGTGTGTGTGTGTGTGTGTGTGTGTGTGTGTGTGTGTATGTGTGTGTGTGTATGTGTGTGTGTGTGTGTGTGTGTGTCTGTGTGTGTGTGTGTGTGTGTGTGTGTGTGTTTGAAATAGATTCTTTATTTTGCTCTTAATGAAGTATATAATGACAAATCATCTTGAATTATTGCGCGTTCAAATACATGACATCAGTGACTTGTCGAGCGAGGGAGCTGGAAGGTAATGAAAGGTGGGTGGAGGGGAGAGAGAGAAAGTGGGGCAGGTGTGGGTGGGGGCAGCGTGGAGGGTTAAGTGGGTCGTGGGATGGGGAACACATAGGAACACATAGGAAGAACAAACAGCAACAGGCCTGCTGGCCCTTACGAGGCTGTTTGTGAGTACACTATCTAGTCTAAAGTGAAGGATACAGGATAGTAAGGGTGAAGGCTTCTCTCCCCAGCCATGGCTGGCAGGGAAAAGAAGGCCAACCAAGACCAGACTGTCACTACCGTAACCACTACTGCTACCACTACTTCCTGGCAAGCGATGTCAGGCCACTAGCGACGTCTTTTCAATAGACATTTCGTAAGTTAGGTACATCAGGATGAACTTACTCAAAGTTTGCTACGTTAACGGATAGTATTTTAGTTGTGGATTGGCTTCTAAATATTTGTCAAGTCTATTTTTGAACGTAGTAATTGTTTTGCTGTCGACGACATTGGCGGGCAGGGAGTTCCAAACGTTAACGATCCGATTGAAAAAGAAGTGCTTGGCTTTGTTTGATGTGAATCTTTTACCAGTAATCTTAAAAGAATGATGTCTTCTTGTTATATTTGATCAATCAAAAGTAATGTAATCTTCTGTATTGATATTATCGAATCCTTTGATTATCTTGAACATTTCAATGAAATCCCCTCGCATCCTTCGTTTCGGTGGTAATGGCAGGTTAAACATAACTTATTGCCAGTATTAACCCTTACACTGCCGAGGTCTTTTCTAAGTGTTCGATTTATAGATTTTTTTAAAAATTATGATTTTATTAAAAATTTACTTATTAATGATAAAAATAAATATTAATGATAAAAATAAATATTAATGATAAAAATAAATAATAATGATAAAAATAAATAATAATGATAAAAATAAATATTAATGATAAAAATAAATATTAATGATAAAAAATAAATATTAATGATAAAAATAAATAATAATGATAAAAATAAATATTAATGATAAAAATAAATATTAATGATAGTTTCTGGTCCTGGTGTTTCTTTTATTGCCTTTTGTTGGCTACGACTGTAATCAGGGTCACTCATTTTCCTCAGTTTCCCATAAATCACTGCTTTTTTTCTCCTCTTTCTGCGGTGAGATGCCGAGTGTGTGTGTCTGTCTGTCTGTCGTAACAAGCAAATCAATATTGTAATATTGATACATCTTGAGGCCTATTGAGAGACCACAAGATACATGTTAAGCCAAGTATTCTATCCTGGAGGAAAAAAAGCCCAGAAAGGAAAATACCACATAGGGTAGAAAAACAGAAGAAAAAAAAATGTTCTTTATTTTGGTGGACCTCTCAGTGCTTGGGACCCGACACCATGGCGTACTTGGCGTATAAGTTCATTCGGCCCTGCACAATGCGTACAAGTCACCCCAAAATAGTAGCGGTCTTTTCAAATACAAACTTTCAAAGAAAACTAAAAAAAAATAGGGGTGACTCAACGTTTATTTATTCCCATCAGATAACTCCCAATTATTAGTCTGGTACAAATGTTTGCCTCAGAGACTCAAATGGAAGTTTAGTGGAGTAAATGATGCTTGTAGTAGCTTCTACGACTCCCTTAAAATGTGTGTGTGTGCGTGTGTGTGTATGTGTGTGTGTGTGTGTGTGGCGCTGGCAAGCAATGGTCAGCTGTTGGCTAGTTTGTGTTGGTGTCGTGGTGCCCTGAAAGTTGTCCTCATACCAGACATCTATAAATTATATTGAATTGAGATGACGTGAACCTTGAAATACTTTGGTTTTCAGTAAGCACTCAAACATTATCTCTCTCTCTCTCTCTCTCTCTCTCTCTCTCTCTCTCTCTCTCTCTCTCTCTCTCTCTCTCTCTCTCTCTCTCTCTCTCTCTCTCTCTCTCTCTCTCTCTCTCTTTCTGTAAGGTAAAGGGTGAAAGAGAAGAGGAGAGAGAGAGAGAGAGAGAGAGAGAGAGAGAGAGAGAGAGAGAGAGAGAGAGAGAGAGAGAGAGAGAGCGGCTAGAAGTGTAGTTTTTATGGCAGCAGTTCGGTAGCGCTTTGCCATAATCGACTTTACAAACCGAAACTAAAAGGGTCGAGGCATAGAAACCCGTCTGTGTGTGTGTGTGTGTGTGTGTGTGTGTGTGTGTGTGTGTGTGTGTGTGTGTGCGTGTATGCGTGTGTGTGTGTATAAAGGGTCCTGTTGTGTGTGCCTGTTATGTCTTTACGCGGGACAAAAGAGATAAATTTGAGAGAGAGAGAGAGAGAGAGAGAGAGAGAGAGAGAGAGAGAGAGAGAGAGAGAGAGAGAGAGAGAGAGAGAGAGAGAGAGAGAGAGAATTATAATCCTGTCATAAAGTATTGCAGAAATTTAACATCCTTCATTCCTCCTCCTCCTCCTCCTCCTCCTCCTCCTCCTCCTCCTCCTCCTCCTCCTCCTCCTCCTCTTCCTCCTTTAATAATAATAGTTTGTGTAGTTTAATGAAATCAAACAGTCAAGTGGAGATTCATAGGTTGGTTGCTGTTTGTATTGCTTTATAATCCTTTGTAATCCTTTGTACCTCCTCTTTCTTCTTCTTTTTCTTCCTTTCGTTCATTGTCATCATCACCATAATCGTCTCCTCCTCGTCCTCCTCTTACACTTTCGCTTCCTCCTCCTCCTCCTCCTCCTCCTCCTCCTCCTCCTCCTCCTTTGAACAGTATAACAATAAATTACTTATGGCTCGTTATGTCCTGGGGTCAGCGGGTCACCTTTTTATACTCTTGCTCTGACCACACAACCTTCCCGCCTCCAGCCGCCCGCCGCAGCCCGCCGCAGGCACAGCTTCCAGTAGACACAGCGAGGGAAAAAAAATATATACAAAAAAATTAAGATATATCAATAAGGAAGAGGAAGGCAACGCAAGTGATCATAAAGGAGTTAACGTGTCTTCAGTTGTACAAAGGAGTGCAAAGGAAGAACAGACAGCAATAAGAAGGGTTGATAATTGCTTTGGGTATTGTTAGAGGAGAAAGTGTTGTATTATTATTATTATTAGTGATTTTTTGGAATTAATTTGATTTGAGAGGAATGGCGGGTTAGTTATATATTATTTTTCTTTAGTCTACACACGACAAACCCTTTATCTGGTTTTCTTCTTTCTCTTTTATCATAGAAAACGTACTATCTCTCTCTCTCTCTCTCTCTCTCTCTCTCTCTCTCTCTCTCTCTCTCTCTCTCTCTCTCTCTCTCTCTCTCTCTCTCTCTCTCTCTCTCTCTCTCTCTCTTTCACACATTCCCCATAGTCTCAAGTCACTCCCCTCACCCTATCCCCTCACTCTTGTCCCCTCACCATCATCTTTATCTAGCTTGGAATTTCGGCAAGGTATTTCCCCTCTTTCACCCCTTTATTTCGTCCCTCCGCAGATCAAAGTCTTCCTCTCAGGCACCTTTTCCCCTCTCAAGTGGCCGTGACCTCTTGGGAAACATATGGACCATCGGGGGCCATTAGGATAAGGGAAGAGGCGAACTGATAGAGAGAGTAAGGGAGGGAGAGAGGGAGGAAGGGTGAGAGGAGTGGAGAGGAGAGGAAATGGGAGGATGTGGTTAGTGAGGGGAATTTTTTGACACTTCGTAGGTAGATAAGTGAATACTCGTAGTACATACATACAGACAAATGCAATACATGAATATAGATATACATACATTCATAGGTAACATTCATGCTCTTTTCCTTATCATAATCGTTGTCGTCCTCTCTTCCTTACTGTTGATAACGTTGTAGGTCACGAAGGGGTCACACACGCACCATTACCCTCCATTACCCTCCATTAGCCACCGTAACCTAACCTAACCTAACCTAACCTAACCTAACCTAACCTAACCTAACCTAACCTAACCTAACCTAACCTAACCTAACCTAACCTAACCTAACCTATATAGAGTTTGCTGGTAAGTACACCTCTCTATCTATCTACCTACCTGTCTATCTACCTGTTTATATACCTGTCTACCTGTTTGCTTATCTACCTGTATTTATATCCTTCTTTATCACCTTACCTGTCATTTTCTCTGCCATACTACCTGTTTCATCTCCTTCTTTATCTATCTATAGTTTTATCTCCTCATTCATCTTTTTTTTTAACAACTAATATATATCTGTTGGTTGATTCCCTTGTCTCTCCATTTACCTGTTTGTTTGTATACACCTGTACTTCCCATTTACCTGTGTGTCTCTATGCTTGATTGCTTCCACTATTTGGTTAGGTTGATTACCATACTTGATCTCATTTATTTACATTGTTTCTTATTTATTGATTAATTGATTATTTTACTGATATTGGTATTTTTTTTCTTCAAGTACCTTCCTTCATTTGCACTTTCTTCCCTTCCTTCCTTCCTTCCTTCCTTCTTTCCTAACTATATACTTCCGTGTACTTCCAGTCTACCTGCCAACCTACTTTCCTTCCTTCCTCCCTCCCCCTTTATGTTCTTCCTACCTGTATTCCTGTTCCTTCCCTTGCTTACCTGCCTCCTTCCCTACCGTCGAAAAGTAGGTCAAAATAAAGGAAACTAGAGCGAAACCATCCTTTAAATAAATAGATATAGATAGATAAATAGATAGATAGATAATGTGAGAGAATCCGTTCCCGTGTGAGTATAAGAAAGACAGTAGATGAACACACACACACACACACACACACACACACACACACACACACACACACACACACCGAAGCCTTTAAGAAGAACCGCCTTTATCAATGACTGTGTGAAGCTGTCTGTAGCGGAAAGGAAAAAGGAGGAGGAGGAGGAGGAGGAGGAAGGGAAAGGGATATGGAAGCAAAGACAGGAGAAAGAGGAGAAGCAAATTATGAAAATGGAAGAGAAATAAATATAGAAGTGAAGCAGAAGAGAAAAGAAAAGAAAATAGAACAAGAAGAATAACAAGGAAACAAAAAATCAAAGGGGGTGAAAAATTAGGAAGCAGATGAGGGTATGGAAGAGGAGGAAGAGGAGGAAGAGGAGGAGGAGGAGGAGGAAGCAGAAGAAGAGGAGGGAGGAGTTATGTCCTGCGCTGCTCAATTACGATAAGGGGAAGTGCTGGCAGATAGCGCAGCATTATCGACCTCTAGCGGCAAATTGGTGGCCTGTCGCGGCGTGCCCAGAGCGGCGGACACTGAGCAGCCATTCTGGACCCCGCACCACCCCTCACCACCCCACTCCACCCTACTCCATCCCTCACCACCCTGTTCCTCCCCACTCCTTCCTCCGTTACCCCCACCAGCAGTCCCCAATCTATCTCTCAGCCACCCACACCCTCCTCCAGCCTCCCCCAGACCCTCTATCAGCTTCCCACTAACTTCCCCAGCCCACCAGTCTCTCCAAGCCTCTTCCAGCTTCTCCCAGACTTCTTCAGCCTCTCCAAGCCTTCCCCAGCCTTCCTATGCTTTCCCAGCCTTCCACAGCCTCTTCAGCCTCCCCAGCCTTCTCCCAGCCTTATCCCAGCCTCTACAAGTATCCCTAATCTCCCCCAGCCTTTCCCCAGCCTTCCACTAGCCTCCCACATCCTTCTCAGCCTCCATCAGCCCTCTTCTAACCTCACCAAACCCTCCCAAAGGATTAATAAAATAATTTACAATAGCGCTCATCAGCTGGGCGCCTCGATTCAGCTACCGACATTTCCCCTCCTAACCCCCTCCTCCTCCTCCTCCTCTTCTTCCTTCTCTTTTTTCTTCCTCCTTCTCTTCTTACTTCCTTATTCATCTCTTCTTTCTTCTTCATTCCTTTCTCTCCTTCAGTCACCATCGACATCTCTACCTTCATCCCTCATTTCCTTCCATTTTTTTTTCTTTTTTCTCACACCTTTCGTCTTCTCTCCTTCATTGCCTTCAAACCCTCAGCATTCCTCGAAAATTCCCTCACCTATAGCTTCTCCCTCCTTCCCTCTATCTCTTACACATTTTTTTTATATTATTTCCTTGCCTCTCCTCTATACTTATTGATTTTCCTTCTCCTCTATTTTATTTTCCACATGTTTCTTTTCTTTAGTTTTCCTCTCAATTTTCTGTATTTGTCATCCACTTTTTACTCCTCTTCATCTTTTCTCCTTTTTTTCTTTTCTCTCTGGAGTTTATTTTTATCCCATCCATCCCTTGCCTTCTTTTCTCATCTCCCCAGCATCATCATCACCCAGCCACTCCGCTAGGCGCTGCCCACCTACCTACCTCATCAGGCGTTGCTAATGCGTTCTGATCTCATTATGAGCCCGTGGAGCGTCAAGCGGGTGTGAATTAGTTTAGTGGTCCCTTGAGATGCATAGCGAGACGAGTCCAGGTGAGGTGAGGTGAGGTGAGAGGGTCCCAGTGTGAGCAGGTGTAAGAATTTAGGTGTAGTAGGATCTGTAGTTATAGTTGTAGATGTTTCTCGAAGGTGTTATTGTATTAGGTATTTTAATTATTGTATATCATGGTGGGAGTGTTAGTATTATGGAAGGAAAATGATAGATGGCCATTGAAATTTATTGTCGATATATTTATACATGGTGATGCTGCTGGTTGTGTCTTTTAGTATTTCTATCTCTGGTGTTGTCCTTTTTTTATTATTTGATTATATTTCTTTTACTTTTTTATTTATTTATTTATTTATTTATTTTTGCTGCTGTTCTTTCTAAGGATAAGTTTGGCGTTACCTATTTGTATTTTCTGTATTCCTATGCTGTTCATGCTGCTGTATTGCTGATGCTGTTGTTGTTGTTGGTTGCTGTTTTTTGTTGTTGTTGTTGTTGTTGTTGATAATCTTGTTGTTTATGTGTAATGCTGGTGAAATGTATGATTTTTTTTTCTCTCTCTCTCTATCTCTATCTCTCTCTGTCTCTCTCTCTCTCTTCCTTGCTTGTCTTCTTTCTTAATTGTTTTTTTTTGTGATCTACATTACCTTTTCTTTTTCTTTTCCTTCAGAGAGACAGACAGACAGACAGACAAACGACAGACAGACAGACAGACAGACAAATAGACAGACAGTATGCAGGGGGTAGATTGAAGTTAGTAGAGAAAGGTCACGTGCTCCCAGGAGGTCAATGACACCCTCGTGATGACCTGCCCACCCCTGACCTTCCCCAGGGACGCGGCTCACCTTCTTGACCCTTCCCTACACTCGCTGCATCTTATCTACTCTCCAGCTGCACTCCTCCTCCTCCTCCTCCTCCTCCTCCTATTCCTTCTCCTCTTCCTCGTCCTTCTCTTCCTCCTCCTCCTCCTCCTCCTCTTCCAACTTATCTTCCTCCTTCTCAAGCTCCAACTCCAACTTCTCCTCCTCTTCCTCCTCCCTTTTCAAGACCTTTTCCTTCTTTCTTCTCCTATTCTTCTGTACTTACTGTCCTTTATTCATTAATTTACTTCTGTGACTGCTTCATTATTTTTTATTCTTATTTTTTTAATCACTTATTTAACTATTTCTCACTTCTTTATTTCTGTTTATCATATTTTCCTTATTTTCTTGTACACACACACACACAACATCACACTCATTTACAGAAAGAGAGAGAGAGAGAGAGAGAGAGAGAGAGAGAGAGAGAGAGAGAGAGAGAGAGAGAGATCTTTAAAAGCTCTAAATACATTTTTCAGTTGTTTATGTTTTGAAATCTTTCCGTCTAGCACTAGTTCCTCTCCCTCTCCCTGCACCCCCCTCCCCATCCCTTTCCCTTTCCTTCACCTCACACTCTCCCTCTCCCATCCCTCTCTCTCTGTACCCTCTTCCTTCATTTTCTTTACCCCTTCTTTCTCTCATCTCTCTCAACCTCCTTAAAACTCTCTTTCTCTCCCCTTTATTTCCCTATATCAAGTTTATATTACTTTGATTTTACTTTATTTTTTCTTCCTATCTCCTTCCTCTCCTCTTTACCTTTCTCTTTTTATCTTTACCTTCTCATACTCTTTCCCCTTTCCTCTCGTATGTATTTCATTCTCCTCCACACTCTATATATACTTTTTTCTCTCTCTCCCCTTCCCCCTCCTCGCTACCCCTGAAGCTAATGATGGCCGCTGATGGCACGCTGATGGCAGGCAAGGCGGCGTGGCACCCTAAGGCAAGGGAAGCACTAGGTAAAAGCACCATTACTCAAACCTCACCAGTCATGCCACCACTAAACTCCGTCTCTCACCAAGAAAATTGTAAAAATACCCTTAACAGTTGCGATCTTGAGTAGGTAGTGATGGTGTTGATATTCTAGGCTTACTGTGTTGTATCTGTGTTGCTAGTGTGGTGTGTATTGGTGTAGGTTAGGAAGGTTCCACTGTCTTGGTGTTCCGTAAGGTTGCATCTTGGTGCCGCCTCTGTTCTTCTTAGGTTGATGCTTGTGAGAAATTAAATGTTGTTGGTGTTGTTCTGAGGTGTGTTTCGCTCTATCTTTTTCTAATGTCTGTTCTTTTTCCTTTATATATATATATATTTTTTTTTATATCTGGCTATCTGGAGTATTATTTTCTTTATTTGGTTATGTTTTTTATCACTTTTGTTATTATTATTACTATTATTTTCATTATTGTTATTATTATCATTATTATTGTTGTTGTTGTTGCTGTGAAAAAAAAAAAATTGTCTGGTCATTGTAATAAAGTTTGTTTTGAAAAGTGGCGTACAAAAAACGTAGACTTTTTTCTTTCTCAACCCTGGTCGGACTGTTTATTTACGAGAATGCAGTCTATTATCTTCCATTCCACGTTATTATAATTGTTGCTTGAATCAGACTTTATTATGGAGTTACCAGACTAAAACTTATTGAATGAGCAAAACTCAAAAGAATTTTCACATTTGACGTTAAGTTAAACCATTAAAGTGATCCTAATTTGCTTCTGCGACTCACCAGCTTCAATAATTTTGACTTTATGCAATACACTTGCATTTTTCATGTTCCTTACATTTTTCCATCACCTGTTGACTTTGTTTCAAACTCGCAGTGGAAAAAAGACCCGACTTACATCGCTGCTACTTTCTACGTATGAACCAGAAACACGACACACTTAAGTCTGGAATATATGATACACGAAAATACAATAGGAATTATTTATTAACATTAGAATTGTGTCACGAGAAACATCAGACCGGCTTAGCATCACAGATAGAGCGAGGCGCCCTCACACAGGCGTCACCGTGGCTCAGGTGCGGGACGAGGGGCCCAGCGGCGTGTTGTCGTACGGCTTGAAAAGTCTGGGAGACGGTCTTGTGTTTGGGGAAGAGTCCGAACTTGGGGAAGATGACTCTTGCCTCCTTGGGCTGGCGGTGGACTGGGTAACGCAGGGTGATGTGGGCGTGGAGAGGCTGGCCGGGGCGTGAAATGAGGTGCAGGAGAGTGGTGAGGGACGAGAAGTGAGGCCTGGAGGGTACATGAGGCCACACATGCAAGGGTCCTTCGGCGAGGCGTGAGTGGGACAGGCTGGCATGTGGCTGTACACTGGTGGGTGATGTACACTGGGTGTGGGCAGCGTAGGGGACAGTGGAAGGGGCGTGGAGTCCTGCTGGAGGGAGTAGTGTGGCGAGAGGATCCCTGTGTGTGGGCGTGGGTATGGAGTGAACCGAGGGGTGGTGGGCGGCTGAGAGAACGCGTAGGGAAGGCTTGATGGAGTGAATGGAAGAGGCTGAGTGGTTGCAACTGGCCAGGGCGTAGCGGAGAGCGAGGAGGTCGGCAGGTAGGGCGGGTAGGCTCCTGAAGCAGCTGCAGCATGTAGAAGGTAAGCAGTGATGGCGGGGTCGGCGTAGGGCCACGTGATGGCCATCCGCTGACGCTTGTCCTTCATCCGTCTGTTCTGGAACCACACCTGCGCGAGGGAGGAAGAAACGTTAAACATACGCAAACACTACGTTAACATTACAAGGAAGAAAAATAGGTCTATTGTCACTTCCTATTAGTTGTGTCACCTGCAGATGCTCACCTTAATAGTAGACTCGCTGAGGTTCAGTTCCTTGGCTAATTCACACCGTCTTGGGCGACTCACGTAATTTTCTCTCAAGAACTCCTTCTCCAAACGTGTAACTTGTTCCCTGGTGAAGGCCGTCCTGTAACGCCGCACCTCTGACTGGGGCTGGGCGGGCGGGGACACACGCGGAGGTGGAGGGGAAGAGCTGCTGCTGGGGGCCTCCACTGCACTCTGGCCAACTGTGTAAGGAAGGATTTTTCTTTTTAATCAGTTGTCACCACAATATTTTAGTGTTAAAAACCCGAGCAAATAATCAAGTGTGTGTGTTCATGATACTGCCAGCCAAGGCGTCACGAAAATAATAGCACTTGAAAAACAATCATCAGCCTACCTTTCTCTTCGTCTTTCATCAAATGGTCCTTAGTGTCCTGAGGTGAGGGCGTCGAATGACTGGCCGAGGAAGGGCTACTGGGTGGGCTGACGGGAACTTGCTGGGCCATCAGGAAAGACAGACGCTCCTCTAAGCCTCCCATCATTACAGCACGAGGGGTACTTGTTCACACGACACAAAGTAAAGTTTGGTGGCCTCGACGGAAGGCAATAACAGGCAGACTGAGGAAAAGACTGAGTGTACAGACTCTTTATGAGCTGCCCGCGAGGACCACTACGCTCCCTTGATTGGCCAGAACGACTCCTGTGGGCGTGGCTTCAGAGGAGTGACCTTCCAAGTAGCCAGTCAAGTGCGACCACGGCCAGAGACCCACGGAAGTACTGAAGGATGTGGAGAATCGTAGGCAAAAGTTACATTTCTTGTTATTGTCAGATTCACTTGTACTTTTACTCTGCGTCAATTATGTAAAGAAGATTTGTCATATGAACTCATCGTTTTCTTCGTCAAATGGAACTTGTTGGAGTTATTTAAGTTACGTCGAGCTGCTCCTCCACGTGTTTGGTGTATCGAGGCCACGTGGAGCCACCCTGTGTGTGTGTGTGTGTGTGTGTGTGTGTGTGTGTGTGTGTGTGTGTGTGTGTGTGTGTGTGTGTGTGGGTGTGTAATACTTTCATAATTGCTATTTACTTGTGGAAATATTAAAAGATAGTTTCGATTAGGAGTTATATCGTATACGCACACACAAACGCACACACACACACACACACACACACACACACACACACACACACACACACACACACACACACACACACACACACACACACACACACACACACACACATATGAGACAATAAACGAGAGGGAGAAGAAAGAGAAGGAGAAGAAAGAGGAAGAGGAAGAGGAGGAGGAGGGACACATCAGCACTAAGGAGGCGGAGGAGGAGGAGGAGGAGGAGGAGATGACACATACAGTTCCCACGACGGCCAAAGGAGATGCCGAAGTTTGATCAGTCGACCCGCGCGTCTCCGAGGGACTGGGGCGGGGCGGGGCGGGGCGGGTCATAAGGCTGAGCGGAGTACGCGAATCTCCTTTGAGGGATTAACACAGTTCTTGTAAATAGCTTCACGAGGTCCTTAAGAGCGTTCATGAGCAGCTGGGGAGTATCACTGAGGCTGAGCGGAAGGCGGTGCGTAGGAAGGCGGTGAGGGAAAGAGAGAGAGAAAGAGAGGCATTGTTTCCCTCCCACGCCTGCTTCTGAAGGGGAAACAGCGACTATGCACGCCCACCGGAAGGTAGTACTCCACGCTAACATTTAGGACCTTGGTGGTGTAACAAGGAGGACTGTACTGAAGACATGACCTTGTGTGTGTGCGTGTGTGTGAGTGTGTGTGTGGGTGTGTGTGTGTGGGTATGTGTGTGTGTATTTTCTTGTCTTCTTGAGAGAGTGCCAGAAGGGAAACTGAGGCTGGAGTGGGGTGCCGAGAGGGGCGAGAGGGATGAAAGAGGTTACTAAGTGAATATAGAGAGGTGAGAGGGATATGTAGGGGGAGGTGAAGGGGTGGAGGATGGTGCGGGACAGGTGAGAGCGCTGAGGAGGCAGGTATAATGGCCTTTGATTGCTCTTCACTTCCTTAATCACCCGGTAAGCACCCGCCAACGACCTCACACCACCTTGCTAACACACCGCGGCGGCCCCCTACACCTCTTGAGACGCCGAGGTGGTGGTGGTGGTGGTGGCGGTAGAGAGGGTTGTGGTGGGTGAGGGAAGGGTTGTGGTGTAGCGGGAGGAGGAGGAGGTAAAAATTGTAGTAGGGAAGGAAAGAAATGGTTGTAATGGTGAGATATGATTGTTTAGTTATTGAAGAGGCTGTGTTTGGGGAGAAAAAGACGTGTTTGATGGGGAGAAGAGGCAGTTGTAAAGAAAAGAAGGACTGTGTAGTGTGAAAATGATGCTCGAAATAAGTAACGTTAAATAATTGTATGTGTTTATTCTCATTAGTTTGCGCTAATGTTTATTATGTTATAGTCAATTAACTCAAGGTCAGAGAGGCTTGGAAGACGAGGAGGCTGTTGTTTAATCTCTCTCTATCTCTCTCTCTCTCTCTCTCTCTCTCTCTCTCTCTCTCTCTCTCTCTCTCTCTCTCTCTCTCTCTCTCTCTCTCTCTCTCTCTCTCTCTCTCTCTCTCTCTCTCTCTCTCTCTCATACACACACACACACACACACACACACACACACACACACACACACACACACACACACACACACACACACACCACACACACACACACACACACACACACACACACCACACACACACACCACACACACACACACACACACACACACACACACACACACACACACCACACATCACACACACACACACACACACACACACACACACACACACACACACACACACACCACACACACACACACACACACACACACACACACACACACACACACACACACACACACACACACACACACACACACACACACACACACACACACACACACACACACACAGGAACGAAAGAGCCGCTACCTAACCATTATCAGCTAAGCGATACCCTAAGGACCTCCGTGATATCATAATCTCTTGAAGGTCATACTCAAAGATTTCCTTATTTATTACCGTCATTATGTGTTCTGGTTCCTAAGTCACGCTAAGGATTTATATATGATGTTGTTTTTGTTTTTTGTTGTTATTTATCTCAGTTGAAGGTCGAATGTCAGGTAAGGTCTTATGTGATCGTTACAAGGTCACTGTATTTACCCCAAGGCTGCCCACGATCTATATAGGTCATGTATACGATAGCCCATTAATGAGTTATCGACGGGGTGTAGGTAAGGTCACGGTCATGTAGCGGGTCAGGTCACACGAGAGGAGGGAGTGTGACTTCCCCGCTGCCTAGGTCACACGACTGGAAGCAGCGTGGAGTCACCTTTCATTGACCTCCACGGCTTAGCAACGATTTGACCGGACAATTAAAGCTATTTGACCCTATTTAATGATTAACTAGTTTCCTTTATTTGTTTTGTTTTATCTAGCGTGGAATCGTGAATGGTAGTTAACTTTTTGAAGAGCGACAGAAGTGTTTTTTCTTCCTCCTTGTGGCTGTGTTTAAGAGTCGTCACCCTAACGCTAACACTTTAATCTGTGTGACTCCTTTGCATACTGTCAAACTTTCCCTGTGTGTGTGTGTGTGTGTGTGTGTGTGTGTGTGTGTGTGTGGTGTGTGTGTGTTAAGATAGACAGTTTGACCCTTGCTCCTGGATTTGGTGTGCAAGCAAGAAGAAACATTGCATAGAATACGAAAACGATGAGAGAGAGAAAGAAAAAAATAAAATAAAATGCTAAAATATTCCTATTCTTTCCCGATTCT
>JAPQNM010000004.1:1518535-1521035 GCA_029783475.1 Metacarcinus magister | reverse complement strand
AGAGAGAGAGAGAATAAATGCATTATCTCTCTTTTATTTGATATAGTTGTAATGCATAATGAAAGTCTAAATCATTTCTCATTTTTAGTTTATTTTCCTTAATAAAAAACAAAACATTATAAAAACCTTTGGTTGGTGTGTGGGTGCCAGTTGGACTTGGCTTGGAGAGAAAGAGAGAGAGCGAGAAAGACTTGGGGTGGGAGTCTAAGCTTAGAATTATATTAAATGGAATCTATAATATATATCCGTACGTTACATATATATTATCATTCTAAAGCTTTTTCTCTTTCTTTTGATCTACTTTTTGTATAATATTAATCTGTAGTTCAATGATAGTAATAATCATAATAATCTTCTTCTTCTTCTTCTGTGACCGCTTGCAGCCGGCCGGAGATTTCACAAAGTGGTACTATTTCTTCGTTTTAAACTTTCCCCAATGCTCTCCATGTTTATTTGAGGGATGGAGGAGCAGTAACACATTATTCTTCACCATTAATAGCAGAGGGATATAAAGAAAACATTACCTATTAAGCGTAAATAACCTTAATAAATAACATGAACAGGTTTCAACAAGACTAAGATCGCGGCCGTGGGTTGACTGCGGGATCACGTATATATTAAACCAAAACTGAGATTTTTATTATACATAGAAAAGCAGTTATATATACATTAAAAAATCGTCTGAAACACCTAACTGTTTTCTACATAAACATTTGTTATATTTGATTCAAATTTATTTCATGAAAAATGTTTATTTCTGAGGTCAATCATAAGATCGAATAATAGAATAAAGCAATAATAATGAAATTAAACCAATATAAACCATAGAATAGAATATATAAAAATTATTCAAACAGAAAATAAAGCCTAAATAAACAATAACACAAAGAAAAACGAAAAAAAGGACGAAAAAATGAGAAAAAAACACCGTAATTATGCGTTTACATCCAAGAGTGTTAATTATAGCGTGTTAGATACAATAAAAGAAGTGTTAGGACATGACGACCTACAAGGATAGAGATGAAGATGAGTGTGTTGTGTTGTGAGTGTGTTTTGGTGAGCTAACGGGCTGACAGGCTGCCGAATCGATGAAAATCGACAAAAATACTGGTATACCGAAGGGCTGCTAATGCCTATAATACCGGTAATACCGCCCCGAAAATACCGGCGTGTCAGTATACCGCATAGGTGCACATCCCTAGACACACACACACATTGCTGACGCCAGGCAATGTAATCTGATTGTGTTTCCGATTAATAGTTATAATACTTAGGGCACCAGTTGTGTTGCATATCACGTATATATATGGAGTTTGGTGTTGTGTGTGTTGGGGGTAGTGTGTGTGTGTGTGGGTGTGTTGGTGCCAGTTGGACTTGGCTAGGGTAGATATTGGTTCATTAACAGAGTGGTGAACGATTGGAATAGGCTGGGTAGACACGTAGTAAGTGGTGAGTCAATAGGTAGCTTTAAAAGACGGTTGGATCAGAGTGTGGATAGGGATGACGGGTGGGATGGATAAATATTGGATTATTCCAATGGTGGGGAACAAGGAACTGCCTCGTGTAGGTCATCAACTGGCCTCTTGCAGTCTCCTTAATTCTTATGTTCTTAATGTCTGCTGAGTTGTTATGTCCATTAGCCGGCAACTCTGAGCCATCACGTCGCTTTTATGAGGGTTCGCGGGACGGCTGTTGGTGGCTCATCGCGTTGCCCTGAAGACCTGCTGCGGGCGGGCTGGAAACACGGCCACATGCCCTCTGTTTACATTTCAGCGCTCGCCTCTAAATCACAGCTTATCTCAGCCCTCCATCGCCGCCGCCGCCGCTGCAGGCACACTTTCTAGAGTTGTCAAATTAGCAGGAGTGTAGACAGGCCGCGGCGTGACCCCCCAGGCCTGGATTATCGCGTGTCTGCTGTATAACTCCTGTTTACTTGTAGATCACCTGATACACCTCTGTCATCGCGGGCATTAATTGTCAGTGTCATTGTTGTCGTTGCCGTTGTTGTCGTTGTCTCGTCATTATGGTAGTAGTAGTAGTAGTAATAGTAGTAGAAGTAGTAGTAGTAGTAGTAGTAGTAGTAGTAGTAGTAGTAGTAGTAGTAGTAGTAGTAGTAGTAGTAGTAGTGGTGGTGGTGGTGGTAATAGTGGTGGTTTCTATAAAATGGTAATCATTAATCTTAAGTCTGGAGCCAAATTCAATGTTACGGGAAAACTCTTCCCCTCTCTCTTTCTCTCCTTCCCTCCCTTCCTTCCCGCGATCCTGCCCAGGCCGAAAGTGACTTGTCTCGCCGGTAGGGTGTGAAGTGTTGCTCCTGCTTGGAGCCTCTAACCTCCAGCTACACTCCCTTGTCACACCACCTTCTCTATACACCATCCACATCCCTACACTCATGTTTCCTCCTGCATGCCCAACCATTCCTCATATTAATGCAATGTGAAAGTGATGTGTATATATATATATATATATATATATATATATATATATATATATATATATA
>JAPQNM010000004.1:1486035-1513535 GCA_029783475.1 Metacarcinus magister | reverse complement strand
ACACACACACACACACACACACACACACACACACACTCACACTCACACACACACACACACACACACACACACACACACACTCACACTCACACTCACACACACACTCACACTCACACTCACATACACTCACACACACACAAAGGCCGCCGTGTAGTCCAGCTGACATGAACGCCAGCACCGCTAATGAACTGTCAGCTTGTGACGACTGTGTTGGGGCGGCGCGGGTCAGGTCACCAGGCCGAGGGGCGTCACTCACCTCTAATTTGCAGCCACCAGGGTCACGGCGAAGACCTGCTGCCTAATGCATCCCCGGCACGCCTTCTGTAGTAGTTAGTAGTAGTAGTAGTAGTAGTAGTAGTAGTAGTAGTAGTAGTATAAATATTTTAAACTTTTGCATTTTATTTATTTATTTGTTTTGCTTATTCACTTATTTGTATTATTATCATTATTATTATTATTATTATTTTTTTTTGAGTGTGATTTTTTGTGATATTTTCCAATTCTTAGTTGGACTTCAATTCATGCAGCTTATAGTTGTGGTAATCTTTTCATTCACATACGTAATACAATCATCTTTCTCTTCGTCATAGTATGCTAAGAGAAAAAAAATTTAATTGAAAAAAAGTCAACAACAGTAAGGAGGAGCTGTTTGCCTGACTGACTTACCTTCTATACAGCAGCTCCTCCTGTGATCACCCTGGACCCCCTCCCATCCCTGCCAAATCACCCTTCACCCCACCCTCCCGTGCCAAGGGATATCCAACTCTAAACGCCCTGTCACCCTGCCCCGCCTTCCGACACCTTGCCCACCTCTACCCTCTGAAACTATACCTATACCTATACCTATACCTATAATATATTTTTTTTTTTCTCTCTCTCTCTCACACACACTCACTCACTAATAGTAAGTTAATGGTTGATAAACTGTTTACTTGCTTGATTGACTGACTGGTTAATTGATAGATGAATATGTGAAGATATATAAATGCATAGGTATTTTTTGGATATAAGAGAGACAGACAAACAGACAGACAGACACACAGACCGATATAAGAGAGAGAGAGAGAGAGAGAGAGAGAGAGAGAGAGAGAGAGAGAGAGAGAGAGAGAGAGAGAGAGAGAGAGAGAGAGAGAGAGAGAGAGAGAGAGAGAGAGAGAGAAATGACAGCATCGCGAAGGGAGTGTAAGCGGCTAGGGAGCAGAGGAGGAGGTATGACAGAACAGAGGAGGCTGGGGCAAGGAAGGAGGGAGGGTAGGGGTTAGGAGGGAAGGAGGAAGGGAAGGAGGGAGAGAAAGGAAGGGAAGGAGGGAGAGGAAGGAGCACAGGACGCATTTCCACGTCGTCACAACAAGATCGTGGCGGTAAAAGGTTCTCGCAAGATAAGATCGATACCCAGGAAGTGGCACTATTCCCTCTGCTCTCTCTCTCTCTCTCTCTCTCTCTCTCTCTCTCTCTCTCTCTCTCTCTCTCTCTCTCTCTCTCTCTCTCTCTCTCTCTCTCTCTCTCTCTCTCTTTCCATTCATCCTTCTTTCCCTCCTCTTATATCTCTAGCGATTGTGTCCGCCAGATTTTTGCTTAAAGAGGTTCAGATCACTCATAGGGAAGATCTGACTATAATTTGTGTAGTGAAAATATATGTATGTGGATGAGTATTAATATGAGGTGGTATCAATCCTTGTTTGTGGAGATATAATTCAGTTGTAGTATTTACGGGTACAAAATGTAGTTGTGACACTATTATTGACGTGTTGAATATGCGCTGAGGTGGTATCATAGGGTGTTGATGTAGCGGGAGGGTGTTTAGGGAGAGGGGAAGGGGGAGGGGGATGCTGAGACGTGATGAGAATGATACTGCGAGGGTGGAAGGAGATTCGTGTATGTGATAGGACTCAAGTTATGACAGCATGGAGAAGATTCGAAGATTTGATTATGTTTTACGGAGGTGATAGGACGTATACAAGACGTGGAATACCTGAAGGGAAAAGGGAGGGAGGGATGGAGGGAAAGATGTGGAAAAAGAGGGAGAGAGGAAAGAGAGGGACAAGGTTAGTAAGCAATAACGAGACAGGAACACTAACTGGCCAGCACTGTTTCTGCCTTTCAGTGCCTCGTCGCCTCCTGAACACCACATATAAAAGGGAAAGTGATATGATGAAGATGAGGTAAATAATCAGTACATGCAATAAACTCCTAGACAGACAGACAAACACACAATTATAGATAGATGAATAGATACACAAACAGATAGGCAAATAGATAAACATAGATAAATATAAATAGATAAATGACTGGTTGCTAGATTCATGGATAGATATTGCTAATGAAAGAGCTAATGGAACAGATACACGTATAGAGATAAATAAAGAAAAACATGACTTGAATTACAGGTAAACACAATTCGGTCATAAAATTAATCCGTTCTAAAATCACAAATCTTCCTTTTCCTTCCTATTTAAATTTCTCTAAGACTACTTTTCTCCTACTCTCACACAGCGCATTCCTCTTCACTCCCCTCGTCACACCTTCCCTTCCCCTCATGCCTTTCCGCCTCACTCCTCACGTGTACAAAAATACATAGCTGTGTGTGTTCCCGCTAAAGTCCCGCCGCCGAGATCCGCCCTGCGCAGGCAATATAAAGCTCAGACCAATCTCACGCTCAAGGCCGGCGACCATTTGATGAAATTACGCGGCTGGATTACCATCAAGATCGATTTGGCGCGAATGGCTTCCAGGGGATCAGTCGCCATCGCGGTGTAATTGGACCAAACTGGCAGAGCAATTGAAGCTTTGATAGCACCGCCGCCAAGCCTCTTCCCCCTTCCCGCCCCCCTCCGCAAGGCGCCCCTGGCTCAAATCTGCTTTAATGAAACCCTAATTGGTGAGGAGGTGTGTCTGCGGCCCGCCCCTCACACGCCCGCGCTGTTTAGGTTCTGGTGACAAGTGACGCTGGCTATGATGGGTCTCCTGCTTGCCGCCACCCGCTGCACGAGTGATGGCCGCCTGATGCCAACGATTAAAAAACTGCCACGCTCGATTTTTAGTGGCATCCCGAGATTTATTGGATGCAAGAAACTTTAAGGGTAGGAAAAAATATCTCATTATATCACAATCAATTCTGATCAAAGTAATTCAGCGCAGCCATTAACCCCAGCCGCCAATAGAAGACCAAGTTTCGTTGAGGGCGGGACGCAGCGGGACCAGGGTTTGTGGTTGGTGAATGGAGGGCCGTGGGATGCTGTACGCTCCGCCCTCTCTAACGTGGCCAATCAGCGGGTGAGTGTCAAGTGAAGCTAGCCTGGGGGAGTAGTGAGTGACCAGTGTTGTGTGTTGGTGACGGTCGAAGCGGGAGTATTAGTGTCGCGAGATTACTTTCAGCAACACAACCCGTCCACCCTCGCCTCCGGCTGCTGCCCCGCCTCAGCCCCGCCTCTCGCAGCACAGCGGGAAAAGTTTAAATATCGAAACAACGTGAAAGTGAGGACAATGCAACCCTTCCGGGCATCACCTGGGATGGTGACAGGACTGGGGGATGGCATGGCTCTTCTTGGAGGACATCCAGCACCCGTCAGTCCCCCGTGCAGTCCCCCAGCTCCTAGTGTTACGCCTCCCTCACCCACGCCCAACACAACCCCATCACCAACGTCAGCCTCGTTCGCCCACGACAACATTACCAACGTCAAGAAGGAACTGCGATCAGGTAAAGTCCTGTAGACCTGCTAGACCATGAAAGTGTTTGATATGATCGTTGCGTTACTATGCAATGAGATGGAAGCAGGTTTCATGTTTTATGTTGTATCCCCAGAGAGCCCCGCACCCCGCCTCCTCCCCGGACAACCAGGAGACATCCTCTCTACTGGCTTATCGCAGCAGTCCCCTTCAGCCGCCCTGATGAAGGAGGGGTCGTCATGCCCCGCATCGCAGGCCGCGATAGACCCGAGGCGCTACAGAACGGCCTTTACCAGAGAGCAAATCGGCCGCCTAGAAAAAGAATTCCTGAAAGAGAATTACATCAGCCGACCGCGGCGGTGTGAGCTGGCGAGGGAGCTGGGCCTTCCCGAGGCTACCATCAAGGTAACGTTACTCTGCATTGTGTGTATGTTTGGTGCTTTTATGTAGTGATTGGATGACTCCCTGAGTGCTGGGTGTGACTCATAAACACTGGATGTGGCTCTTTAACACAGGGTAGGACTCCCTAACACTGGGTGTGTGTCCCTAACACTGAATGTGGATTCCTAACACTGGGTGTGGCTCCCTAAAACATGGTGTGGCTCCCTAACACTTAGTTTCCCGCAGGTGTGGTTCCAGAACCGCCGGATGAAGGACAAGCGGCAGCGCCTCGCCCTGGCCTGGCCCTACGCTGACCCCGCCCTGGCCGCTTACCTGCTGCACGCCGCCGCCGCCACGGGGGCCTACCCGCCCTACCTGCCGCCGGCCCTGGGGCACGCCGCTCCCTGGGCGGTTGCAGCATCGGCACAATTAGGAGCACCTACTTTCAGCCACCCCAGCCACCCGTCCTCTGCTGCCCGCTTCATGCCCTACCCTCGCCTCCATCCACCCATCCTCTCGCCACCCTACACAAGGCCGTCAGAGATGCCCATCCTGGGGTCACCCTTCGCCCTCACCCACCTGTTGTCCTGCCCCGTCCGCGACTCCGTCAAGATTGGGGGTGACGGATGCTTCTGTGGCTTCCTTTACCCGGAGCTGACACACGCCCTGTCACCCACGCTGGTCGGCTCATCCGCGTCTCCTTGCAACCCTGCCCCCGTCCAGCTCCGAAATGATGCCTCAGGTCGTCATAGTCCCGCGGGGCGGCCGGCAGCTACCTCACCCAGAGAACCTCTCGGATCACCACCCCATAAGGCCCCGCGCGGCCTTTTCCAGCCCTACCGTGATGACCTTGTCTCGTGAGGTCACACTATGGAAGGAATCGTGACACTTCTATTACGATGCCCGATGGTGTGGCTTCCATCAAGGTTAAGGTGACCTTCCTCATGGTGACAGCCTCGCATGACACGGCGTCACCCCACACTTAGCGGAGAGAGGCCCCGCTTGGACCACTTCACCCTAGTCTGTAGGCACCGTGTTACTCCTGTACAGATAATGTTAATAAATATATTTTCAATCATCCTTCCTTATTCTTCCTGCCTTTATATCCGTGCGTGAAGGTGGGTTGAGGCAGGTGCTGTGTTAATTAAGGGACAGAAAGTGAGAGAGAGAGAGAGAGAGAGAGAGAGAGAGAGAGAGAGAGAGAGAGAGAGAGAGAGAGAGAGAGAGGGTATTGAACAAAGGGTGTCTTGAGTTATAGTTATGAGTTAACTAATTAAAAAAAGAAATTAAGAAAAACAAAATCAACCGCTTCTGTTTAACTGTCACACTTGCCTACCACCACCACCACCACCACCACCACCACCACCACCACCACCACCACCACCACCACCAGCCAACACTCCAATTAACAGTCATGTGAATTAAGTTAAAAAAAAAAAAACACTATAAGATAAAAATCCACATCTATCATACATATATTCCCTAGCTTCCCTTTAAACAACACTATATAACATCGCTTTAATAACGTATAATAAAACTAGATGAAGAGACCCAGCATATAGTGGGAGCCGCGGACCATTTATTTTTATAGTCATTCCAGGGAGCATTAAGTGAAGGCATTCCTCACCCATAATTCTTGGCGTCCTTGGAATGAGCGTCCGTCCCTATGTTGAAGTTTTCGGAAAGGAAGTTTATGACGCTTGGTGGCTGGTGGTGTGTGGGTGTGTGGGTGTGTGGGTGCGGGTAGCCAACACCCAGCGGGGGAGGCAAGGTGGTGACGGACAGTGGGAGTGTTGTGGCGGCGACTCTCTTGGGGGCGTCAGGCGGTGCTTTTTGGGAGGCAACTGAAGGCGGTAGTGGTGGTGGTGGTGGTGAAGGTTTTAGTGATGGAAAGTCAATGGTACTACACATGCACTCTCTTGTATCTTTCCGGTAAAATGTGACGCTATAATTGTTGTTCTTCGTCATATTCCTTTCTCTCTTCCATCATTCTTTGTTTTCATCATCATCTTCTCATTTGTTATTCTCAGCTTTTTTTTCTCTTCCTCTTCTTCATCTTATGCATCGTCTTTTTCATCTTCTCATGGTAGGTGGTGGTGGTGGTGGTGGTGGTGGTGGTGGTGGTGGAGGAGGAGGAAAATTAACACAGACTTGCTTGGACTCGTAACTGTAGTGGTTGTGGTAGTGGTGGTTGTGGTTGTGGTGGTGGTGGTGGTGGTGATGGTAGTGGTGGTGAGCAAGGTGGGGAGTCAGCGGTTTTGAGGGAAAGTAAGCATATCGAGACACCTTTTTCCAGCCTTCCCCTCTCCTCCTCTCCTTCCCTTTCCTTTCCACCATCTCTCCCTCCCTCCCTCCTCTCTCCCATCTTCCTTCCCTTCCTTCCTACCCCCTCCCACCCCTCCTCGACTTGTTTACAGCTGGGTGTGACTAGTTCCCGGGTTCGTCTTGGTTTACACAGCTGTGACGTCACTCTCTGCTGCCTTGTTGAACCTCCTCAGGGAACATAATGGTGTGAATGTTTAAGGGGGAGTCTCTCTCTCTCTCTCTCTCTCTCTCTCTCTCTCTCTCTCTCTCTCTCTCTCTCTCTCTCTCTCTCTCTCTCTCTCTCTCTCTCTCTCTCTCTCTCTCTCTCTCTCTCTCTCTCTCTTTTATTTTTTTTTTCTCTCTCTCGTTCTCTTTTTTACCAGTATTTGTCGTGGATAATGGAAAAAATAACATCTTTTTATTGCAATATGTTAAGATTCTTAGTGTGTGTGTGTGTGTGTGTGTGTGTGTGTGTGTGTGTGTGTGTGTGTGTGTGTGTGTGTGTGTGTGTGTGTGTGTGCGCGTGTGTGTGTGTAACCAATTAAGAGACGAAACGCAATATAAGCAAACAGAATTATTTCCATGAACAAGTCTCCTCCTCCTCCTTCACCTCGCAGCCTACAAACACCTGCAGCAGAGTTCCACAGAGGCAGGGTCGTAGAAATAATATTGTTTTGCTTTGAAAGTTTATTGCGTTGCATCTCTTAACTGGTTACTTCATGGTATTCAAGAAACTTCAATTTATTGGGTGAATTTATTGAACTTAGTAATCATTCAATAATTGCTGCACGTGACAATGATATGTAAAAAATGGTATGAACTATTCTTTCAGATACTCATATTTTTTTTTTTTTTTTTACTTTAAATTTACAAACACTGCTGATTCTACGAGACAACCAAAATGGCCTATCGCCTATAAGAGGTGAGCTCTGGTCAGCTATATAGAAACATGTATCATCAGAGTAAGCGTGAATGACAGCCTGTTATGATAAGAGAGAGGAATCCTACTACTGCTACTACTACCGTGCCCTCCACCGTGTTATTTTATTTTCAATCCTTTTTTTTTTCTTCTCATTCTTTCTTTTTCTTTCTCTTTCTCTTGCACCCACACACCGCCCCGCCCCGCCCCGCCTAGCCCCGCTTCGCACCATCCTCACATCGGGCCGTCATCTACTGGTGCCACGGCGGGTCTGGCCTCCAGCATACCTTCCCGCCGCAGGACAAGGGCGCTAATGAGACCCAGAGTGGAAGGCCAGTGTTCTTTGGGCCGGGTTCTCAGGCTCTGTGTGTGTGTGTGTGTGTGTGTGTGTGTGTGTGTGTGTGTGTGTGTGTGTGTGTGTGTGTGTGTGTGTGTGTGTGTGTGTGTGTGTGTGTGTGTGTGTTTCAAGCTTTTTGTGCTTATGAGAAGGAAGGTGGCAATTTTTTTTCTAATTTTGATCTATTTTCTTATTTTTTCCAGATGTGACGTTGTGGCATTTGTGATACGTAAAGTGTTGTGGTTACTGTTGTTTTGTTGATGCTGTTGTATATGTATTGGTGTAAACATTCTCTCTCTCTCAAATTATATGTGTTTATATATATATATGATAAGTATAAAGTATCCGTGTAACTGTACCGAGGAGGGCAGTGTCCCTTTTAAAGCATGCCGGATAGTTTAAAACAAGCTTCGTGTTCTCCATTATACCGTGGGTCGCCGTGTGGCTTTGTGTCGCCGAGGTGGTCACTGAGGCCTCGAGATGAAACATTCCCGTCCACCTCAATAAACACCCACACCAGAGGGCGCCCGTACCACCCTCACCACCACGCCCACACATCACCAACGAAGGAGCTGCCTACCTCTCACTCACTTGGCGTCTTTAGTCATCAATCATATAGTCATCAATATCATTTACGAGTATTTATCAGTTTGCTTCCACTCAGTTCTGGCGTCAGTTTGTGTGACTGTCCGCGCGTCCGACAGCCTCTTAACACATACAGTCACATATCACCTCATTTAGTCAGCTTCCATTACCAAGTTTTAATCGGTAACAAGCCATTAGTCAGTTACCTTCCATTAATCAGCCTCTTTTAGTATAAACTCGTCAGTCAGCCTGTGTCAGTCAGCCTGCGTCAGTCAGCCTGTGTCAGTCAGTGTTGGCGAGGCGTGCGTCATCATAGCCAGTCATCGGTGAGCAGCTTCCTTCTAGACATCATAAACCCAACGCCTCGCCACCTTTATGAGGCGATAACTCACCTGCCTCCCCGCTTACCTGCCTCGATATTACCTGTACCGCTGCACACACACACACACACACACACACACACACACACACACACACACACACACACACACACACACACACACACACACACACACACACACACACACACACACACACACACACACACACACACACACACACACACACATACGTAGATAGCGCTGTGACTTACGAAGCTGAGAGGAGCAGGAGGCATTAAGTCACTTGTTTTCTGCGATCCCTAAGCTCCGTCATATTTTCTCTTCTGCATCATTCCCTGGAGCACTTAGGAGGTGCGTTTTGGATCCTTCAGGTAGCATATTTATAGTCATAGTCAGACAACCAGACTTACTGCCATAAAAGTGAGGGTGTGAACGATGCGAGGCGCGACGGGGAAGGGAAGGACAACGGGGCAAGTCGTAGTGGAGTTGCCTTCAAGCGAGGAATAGCGTGAATCTTATACATTCTTACTTCATCATTTTTCGTTTCATGGTTGATAAATTGTTCATGATTTCAGTTTATAAGTTCATCACTCTCGAGTTATGATAAGAATGTTTGAAATTGTGATCCTGGATGTATTTTAAGAGACAGAGAAAAAGAAATGATAACTGCAGGTGAAGTGAGGGGAAGGACGAATACTTATCATTTCGAAAAAAAAATTTGATAATGTACTGTTTATCAATGATGTCATGTACTGCTTTGAACAATTAATTGAGGACAGTTGGGGTGACAAAAAGGTAACCAGTATATGGAAGACAGAACTAGAACGGGGAAGGTTATGTTAAGAATATATACACGTACTTGGAGTATAATCAATCATGCGAACACCAGACAGATGAACGGAGATGACTCGGGGAAAGGCATTTGTCCTGCAGAAGACTGGCCAAGGCTGCCACTCATGACAACGAAACGATCGAGCTTCCTCAGGAGTCGCGTCTCACACACTTCAAGGCAAATTAAGAATCATCAAAATCGAGAATGATCATATGTTTTGCCAATCATAGTTTCATCATTGCCACACGTGCAGGCTGTATAGGTCCCCGTGTACAGGAGCAAAGAGGCACAACATTAGTCCATCTCAACAGCATCACAGAACGACGTGGCGGCGGGGCGTTGGAGTATCGGCGGCTACGACCAATGATTTATGAGCGAGGCGTGACCTTGCCGCAGCGGCCTCCTGGTGGGTGGGTGGAGACCGTGCGAAAGTGACCACTAAAGTTTAAAAGTCCCGCCGGGTGTAAAAATTTGGCAAAGGTCGTCTTGATTTGCATATTTTTTCCAAGATTTTAGTGGAGGTCTTGGGCTTTAAAGCTTGAGGCTCATAAAGAAAATAGATGTAATTCCTCTCATGGAGTAAACAGTTTAGATTTTCTTCTTTTGAGACGCGTTCTTATCGCCTTATTTTTTCTATCGTAAAGTATTTGTTGAGATTTTTTGAAGGATCTTTCTCATCATCTGTTTTGGAGAGGAAAGAAAAAAAAAAAAATCCAGGTGATCAGAGTTTTATTCGTTTAGAAGGAAAATGAAGACGCTGCACACTGTGGAAGATGCGTAGTTTAGTAGTGAACGGGAGATGGTGTGATGTACTGGTGGTGGAGGTGGTAAGGGAGGATGGAGGAGAGAGGGTGTCTGATGGAAGAGAAAACAACTGTGAGGGAGGGTGTGCGAGGGGGTGCCAGGGTGTTATTAGCACTCAGGGGTGAGGATGGTGACAGGTAGGTAAGGTAGCGAGGTGCGAGGAAGCCTGAAGGAAGGAGACAAAACACAGATGACTTTTTCTCCGTTTCTCATCACACAGACTTTGCGTATTAAATTATGTGTGTTTGTTTCTCAGCATAACGTTCATGACAGTCACTCCGTCATGATGCAACCAGCAAGATGTTAATGCTTTGAAAATTATTATATTGCATGGGTGAAAATGTTTGCAAAATTTCTTGATTCAATATAAGTAATTTAGCTGAGTACACACACACACACACACACACACACACACACACACACACACACACACACACACACACACACACACACACACACACACACACACACACACACACACACACACACACACACACACACACACACACACACACATACGTATTATTATTATTATTATTAGTAGTAGTAGTAGTAGTAGTAATAGTAGTTATAATAATAGCTGTTGCTGTTGTTGCTGCTGTTGAAGTGAAAGTTTGTGTTTTTTATTGTAGCTGTTCTTTTCGTTATCATCGTTGTCATTATTTTAACACCAATTGTTTATACAGTACCACCACCACCACAACCACCACCACCACCACCGCCACCAGCGATAGTAAGAGTATAAGTGTTTGTTAATAGTAATGTTGCTGCTGCTGCTGACGATATGAAAATGATGATACTGTTTGGGAAGCTTCAACTGTTGTGTGATAGATAAGTGTGTGTGTGTGTGTGTGTGTGTGTGTGTGTGTGTGTGTGTGTGTGTGTGTGTGTGTGTGTGTGTGTGTGTGTGTGTGTGTGTGTGTTTGCATTTAAATAACTGTCTCTCAATCAACCATCCATCCCTTGAATATCCTACACCATTACGCTGCCCAATAACATCCACGCTCAGTTTTTTTGAGGAACCATCCACCTTAAACACCAGTCTCCCATCTTTATTCTTATGGGAAAGTTATGGAGGGAAGGCAAGATCACCTTCAGTCCCTTATCCTTGGAGAGCCTTAATGGGGGGTAGAAGCGGAGGGTAAAGGAGGCTCGTCCTGAACACCCCGACGACCCATCTTGGGGGCACCGTGACGCGCCCTGGAACCGATAGCGTCATCATGGTGCATCAGGGCATGGCGGGGCTTTATGGCGGTTGGTGGGACGAGAGGCAAGCATTCCGCTCTTTCCTTAGGCCGTGACGGAGCCGCTAGAAACCCTGACGGCGGCCGCGGGGACGAAGGAGGAATGACGCCGCAAGCCATCGCCGCCGCCGCCGCCGCCATCCCAAGTCTTTGTCTGTGCACGTCTGTCGCTCTCTCTTGTTGTCACTCCTCCTTCCCTGGCATCAACGAGGCTCATACATTGCACTTGCTATGATTTAATTACTCACTGTAGATAAGAACGGTTACTCTTATCATATATTTCACTGACTGGGTATTGCAATGTTGATAAAGGCGTCTCTTTAAGTATGACATGTGCGTAATACATAGAAAAAAACTTGTGACGAAACCATGTACTGTAGACTTATCTGGTGATGTCAGGTTCAGGTATACGAAGGTGATGAGAGTGTTGGAGGAGGTATAAGTGAGAGAGGCTGATTGTAGGAGGAGGAGGCTTGAGTGGCTGAGGGTGAGGGTGGTGGCGCGAGGCAGGCAGTTATGTTTCCGTTTCATTATCTCAGTTTTATTCTTATGTTGCTTGCTCTTTATTTTCTACTAATCTTAGAAAAAATTTATTATTCTCAGCACGGAACCTTAACTTCTGCAAGGATGATTTTATATTTTTCCTGTCTGTTGATATATTGCATTCCATATACAATTTTCTTTAGCATATATGATCTTGACTTTGCAATGAAGGCAGAGGTGGAAGCGTGAGAGACACTTAATATTGTGACCATCTGTTTTGTCCACTTTTTAAACACACACACACACACACACACACACACACACACACACACACACACACACACACACACACACACACACACACACACACAGACACACTATCTGACCGCGTGTTTCTCTAAGATTGCACTGATCGTCTGATAAGAAATTGATGAAGTATCTTGATATATCTGCCACAAATGTCCTTGAAATAATCACACATCAGACTAGATTAATCGTTGTCAATGTATCATGTTCGTAAATTACAACTACTGTAAATACCCTTCATATTTTTACCCCAAACTCGTGAATTACCAACACGAGTACACAGTGACAGAAACACATACACATTCCACCTCATCTTCTTCGTTTATTCAACTAATTCATTTGTGTCGGAGTGAAGAAAGAATAGATACTGAGCAGGTAAATATTTTCTCTATATTCAATGTCATTCAGAAGGATATAGAACACCTACAGTACGTAACATGGAAGGTTAGAGCTGTGTATGTTACGTGCAAGGTGGCGCCGAGTTCAGGAGGAAGCATAGGGTCGAGAAAAAAGGAGAGGGAGAAGTGTGTGTGTGTGTGTGTGTGTGCTGTTCTTCTATTCCACTTTGAGGCAAATTACTTGATCACCGTTCTTCTCCACACTTACCTGTCCTAATTGCCCTGTACCCCACCTGTCACCTCCTCGAAGGGATTACTCAGCCGTGTTAATGTTTCCACTTGAGAGGCGGGAAGGAGGGAGGAAGGGAGGAAGGGTGCGTGAGGTCTTGAATTCGAGTACTAAAGGGTGAGGGAGGGACGAGAGGCAGAGGGAAGGGGGATGAGGGAGAGGAATAAGAGTGAGGGTGATGAGGCGTGTGATGAGAGTAATTGAATGTGTGTGTGTGTGTGTGTGTGTGTGTGTGTGTGTGTGTGTGTGTGTGTGTGTGTGTGTGTGTGTGTGTGTGTGTGTGTGTGTGTGTGTGTGTGTGTGTGTGTGTGTGTGTTTATCTCAAAATTATATTATTAGCGGCAACATTTGTTCGTCTTTTCAGTTCTTTCGTTCGTAACTTGTTATTTTATGCATAGATTTATGTATTATTATTATTATTATTATTACTATTATTATTATTATCATTATTATTATCATTGTTATCATTATTTTCATCGTTGACATATTTTTTTTTTTATATAATATTCTTATCAGCATTTCCAAGGAAGATGCTTTGTGCCTTCCTATTACGTCCTATGAATTTCGTCATTATCTTCGTCTTCCTCGTCTTCATCTCGTCTTCATCTCTGTCTCATCTTCTTGTCACCTTCTTTATATCTTCTTTCAGGTCCTTTCACATCCTCCTTCATCATCTTCACCTTTTTTTACATCATTATTTCTCTCTTCTCTATTGTCATCCCATCTTCTAACGTCTGTGTTCCTTTCTTTTTCTATATATTCTATGCTTTGTGTTCCCTCTTTCCCTTTCCTTTCCCTTTCCTTTTCCTTTCCTTTCCTTTCCCTCTCCGTTCCTGTTCTTTCCTATCTTCCTCTTCTACCACCACCATTACCTCCTCCTCCCCCTCTTCCTCTTCCTCCTCCTCCTCTTCCCCCGTCGTTGCTAATACCCTCCCGCTCCTCCCCCGACTAATAGCTGTTATAGACCAAATTGCCTCCATAAATTGAGTCTAAATGGTCTGGCCAGATTGTCAACTTATCTGCCCCGCTCCTCACTTTATTTTCCTCTGCATGATATCGCAATTATTGTCAGAATCGCCGTTATGAACCCAGCCAGGGATATGGACAGCCAATCCCCACCAGCCGGGGAATTAGCGGACTGTTAACTTTGTCCCCACTCCCCATGCGTCCCCCAGCGAGTGTTGCGTCCTCCCCAGGGTTCACACACGCCAGGGATCTCCTCGGAAGGGGTCTGCGGGTCTTGAAAAGGTTCTTATTTTCGTCGTTTGGTTTGTGCTCGCGAAAGTTTCCCCGCCGCGTATTTCCCCTCCAACTCACTTTTCAGATTAAGTCGTCGCTGGTCGTCCCGGGAGGCCGCGTGATAACAACACCAGCTGCTCCTCTATTGGTCGGCACTCAATTAAATCCGAGGCTCCCATTGGTCGAGGAATGAGACGCCAACCAATAGCTGACGCCGACGGGGGAGCAGGAGCAGGAGTAAGAGAAGGAGGAGGTGGAGGAGTAGTGGCAGGGAAGCAGGAGGAGGATGGGAGAGGGAGAAGGAAGGAGGGAGGGAGGAGGAGGGAGAGAGGAGGTATTCGGAGCCCGCGTTCTGTATGGAAATGTGAAGATGGGACCCCCTCGAGGCCTCCTAATAAAACATAATTAAATAAACGGCTTTGAGATTAAGTGGCGGCTCGGCGCTCGCTCCGAAAACAACAAATGAAGGCGGGAGGCGTTCATGCGCAAGATTACTTTACGGGGTTAAGTTAGAAGACCTGGTTAAGTTTACGAGGGAGGTAGGAAGGTGGTGGTAGTGGTGGTAGTGGTGGTAGTCGTGTGGTATGGTGTTTTGGTTTGCTTATGTGGTGTGTGGGGCTGTGAGTTGCATGGGTGAGAGTGGCAATGAAGGGTATGTTGCCCCTTATGTTGTGATTATGTTGTCTACGTTGAAATAGATGGAAGTGATGGACGGATGCTATGCTTGCTACGAAGGGGAGTGAGAGGAGATGCAAAAATGTTGATGTAGGGGAGGTGGAAGGTTGTTGGTGGATTAGAGTGGAGTCGGGGTTGCATGCTTGTCTACGTCTCATTGACCTTGAAGTCCTTGGTGGATTAGAAGAAGAAATATTCACCTAAGACACAAAATTGACTGTCCCATCCAGGTTACCATAGTTTACCTTCCCTAAGCTTCTTCAAATATCAGAGTATCGATCAGCTTACAGGGAAGGATGGACAGGTGGGGGCGGGGAATGTGCGTCAACTGATCTGCCTCAAACCTGAACAGAGGCAAGACTAGCTCATCACTACACCACAGCGGCTATGTGTGTGTGTGCGTGTGTGTGTGAAGGTGAACTATTACTTGTCCATTTGTTGGGTGGACATTTTTCATATAGCTACATAACTCCATCCAACATCTACAAAATACTACTTCACTCCTTCAGACTCCCGATTTTTTTTCCACCCTCGTGGCTGACATCCAGACGCCCTCTCGTCTCCACCACCCGAGCTTCCACTCACCCCACGCACTCACCTCACACACCTATCTTGGAAGCCTCACTCACCCCTTGAGATCTCCTGAAGAAGCTGTGGGCAATAATTGGCGGTGATGGGGAACAGGCCAGTCGCGTGCCCCTCTGTAAACCAACCTTTTAGTCAAGACCCAAACAACGGCGGTGGCGGCGGTGGTCTTAATGTCTTCACGAGGACCCTCTTGTTTCCTGCCGGGAGGAGGTGCCCTTCACGTTCCTCGCCTCACTCTCTCCTCTCTCTCTCTCCCTTCAGAGCCTTCCATACAAGTTTCACAGGAGCGAGAGATTTATAGAAAGACCTATATCGATAACGAATAGAAGAGATCGGTGTTGGAATGTGAAATAAAGAGGTTGAACGCTGGGAACAGGTGGCACTGGCATTTCGAAGAGGAGGAGGAAAGGAGCAGCGAAGGAGGGAGGGCGGTGGTCGCTGTGTGAGGCGCACTGTGTTCGTTTTTCTCTCCCCTAATGACACTCGCCCTCCCAAACCACAGGCATCTCCCCTCAGCTTCCCCTCGTCCGTCTGTCCACTTCACTGCTTCTGGAGTCTGATTCAGAGGTGCCCCGTGGATGCAATGCTCGGAATTCCACACTACCAAGGATTCACACGCTTTCCTGAGGCCGAGGAGCAAAGACTCGTGCTGAGACTGAACTGAAACAAGGAGGAGTCTGTGCAAGCGGTGAGGGCAGACCAGGGACTATCGCAGACCTCATAGGACAGCAAAACACACTTCCTGCTCCCCTCACCGCAGACTGAGGTCCCAGACGCCCGCCGTGGAGGGTCCCGACAGTGTGGTCTACAAGGCTGTTTGAATGACCCGCCGCGACACTAAACAGACAGACAGGCAGACTGACAGGGCCCACGCCTGTCTCTCCGCCAGGAGGATGGGGTCAAGGAGGCTTTCTGGTGTTGTTTTTGCTTTCTTACATCGAAGAAAATATATGACTGTGTGTACGCTGTCGAAATTGTTGTTGGTTGAAGACTGAGTTGCTGTTGAAGTTTGCGATTTCTGTTATACCTTTTGTATCACCTCATCAAAGATCCACATTGACATATAAGACGTGAATACGACCACCATTATGCATCAGTCAGACATGTCACGTATATAACAACAAACTGTACGGGAAAACCAACGAGTTAAGGCTCCTCCAAGTTCAGTAAATTGTAACTAAACTCAGACAAACTCGAGCCTCAAGCTGATGAAGACGTCAAAGTTGGTAGCACATATACCACGTAAGTACACGCTGACACCACTTTGTACATGCTAACTGTAGACATGCCTCAGCCCTCCCCTTGTCAGCGTGTGTCACCTGCAAGATAACCACGACTAAGGTGTCAGTTATCAAGGCGGACTAACACCATTATAAACCAGACTCATGACGCACCAGAGAGGTATATAGAGGTCTTGGTAACCTCACATATATACTTGTCCCATAAACGTCATCAGTAACCCATGTGACAACGAGTAACATGAAACAAACACACACACGGAACACTTAACTTACTTTAATAAAAACATACATTCACTTTGCTTCGTGCCTCGTTCATTCAAATCACTTTATCACTTCAATACTCCTGCCTTAACTAATACTCCCTTTATCTTTTACCCACGCACACGTAACACAAACAATACCGTGGAACTTTTGTATAGGGCGTAAAATATAAACTACTTTCTCTGATTTCATACACTATTCACTGTTTTTTTATATAGACAATTTTACTTCAAAAGAATAATGGAAATAAATCTTTACATGAAATACCCACTAAAATGTCAAGCAGCAGACGAGGGAGAGGGTGAGGGAGGGAGGAAGGGAGGGAAAGAGGGAGGGATTACAAGGGAAAGGGAGAGAAAAGAGGCAAAGTTCTGTTTACATGTTTCAAAGAGTGTCCGAAATGGAGAGATTAACCTTAGAGAGAGAGAAAGAGAGAGAGAGAGAGAGAGAGAGAGAGAGAGAGAGAGAGAGAGAGAGAGAGAGAGAGAGAGAGAGAGAGAGAGAGAGAGAGAGAGAGAGAGAGAGAGAGAGACAGACTAGATTAACTTAGAGAAAGAAAGAAAGAAGGACGGACAAAAACAAACTTATAAAAGCAAACACCAACAGAGGTAAACAGAACTAGAACCAAACAGACAAAAAACAGGCCTACTGACAATCTAACTAACAGACAGACAAACAAATAGGACTAACACCTATACTAGTCGTACATAAACACACACACACACACACACACACACACACACACACACACACACACACACACACACACACACACACACACACACACACACACACACACACACACCATGTTCCATCAGGGTAGATAAGAGGCTTCAACCAGAGAGCTGTGACGTAACCTCCAGATCTTAGACCAATTTGCCTTAATAGCGGCTACCAGATGACTATCGTGGAGGCGGAGGAAGAAGAGGAAGTGGAGGAGGAGGAGGAGAAGGAGGAGGGGATAGGGTTGTGTGGAAGTAGAGGAGGAAGTACAAGAATAAGAGGAAGAGACAGCAGAAGAAGAAAAAAATTACATGACAAAAGGAATTACAGAAAACTATAAAGTAGACTAGAAGAAGAATTGATGATATTAGAAAGTTGGACAAAGAGGAGGATTAAGATGGCTAGTAAGAGAAAAATGCAATAGAACTTAGGAAAATAAAGAATGAAAACGTATATGAAAGGAAATCAAGATGGAATACGCAAGTGTGTGTGTGTGTGTGTGTGTGTGTGTGTGTGTGTGTGTGTGTGTGTGTGTGTGTGTGTGTGTGTGTGTGTGTGTGTTCATACTCCATCACCACTTCCTGCCACCAGCCCTCCCTCCCTCCCTCCCTCCCCTCCCAACACAACACACAACACAGCATTGTAACCTTATCGTATCTACAAAAATCCTGAAACACTCAATATGAAACAGTTCGACCCCAAACGTTGTAAAGACCATAGTTAAATAGTACGTAAACACACACACACACACACACACACACACACACACACACACACACACACACACACACACACACACACACACACACCACGAACTAAATGAAATAATAATCCCACCTCCAATCATTATCCTCATTAAGAGGGAATTCACACCTAGCACAGGCCAGCACCTCAAGCCAATTATTGTCTTAGCAGAAACCAGCGAAGCCAAACTTGATACCGGGAGGTCGCGGGGACGGGGCGGGAGAGAGAGAGACAGACGGGAAACGAGTCTCAGTGCTGTGTGTGTGGGGTGGGGGTGAACAGAGGCGGTGGCGGGGTAGGGGGAAGAGGGTGAAAGGAAGGGAAGTGGGGGTAAAGGGAGAGAGTAAAGGAGAAAGGGGCAAAGGAAGATTAGCACGGTAATTAATAAGTATTTGCTAATTCTGAAGGTTCATCAACTTTCACGCCTCGAAGAAGGAGGAGGAAGAGAAGAGAGAACCACACCAACACAACATGCACACACTACTAATAAAAACTTAAACTTCATCACTCTTTCTAACTAGTCCTCTGAGCGTCGTGTGTGTGTGTGTGTGTGTGTGTGTGTGTCTGTGTATAATAGTGTCACCTCAAGGGAACGAAAGTCACAGTGAATTTGTCTATCCTCCTCTCGGGCGTGACTTATCGATTAACAACAATACTGATGAGATTATCCTTATCCTTCTGCCTTCCCTCCATCCTCCCTCATTCCCTTCCTTATTTTTTTTTTCCCTCCCGCTACACTCCCATTATTCCTTCTCCCTAGTTACCCAATCATCTTTTATGTCTTATATCCCATTTTATGTTCTCACTCCTCGTTTTCTCTATCCATCTATCTATCCATCCTTCCATTTATCTATCTATCTATCCACCCACCATTCATCCATCCATCCATCCTTCCCTGCAAACATTTAACTTCTGTCCGCTAACAACAACCCTTTCAGGACTTCAGAACACACACACACACACACACACACACACACACACACACACACACACACCACACACACCTATAACTTCCAAGACAACACAAAAACACCCTTGGGGGGGGAGGGGGAACTGAGGTAAAACAGATAAGTAGCCAAGCCCCAAACAGCGCTACTGTTCCTACCTGCCTTGCCCTCGCTCACCTGATCACAATCCGGCCATTTAGATCGACTAGATTTTACGGTCATGATCAAATCGTGTGTGACCAGTGACCTGAGGGGACCAAGGGTGACCTCTGACCTCGGTGACCTCAGCTGATCTGTCCAAAATGGGGATACGAAGAGAAAAAATAATCATGTAACAATCTTTATTAATTCCTACTGTAATTACGTGAAGTAGATTGGTATGAATTTAACGAACATAATTTTTCAAAACTTCAATTTAGTGTGTTGGCGAGGCCCGTGACGTCACCTGCGACAGACAGCGGGTAGGTCACTGGAGTCAAAGAAAACGGGTCGTGATGGCGATTAGATTTTATGGTTGTTTCGGATTCAAAAGACCGAGTCAAGTCATTGCTTTGCCAGGTGGCGGGGAAGGTGTCAAAACAGAGGATTATTACCAGCTTCCCGGCGTGATTTATAATGTCTGGAGGAAGGGGGAAGGGGACGAGGCAGGGGCAAAGCATCAGCAGGGGGTGATGGAGCGGGACAGAGAAGCAGGGGATTGACATGGATTGGGGCAGGAATATCGCCTCTCACTACACTGGTAATCTGACCAGGTCGCTCGCCCTCACAATGTTCTCAATAATCTGCGAGCTCACGTCTACCCCACGACTTGCCTCCTTTATTCTCTCTCTCTCTCTCTCTCTCTCTCTCTCTCTCTCTCTCTCTCTCTCTCTCTCTCTCTCTCTCTCTCTCTCTCTCTCTCTCTCTCATGTTCTCTGTTTCTCTTCGTCAGCTGTCTCTCTGGCCAGATGGGAACGGAGTGCGCTTAGCAAGATGGTGGCAGTGAGGCTTCGCAATGATAGAAGTGAGGCGATGGACTGGCTGGCATTGGCTGGCTGGGATGATGTCATAGCCGTGAGGTGATGTCAGGTTCCTTGTTGGTTCTATTACACTCTGATGACTTCACGGGTTAAGTTGCTTTGCTTTCAACCGCTAAGGAGGAGTAGAGGAGGGAGTTGCAGCTGGTTATAGTAGTGGGTGGATGGATAGAGGTTAGGAAGGTGGATTGTTGGTGGTGATTGTAATGGTTATGTTATGGTGGTGGTATGGTGATCGGGTGGAAGTTATTGTTGGTGTTGGTGATGTTGGTGATGGAGGAGGTGGAGGTGGTGGTGGTGAGGGAGTATGTGAATGAAAGCCGGTGGAGGAGGGAGGGAAGGGAGGGACGGAGGGAAGAAGGAGGGTGGAAGGAGGGTGGAAGGGAGGGTGGAAGGGAGGGTGGAGGTGGAGGTGTCAAGGCAGATAGCAAGGCGGAGGTGGAGGCGTGAGAGACACTTAATATTATGGCCATCTGTCCCGTCCTCCTCTTGAACACACACACACACACACACACACACACACACACACACACACACACACACACACACACACACACACACACACACACACACACACACACACACACACACACACACACACACACACACACACACATAGACATTTTATTGACCACAGTTAGAAGTCATCAATGAAATATAATTAATTAAATAATAACCAAACTAAACAAACTATAAACTAAATAAAACAGAATAAAAACACACACAAATAAAAGAGTTCAAGAAGGGAAAGAAAACGAAAAGTCCTCATCTCTCTCTCTCTCTCTCTCTCTCTCTCTCTCTCTCTCTCTCTCTCTCTCTCTCTCTCTCTCTCTCTCTCTCTCTCTCTCTCTCTCTCATCCTGCCTTACGGATCACCTCGCTAACACCCGACATTCCAGCCTCTTAGCGGAGAAATACGCGGCCAGGCGGTCACCGTGACATAATATCGCCAACACTCATTTATATCTCGCCGTCTTATCGCCAGAACGGGACTTTAAAAACCCATCCAGACACTGCCAGCACCACCCCGCCCTATCGCCCTCCCTCCCTCCCTCGTACCATCCCTTCCCTCCCATCCTCCCCGTCCTTCAAGTCTCTCACACTCAGCCGCCATAAACGTAGGCCGGACGCGAGCTGTGAGGTGTTGGTCAGGACGGAGGAGTAATATATGCTCTATAAAGATTCCGAACTGGACCTCCTCATCCCGCTCCCACGCCGCCGGATGCTGCCTCAGAGGAAGTGACAGGAGTGGGTGACGGGGGCACTGTATAGGATGGAGGTGCTGATTGTGGTGGTGATGGAAGGGAGGGGAAGGGAAGAGGGAGGAAGGGTATCGTAGTACGTAGGGGGTTAATGCTTGTCTTGGTCGTTTAGTAGAGATGCAATAAGTGAACAGTGTCCTTAATATGGTATAACGAATTGCTTTCTGCACACAATTGGATTTATAGATATTAGTATTGTTATCTCCATCTCTTATATTACCCTTTCACGTAAAGAGTTTCTCCTCTCCCCATTTTTCCCATCCTCTCGTATCCCTAACTCTGAGAATATTGCTGAATTTACGCCTCCGACTCCCCTCTCCGACATAATGGAGGCCGCAGACTTCCCCTCTCGTATCTATATTATCTAATCAGTACCAGAAGGTCTCAAACGGGCCGGCCCTTTACCCTTGACTTAGCAGTGTTGTCCCCGACACGACATAACACCTTCCACAACATCCCCGGCCAGACAAGGGCTCTAACACTCCTCAGGCCGGCGGTGTCGATTCTACAAAGTGGAGAGCGCCAGGGATCAGATTTCAGGTGGTATTGGTGATGGCGGCGGCGTCCTTCAGGCGGGCATCCCACGGTGTTTGGCGTGGGTCTTCTTCCTCTGATGTTTGTTGATGTCTGAAATTAAGGTTTGCCGTGTGATCTAAAGGTTGTTCGGTTCATTATGATATTACTTGTATTGATGTCTGGTGTCAACCATTCATCATATAGCCTAATGGATGCCTTGGGTTCATACATATCTTATTGAATGTCCAGTAATTTCTCTGAGGCCATCCATTCTGAAACATCCACTTCAACTTTTTCCCATCCAATTTACGCTCACTCCTCCTCCTCCTCCTCCTCCTCCTCCCTGCCATATAGTACCCCTCTTTCTTTCCTTATTCCCCCCGTTCGCCAGCCCTCCCTCCCTTACCTCCCGTCTGCCTCCTCCCTTGCCTCCCCTTTCCCCAGACCTTCCCTCCCTCCTCGCTCCCTCTCGGTCGCCCCTTCATTCACAGTTCTGGTTCATTAAGCAAGGGACGCCGCGTGACGACGGATACGACATTTCAGGTCCCACAAAAACCAACGACCGACGACTTAGTGCTTCTTAGTGGTCGTTGGAGACAATCATGGCGGGAAGGAAGGACCAGAGGAGGTAGCGAGAGGAAGGCGAGGGAGAGGAGATGACTGGAGGTTGGAAAAGAAGGAGTTTTTTTTAGTTTTAATAGCAAGTGGGAGGAAAAGAAGAGGTTGCAGGAGAAGGGAGAAGGAAGAGAAGACAGTTGGGTTATGAAGAGAGGGGAAGGAACGGTCAGAAGATGTAAAGAAAGGAAGGAAGTATAGCAGAAGGGAAAGAGGATCAGAAGAGGTGCAAGAAAGGTAAAAGGCTGTTGGAAGTGTAACAAGACGAAGAGGAAATCAGAAGAGGTAAAGACAGAGGGAGGAAAGGTGGGTGGGAAGTAAAGTATTATATATAAGTAAAAATGGGGGAATTTAATGAGCTTTTGAGCAAACAGAGTAAAATATGATGTATATATACGTTAGAATGAATGAAAGTTGAGAGAGAAAGAAAAAGAGAAAGAAAGAAAGAAAGAGAGAAAGAGAGCAAGAGAAAGAAAGAGAGTTCACACAAAGAAATGGTTGTAAAAAAAATTAAATAACACTTGTAAGGTCTGCGGAACAAAACCATAACCAATGGAATAAAAGTGTTTCATTATTCTTACTTTGTCTATACAGCTGTAGGCCGAGGCGGTGCTGCGTTCACCTTGACACTCTCGACACTAACACTGTTTACACTTACCTATTTATAATCATGTGCCCTTATTCTTGATCTCATGTGGCATATAAACGTTATTCTTCCATGCTTCTATCGTAGTCTTCCTCCTCTTCTTCCTCCTCCTTCTCCTCCTCCTCCTCCTCCTCCTCCTCCTCCTCCTCCTCCTGCATTTTTTCTTCTTCCTGTAGTGCACAATAGGAACGTCCGCCATAAACAAGCCCTCCCCCCCCCCTTGAGTTAGAGCGTCGCACCTTCCCTTAGATTTGATTGTGTCATACCTGAGGGAGAAACATGGTACGCCTCCCTGGTTCTTATTCCTAAAGGTGGTACTCGAAGGGCCTTGGGTACCTGAGAGAGAGAGAGAGAGAGATAAAGAAAGAGAGAGAGAGAGCTAGCGAGCGAGCCAGCCAGAGAGCCAGCGAGCGAGCCAGCAAACAAGGAAGGGAGGGAGGGAGGGAGGGAAGGAGAGAGAGAGAGAGATAGAGAGAGAGAGGGAATAAATGCATTATCTCCCTTTTATTTGATATAATTTTAATGCATAATGAAAGTTACGTCTAAATCATTTCTCATTTTTAGTTTATTTTCCTTAATAAGAAACAAAACATTATAAAAACCTTTGGTTGGTGTGTGGGTGCCAGTTGGACTTGGCTTGGAGAGAGAGAGAGAGAGAGCGAGAAAGACTTGGGTTGGGAGTCTAAGCTTAGAATTATATTAAATGGAATCTATAATATATATCCGTGCGTTACATATATATTATCATTCCAAAGGTTTTTCTCTTTCTTTTGATCTACATTTTGTATAATATTAATCTGTAGTTCAATGATAGTAATAATCATAATAATTTTCTTCTTCTTCTTCTGTGACCGCTTGCAGCCAGCCGGAGATTTCACAAGGTGGTACTATTTCTTCGTTTTAAACCTTCCCCAATGCTCTTCATGTTTATTTGAGGGATGGAGGAGCAGTAACACATTATTCTTCACCATTAATAGCAGAGGGATATAAAGAAAACATTACCTATTAAGCGTAAATAACCTTAATAAATAACATGAACAGGCGGCCGTGGGTTGACTCCTGGATCACGTATATATTAAACCAAAACTGAGATTTTTATTATACATAGAAAAGCAGTTATATATACATTAAAAAATCGTCTGAAACACGTAACCGTTTTCTACATAAACATTTGATATATTTGATTCAAATTTATTTCATGAAAAATGTTTATTTGTAAGGTCAATCATAAGATCGAATAATAGAATAAAGCAATAATAATGAAATTAAACCAATATAAAGCATAGAATAGAATATATAAAAATTATTCAAACAGAAAGTAAAGCCTAAATAAACAATAACACAAAGAAAAACGAAAAAAAGAACGAAAAAATGAGAAAAAAAACACCGTAATTATGCGTTTACATCCAAGAGTGTTAATTATAGCGTGTTAGGTACAATAAAAGAAGTGTTAGGACATGATGACCTACAAGGATAGAGATGAAGGTGAGTGTGTTGTGTTGTGAGTGTGTTTTGGTGAGCTAACGGGCTGACAGGCTGCCGAATCGATGAAAATCGACAAAAATACTGGTATACCGAAGGGCTGCTAATGCCTATAATACCGGTAATACCGCCCCGAAAATACCGGTGTGTCGGTATACGGGATAGGTGCACATCCCTAGACACACACACACACACACTCAGCTGACGCCAGGCAATGTAATCTGATTGTGTTTCCGATTAATAATTATAATACTTAGGGCACCAGTTGTGTTGCATATCACGTATATATATGGAGTTTGGTGTTGTGTGTGTTGGGGGTTGTGTGTGTGTGTGTGTGTGTGTGTGGGGGTGCCAGTTGGACTTGGCTTGGGTTGGGAGTCTAAGCTTAGAATTATATTAAATGGAATCTATAAGATATATCCGTGCGTTACATATATATTATCATTCTAAAGCTTGTTCTCTTTCTTTTGATCTACATTTTGTACAATATTAATTTGTAATTCAATAACAGTAATAATCATAATAATCTTCTTCTTCTTCTTCTGTGACCGCTTGCAGCCAGCCGGAGATTTCACAAGGTGATACTATTTCTTCTTTTTAAACTTTCCCTAATGCTCTCCATGTCTATTTGAGGGATGGAGGAGCAGTAACACATTATTCTTCACCATTAATAACAGAGGGATATAAAGAAAACATTACCTATTAAGCGTAAATAACCTTAATAAATAACATGAACAGGTTTCAACAGATAGACTAAGATGGCGACCGTGGCTTGACTCCTGGATCACGTATATATTAAACCAAAATTGAGATTTTTATTATACACAGAAAAGCATATCACATATATATATGGAGTTTGATGTTGTGTGTGTTGGGGGTTGTGTGTGTGTGTGTGTGTGTGTGTATGTGTGAGAGAGAGAGAGAGAGAGAGAGAGAGAGAGAGAGAGAGAGAGAGAGAGAGAGAGAGAGAGAGAGAGAGAGAGAGAGAGAGAGAGAGAGAGAGAGAGAGCGCAAAATCATTCACAAATTAATTAAATCTACGTCAAAATACCGTATCAGATGATTAAATTTCTAAATACTTAAACATATTCGTTAGTTTTAATATTTACGACGTAGTGAAGGGGTGTGTGGGTGATGGTGCCGGCAGCTGTCCTTGAGTGGGAAGGAAGAGGAGGAGGAGGAGGAGGTGGAGGAGGAGGAGGAGGTCAGGGCAGGTGAAGGAGAAGATTTTAATGTTCGGGTTTTAGATCGTCGATTATGTGCTGCTGAGAACCTGAATGTGTTTATTGCAGTGTGTGTGTGTGTGTGTGTGTGTGTGTGTGTGTGTGTGTGTGTGTGTGTGTGTGTGTGTGTGTGTGTGTGTGTGTGTGTGTGTGTGTGTGTGTGTGTGTGTGTGTGTGTGTGTGTGTGTGTTGCATACTAGGATGCCGCCACAGCCTCCTCTCTTTCTTTCCGCCGCCATCACCTTGAGACGGCATTAATGTTGCTACTATCATCATCATCATCATCATCATCATCATGCAGTCCTTTTACCTCACATGACGGACTCTCAGTAGCATCTTTTGTATTACTGTCCACATACCATATCTATGTACGCTGGAATCTCTGCTCCCTGTCTAACCTTTACCTTATACATGTGCCAGCCTTCTCTCGCTTATAACACCCTCTCTCATTCTTCTCTATTTGCTACTTTATTTTTCCTCTCGTCCTCAATAATCCCTTTGTGTTTTTCCCGGTATAAAAGCAATCTACACCACCTTCAAGCTTTTTAACGGGAACACTATTAATTCTCCTCTACTTATACAATATATTTTTCTATCTCTCTTTATAATATATCAACATGTTCTGTCTCCTTATGCATGGTTCGCTCACGTCTTCATAGTTATTCTCTGTACGTGTGTAAGTAGGTAAAGGTTGCTGACTGAAGGCAAAGAGGAAAGTTGTGGTGTTGATGGTTGTTCCGACGGTGACTATAGTAAAGATAATTAGAGGCGTGTTGTTTGGCTTTCTTACTCGTTATGCAGTGTAGTGAAGCAGTAGAAGTAGTAGCAGCAGTAGTAGTAGTAGTAGTAGTAGTAGTAGTAGTAGTAGTAGTAGTAGTAGTAGTAGTAGTAGTAGTAGTAGTAGTAGTAGTAGTAGTAGTAGTAGTAATAGAAGTAGTAACACCATTAGCATTAGTGATAAGGAAAACAACTGCACCTGGCATGAAAGACTCGTTAATGGGGTTGTCGACGATAAACACAGAGGTGGTCTTAATGGAATCTGGGCTGTTGTTATCGGCACCCTTAGTCTTGCCGTCAGTGCCACCGCCTTGTTCCCACGGAGAGCGAGCTGCAGGACACCCCGACGCCCGAGGTAATCTGTGAATTCATTAGCACGCCAAGGCACCTCTCACCACCCCGAGGCCTGAGCTGCCCCCGCCCGCTCCTGTACTGTGTTGAATGATAGCAGGCCGTGTGTGTGTGTGTGTGTGTGTGTGTGTGTAAGGGGCGTGGAGAACAGCTTGCTCCAGCTCACACGGCCCGTACAATACACACACACACACACCCTTGCCTCGGCAGTCCGGATGAGTACTTTATGGGGGACAGGGAGGGAGGCGCACCTATCATCTCAGGAGGTGACTTGGGGGGTTGACGGTCGAGAAGGCGATGGATTATGAACGCTAAGAGTCACCAAGGGACGGGAAGACCAGGTGTAGACGCCCCCTTAGGCAGAGT
>JAPQNM010000004.1:1378535-1483535 GCA_029783475.1 Metacarcinus magister | reverse complement strand
CGTCACTGTGCTGTTTATGAAAACTTGACAACTGACTCATACATGAACTTTCCACGTTAGGATCTCACCAAAGGTTATAAGGAAACCAATGTTGATATATTTTACCTTTATTATTTAGGTGAAATAAATAGTCATGCTGAAATAGATTAATACATAATATTGCATGTACAGGGAGAGGCGCACGGCAGAAAGAAGACCAGGCTGATGTACCGACACAGGGGCACCGGCATTCTGACAGACAAGTGTGGCGCCTCTTCACCACTCCGGGCGTCCTCCAGCTGGTATGTTCCTCTCATAGCCTAGAAAAACACGCCCAGTCGAACAGCACCAAGCTTTAGCACTCTCCCCCCCCCCTCCACCCCATGACTACCTCTATCCCCTGTCACCGCCAAACCATTTCGCTACCACCAGCATGTTTTCTGTCCTCCTCTCACCCTACACACCCCATCCATTGCCACCTTCATATAGTTACTTTGCTGGCGTCGCATCATATCCCACGCCACGACTCACACTCCATGTAGGTTACGTCCCAGCCATATATACACAGTTAAGTGGTCCATACGATATTCAAATAGAAGCCTGACACGTACTACAGCTGACTAACAGTATTATCAGACCCCATGCATGTCAGCCCCGTGGGTGGCCTCGGCCTGTCTAGCGTCGCGCCTTGTCACCGATGAGACAAGACCCAAGGCGACCCAGAAAAAAATGTCATTCAGGATGTTGCTTTATTACGACACTAAAATTCATATAACTATTCTAAATGTCGAAGTGTTTGAAGTGTATAATTGATGTGGTTTGATATTATATCCTACAACACTACAACACCGGGATGAAGGTCTGAGGCTGTTACCTTGTGTTGTATTGCAGTGATGATTGATGGAGCGAGGATGGTCCTTCATGGTAAACAGCTCCTGCAGGAATACTAACTAACTCGCGGGGCGGGGCCATCATGCAGCTGATGACGTCAATTAGGTTTGTGCCAGTAACATTTTATTAGTGTTGGTGACATAAGGGTCAGTGTTTTTGCAAAAATAGGTCCGTGTAAACATACCACAAGGATATCAGATACAAGCCAACAAACAGGAGAATACTTTACATACTTTTGTTTGTCGTTATTTTTTTTCTCTCTCTTTCTCCTCCTCCTCCTCCTCCTCCAAGAGCGCCTTCCTCAATAATAACGCCAGGAAGAGTAAATCATTGTCTCTTGGTGTTCTTTTCAAGTGTGGTCGTCCCTGTGGGGAGCTTTGTGGCTGTCGGGCTGTTCTGGTCCCGCCTCATGTGCTCCTCACACCAAGACTTAAGCCTCTTGGACCACTCTGTCGCAGTCTCAAAATATTTTTTTCCAGATTTCAATTCATAGCATTGAATGACGCGACAGTGATTTAAGATTAACATTATGTTGTAATGGACGCCTTACACAATATTAATTTTGTTACCATTTGAGTCCTTCCATCGAAGTTCTTTTGTTGATATGAACAGTAAAGACTCCACGTAACCCTTGAACCTTTACACGTCACCCCAGATACCAAGTGTCAAGAGAAAAGAACCATACAATCACGTGTGTCTACCTGTATGTACTTAATCTCTCCCCAGCATTACTCTTGACGAATAGAGGATCATTACTGTACCTTTTCTGAGTCATGACCCGCGCCACCTATGTTCACAGGACGTCCTTACCTCTTCTGGCTGATGGGAAGCGATTATAAAACAAGAGGTGTGTGCCGATGCTGCCGCCGTCTCCCGCACTCCTGCCACCACTGCCGTGACGAGTGTGTGCTGCTTGATGTGTGCACGTTAATGTACCAGTAATCACCTGCAGCACATATAGGGATGCATTTATATAGATTATTCAAGTAAACATGTTTCATTTATCGAAAAATACAAGATATTTCTAGCGTGTATCAAAGTATTTCAAGATCAAAGCAGCATAATAGTATGTATGTATTTAGTATAGTATATCTTCCCCCACTGTAGTACATACACCTCTTTCCTCATACTCAGACCGGAATGACGCCCGAGAGAGCCCCTCCGGCCCCGTCAGCTGATGGTGGGCGGGAGGAGCTCAATTCTGCAGTCAGACCCGCCACGTAGAACCCAAAAGCCAATGTAATAAATATTGTTTGAACGCCACAAAGCGACCATTACGACGCGACAGGACGGAGACATCACCACCGCCGACTACTGTCCGGCGGCCTGCTGCTCGGGGGCGTCCCCAGTAGTGCCACAATGGGCGCTGACCACTTCATTACGAGGCGCGCGACCAGCCACCTGGACCACCAGAGTTCTTTTGTCCCGGCGCCGCGCTGCTCACTAGGACTGGCCGCTGCTGCCAATGCCGCCCAGCCACGCCCGATGCTCCACCACCTGTAACCACCGCATGGGTGGATGTGCAATATGAAGAAAGTACCTTCTAGTACTGTATTTTATTCATGTTGGTAAATGTATGAGATTCTTTGGGAATGGCTTTATAATGATGGGTGGTTGTTGGCAACACTGTCGGGTCCTCTGTGTGTTTAGTGAAAGATAAACTAATTGTGTTTCCTCGCATTGAGCCGCCGCGGGGCGCCTCCCAGTGGCCGCTGTGGTTTCTTACACGTGTCCTTCCCGCCCTCCATCCCTCCATTCCTTCAGGACACAGGATACCCACCGACACTGTGCCTTAACTTTTGTTGACTCCTTCGAAAAAGATGCAGTAGGAAGCATGAACGCATTTATGTTGTGAGTTGCATCCCGTCTTACTTCTCTTCCTTCCTCTCTGTTTGTCTTATCATGTCTTCCCTCCTCCTCACCTTCCCGACTGCCTCTCCACATCCTCTTTCCTTAACCTCTCAACTGCCTCTCCACTTCCTTTTGACCCGTTTCTTACCTGCCTCCTTTCATCCAGCAGTTGAAGCCTCACCTCCTTCTGTAACCATGTCCACCACCATCCACACGCCCTCCAGTTCACATTCCCTTCGTCCTGTCTCCTATTCACCCGTCCATCGATCCACGCACCCGCCCTACTAGCCACGTTCGTTTATTGCTCATCCATCCTGGTCGGGGCAGATTTACAGCATGGAATAAAAGCTTTACCTTGTCTGTTCATTTTTAACTCCTGGCCGCCCCGCGTCCGCTCCCGAGTACTGAGTCTCCTCCTCCAGAAGGAAGCGTTCGCCGCCCCCTTTCCATCACAGGCTTTACATCCGAAGGAGACTGACACTCCGACGAAGGGCTAAGGTCGTCCCCCGGCACGGATAGGTCGCATTAAGAGCTCTAAGTAGCGGTGATGAGTTTATGGGACATATCGAGCTGTATATCGCGGCCTTTTCCAGACATAATAGAAGCTAAAACATTCAAACACAGGAATGTCCGCGCCGCCTCCCGCCTGTAAAACCAGTATGCTGATTATGAAACTTTTTCCCGCCGCCCTCATTCTCCGGGCGTGATAAGGCAGGATCACATGGCATCGCATCGCATACAAGTACACCTATACCGTCTTGGAATACTGGGAGGTGACGTGAACCTTTCCAAGTGTGTGTGTGTGTGTGTGTGTGTGTGTGTGTGTGTGTGTGTGTGTGTGTGTGTGTGTGTGTGTGTGTGTGTGTACCTCATGCCCTGGCCTCCCACGTATAATGAATGTGTATGTATAAGTAATATTTTGGTGTCTGATTATAAGATGGACATACCTTTGCCACACGTCCTCTATGCCTCCCACCCACACCCACACCCACACACACACACCCACACACACACACTCCCTCCCTCCCTCCCTCTCACTCCACATCCACCCACCCTCCCTCTCTCTTGCTACTCACTCACCACACCCTTCCTACCCTCCCTCCCTCCCTTCCTCCCTCCCACGCCTCAACACCCACAGTCCTAAGTGTTAAAAGCTTCCATTAGGCCTCGGGAGGTAGTGAGGCGAGGCAGGGGGAGGTAGGAGGCAAGGGGCAGTCAGGGTAGTTTACCAATTAAAGCGTAAATCACTGTTATCGATAGTTAGGTCACCGCTATGTCTTCTCCAAGGCAAGGAAGAGGGGAAGGCAGAGGAGGAGGAGGAGAATGAGGAGGAGGAAGGGTAGAAAGAGATTGTTGATAATATAAGGACTAAATACTGCCTGGAGGCCTATTTTGTAGTATATAAGCATAGTTGTTAGTCAAGTAGAAGTGAAAGTCGTATGAATTAAGAGATGGAACAGAAGTTAAATATGAAGAAGAGAAGGGAAGGAAGACGAGTCAGAAAGATAAATAAACAATAAAGTTTAGGCAGATAAATAGAGAAGGAAAAGGATGAGGAGGAAAGTTTGTAATGAAGTAAATTAGATATATAAATAAATGTATAAAAAAATACGTACTACAAACACAACACTCAGATAAGCAAGAGGAGGAGGAGGAGGAGGAGGAGAAGGAGGAGGAGGAGGAGGAGGAGGAGGAGCCATAAAGGAAAGGCGGGCGAGCGTTCCTCTTCATGGCTGCCCATTTGCATGAGGATATAAAGTGAGATTTTGCTGATCACTCTAACCTAAAGTGTGTGTGTGTGTGTGTGTGTGTGTGTGTGTGTGTGTGTGTGTGTGTGTGTGTGTGTGTGTGTGTGTGTGTGTGTGTGTGTGTGTGTGTGTGTGTAGGGAACATATTTTACACACAGACACACACACACACACAAGTATTTTGATTCTTACAATATCTTAATCAATTTGAGAGAGAGAGAATAAAAGAGAGAAAGAAATAAAGAAAGACAAAGACAAAGACAAAGAAACAAAAGCCAGAGAGAACACGTAGATAACAACCAATTAGGAAACAATTAATGGAGGAAACCAACCTAATGGCTTTACAACACCTTTTAATTTGGCTTTATCTTCACGGGCATCGAGGCGCCCCACCATTAGCACCCTGAGGAGGACGAGCACCAACACACACACACACACACACCACACACACACACACACACACACACACACCCTGCTGTAGGCGCGCGTCTGCCTCGCTCACCTGCCTCCTCCTCCTCCTCTTATTATTATTATTATTATTATTGTTCTTATTGTTATTGTTATTATTATTCTGATTGTAATTATGATTGTGATTTTTATTCTTATTCTTCTGATTAAAGTTTTGATTTTTTTGTTTTTTCTTCTTCCTCTTCTTCTTCTTTTGGGTCACCATGTTGCTCCTCCCCTTCTCTTTCCTCTCCTCTATCCCTCACACTCCTACTCCTACTCCTAACCTCTCCCTACCTTCCATACTTCCCTCCCTCTTTACTATCCCTTACCCCCTATCCCCTCCTACACTTCCCTCCCCCTTTACCTCCAGTCCTTCACCCCTCTCTCTCCTCACCCTCACCCCCTCACCCCCTCACCAGTAGCCTCCAGCCTCAACAGGTCACTCACAGGTCACACAGATAAACAAACAGAGGCAAACAAACACAACCATCAACACAGGTCATATATTTACCCAAGACGTCATTCAAAGGTCACATTACACAATAGGGTCACGTTTCCAGGTCACACACCCCCACCCCATGAGTCACAAAAATTACTCCTAACACCCCTCATGTCACCCTGAAATTACTCCCTGGTACCTAAATTATCTTTAAATTACTCCCTAAATACCAAGGTCACATATATAGAAGTTTCCAAACACTCACTAACTTTTAAGAGTATTTTTGGTTAAGTTGGAGTCACACTGAGACCTGTATGTCACCCCAGATTTGTGCTTCCCATCCTCCCCCTTCGTCTCCCCCACACCAGGTCACCCCAGATTTGTGCTCCCCAGCCTCCCCCTTCACCTCCCCCCCCAGCCAGGTCAGCCACGCGGTCATAATGCTAACACTCCCTCCGCTATTAATTAATTTCTTGGCTTCTTAATGACTCTGTGATTCCTCTTCCCCGTCGCTTCCTAATCTCCTTAGTCATTCTCTTCTCTTTATTACGTATCTTATTCTTATTGTATTGTATTTCCTTCTATTTCCAGCTTTCTGTTTTCTCTCTTTTCCTCTCTATTACTTGTTTTTTGTTGTCTTGTTTTATATATATTTTGTTTCTTTTAATATTTTGTTCATGTTTGTTTTTCGTGGTTTTATCTCGTTTCTTCTTTTTCGTATATATTTTTCTCCTGTTTCTGTCTGTCTTCTCCTTTTCTTCTCCTTTTTTTTCCTTCTTTATTTCACAATCATTCATTTAAAAAAAAAGTTCTCCCTCTATGTTCACTTCCTTCTGTTTCTCTACTATTTTCAATTTTATACTACGAATCAACCCCGAGAGAGAGAGAGAGAGAGAGAGAGAGAGAGAGAGAGAGAGAGAGAGAGAGAGAGAGAGAGAGAGAGAGAGAGAGAGAGAGAAACGAATAAGGATTTAAAACAAAAGTTACAAGGAAGGGATTTTCTCTACGTCCCTCCCTCTTTCCCTCCACCTCTCCCTCCTTCCCTCCACCTCTCCCTCTTTCTCTCCACTCCTCCCTCCTGCTGTTTCCTTAGTCCCTCCGGCCACTAAGACTCATTAGTGGGCCAGTAAATGCTTAATTGGCCGTTAGACGTGTGTGTGTGTGTGTGTGTGTGTGTGTGTGTGTGTGTGTGTGTGTGTTATTATTATGCTCCTCTCCTTCCCTCATTTCCCATCTGTTTGTCAGTAAATATGGCTGATTCCCAACCGTTGTGTGGGTGTGTGTGTGTGTGTGTGGTGTGTGTGTGTGTGTGTGTGTGTGTGTGTGTGTGTATGTACATCTTGTCTCCATACACAGTGGGAACATTTTCTTATCGTGTCCAACTATCACCTTTTCACCCTCCTCTCCTTCCCTCCTTCCCTCCTTCCCTCCTCTCCTTCCCTCCCTCCCTCCTCCTCTCCTTCCCTTCCCTCCCTCCCTTCCTAGGTATTACACCCTTTCCTCAGTTCCCTTTGTCAACAACCCTTAATTTTTCACCTGCCACCTGTACCTAACTTTCAGGCATAATTTTTAATACTTTCGTCAACGTTCAAATCTTTATATATTTATTTTCTTATCGTCCTCTTCGTGTTTATCTACCTGTCATTTTTTTCCCCCCTTTTCCCTTCACTTATTATACTATTACAAGGGAGATGATGAGGAAAAAGAATGAGGAAAACCATAAATTAGGTTAGATGATGTTATATTTATTTACATAGAACGTTTTGCTTATCTCTCTCTCTCTCTCTCTCTCTCTCTCTCTCTCTCTCTCTCTCTCTCTCTCTCTCTCTCTCTCTCTCTCTCTCTCTCTCTCTCTCTCTCTCTCTCTCTCTCTCTCTCACACGTTCTATCTCACTCCCCGCCCCTCAGAATCACCAACATTACTAAACTTTATCGCGAATGACATCAGGGAGTCACGAAGGAAGCGAACGTCGGCGACAGTAATGATTCCCAGAGATAATCCAGTGAATGAGTCTGTGCCAATCTGCCGCAGTAGTGTTCGTGATGCTCATCTGTTCGCCCGCCAACAACAGGGGTTTGCGATGCCCATCAGAGGGACGCTAGGCAGCCGCTCGGTCACAATGGCTGCCTTTATCTGGGCGTAATGTATCACCCGACAGTCAATTAGCTTCAATTACACGCTAACTGGTGGCATGACGCTGCTATTGTACGGCTGCCATTTAGAGGGACGAAGGGTGACAAGGGCCTGGTGGGGATGAGTCAAGGAACGATGTTAGGGTGTGTTCTCTGCTGACACCTTCCTTATTTTCTTACTTACTTTCATCTCTCCTTTTCTCTTCCTTAAAAGTTCTTCATAGCTTTCCTATTCCTTTTCCTCCTCCTCCTACTTTTCATTCTCATTCTCCTTCACTCTATCTATGTCATCATCTTATAATAGTTCTCTTTGTTCTTGTTGTCGTCTTCCTCGTCCTTCTCCTCTTCCTTCTTCTCTCACCAGAATAATAACAGCAATGATAAAATCTACTACTACTATTATTATTCTAACTACTACTACTACTATTACTACTACTACTTCTACTCTACTACTACTAATACTAATACTACTTTCAAAATCTTTAATCCTCATTGTTTCCTTGTTATTTATTTATTTATATTATATGAAAGGTGTTGTGAGGTGTAAGCAGGAGAGAGAGAGAGAGAGAGAGAGAGAGAGAGAGAGAGAGAGAGAGAGAGAGAGAGAGAGAGAGAGAGAGAGAGAGAGAGAGAAAGAGAGAGAGAGAGAGAGAGAGAGAGAGAGAGAGAGAGAGAGAGAGAAAGAAAAAAAAGTAAACAGCCACCACCACCACCACCTCTAGGGAACACTTCATCAGGATTACACGATTGGCTGCGTCACCACCACTTGCCTCCACCCACCCCTCACCCCTCACAAACCCTCACCCACCCAACACCTCTTCACCCACCGCCCGTCACCCATCCTTACCATCCACGCACTCCAATCACACATTCCCTAATAAACACATCAACTTTCAACTCGCCACACCTGAAAGACAACACATAATCAACCTTACAGAGAGTTTGAAGTGAAGTGAAGTTGAGTTGAGTTGACAGACAGAGAGCCAGCATGCGGGTCTGTTGGTACGCCTGGTTTGTTTACATTCCCAGAAGAGGTCGTGAGGCAGCTCCAGTTGGACGTATAATAGTGTGGATTTAACTCCGATTTTGCCGCCACCTGGTCCTCTCCGCCGCCCCTGTGGATCATCAATTGTGTTTATGTACTCGTCTAGTGAAGGCCAGTGAGGGGAGGGTGGCCGGGGCAGGGCGGGTCTGGAGATAACTGTGCTCTAAGCCGCGCCTCTACACAGATTAAGAACAGTGTATCATGTTATTGACGGATTACATACACATATTGTCTCTCTCTCTCTCTCTCTCTCTCTCTCTCTCTCTCTCTCTCTCTCTCTCTCTCTCTCTCTCTCTCTCTCTCTCTCACATACACACAGACACCATTACTTACTCTCCCTCCTCCACCTACACGTATAACTGATCCTGAATATCCCTTTCTTAACATTATTCTCCCTTCCAGCATGCATTCACGACCTATCTTCCTCCATCCCATCTCTTCACCCTTCCATCCTCCCTCCTCTCTTCCTACTCACTACCCATCCAGCGCTCTTTACCTATCTCCCCCTTCCTCTAATGCTCCTCCTGTCTTCCTTATCTCCATCCATCCTGGCTTCTCTCTCTTCCCCTTCCCTCCCTCTTCCCCTCCTCTCCCTCTCTCTCCTTCACTTCAATCAATTACCCTCGACAAACCCAGTAATGTATTCCTCCCTTATATGACCCTAGAGTCTACATTTGCATATTAAAGAATACACAATGATAGTGGGCTGGAGACTTCGATGGCAAACTCATACATTTTCATTTTTTCCAATTATTCAGTCTCCCCTCACGCCCTCTTGAGAGAATGGGGGTTTAGGGGTTTTAAATGGGTGGTTATTGAATTGGGGTTTAAATGGGAGCAGCGTGACGGGCTGTGGTGTGGATCAATTGGGATTACGGTGATAAAAGAATGGAGGCAGGGAGGAGACAGAGTGTAGGAATGAAGGAATATATTGATAATTATTTAAACGAAGGGAAATTTTGGGATAGACTAGTGTATTTGAAGTTATTAAAAGAGATTCAAGCAAGTTTAAGTAAGTGAAATATTTAGATAGTAACAATAATGATAATAATAACAGTAATTCCTTTATGTACAATTCGTATTCACTTGTCTTTTCTTGGTCATAAATTATCAGTCACACCACCCTTCCCCACTTTTTATTTATTTATTCTTTTTTCTCTTTCCTTATTCATCCTCTTCGTTTTCGTCTTTGTTCTTATTTTTTTCTTTATCTTGGCTCTCCTCCTCGGTCTCCTCCTCCTTCTCCTCCTTCTCGCTTTCTTCTATCCATTATCTCTGACACGTAGTTTAGTAGTGTCAGTATGGTAGTTCAACAGATACTCTTGTTATAGACTAACCATTCTCCTGCATGTTTTTTCCTATGTAATCCTAAGTAATCCTCTTCATAGTTCTTCTCTATACATACAAACCTTGTCTTCTACTCCCATCTCTTATTCATCATGACTTAAATAGGTTAGTCGACATTAGCCCGGGAGAGTAAGTATACGTTATCTACATACAAGAGAGTGTTTTGTTCTATTCAATAAGGTATAACGCGTCATCATCGATAGATATATTCATTCTTTATTTAGTGTTTGTATCTTTCCTTTCGTCTCTCATTTCACTTGCTCTTTGAATTCGCATTTCTTTATGCACGAATCTCTATCCATCTTACATCATCCTCTTCGTCCCTTTCTCCCTCTCTTCACATCCTCCTCTCCGTTCCTCCTTCCATTCTATTCTCCTCCATCCCTCTTAGCATCATCCTTCAGAGTTTGACATGATTCTCTCCTCCGTGTGCCATTTAGACTCAGTTACCTGCCAGGTGTCAATGAGCTGGGTCCCTCGGGTGGCCTTCTGCTCCTCCCACCGCCTCGACGCCTCACCGCCCACCGGCATAGACACATTCATTACCACCTCCTGTCTCGAGAATTCAATTTAGTGAAGAGCTTGGAAGGTTTGCGTGATGATGTGAATTACGAGGGAAGTGTGAGTGTTTAGGTGTGGTGGTGAGGGCGTGTATGGAGGGAGGAGAGAGAGAGGATGTGGGTGTATGTGTGTGTGTGTGTGTGTGTGTGTGTGTGTGTGTGTGTGTGTGTGTGTGTGTATGTGTATGTGTGTTTTGTGGGTGCGTAGGCGAGGGTCAGGTGTTCTAATGAGTGTTAATGGAGGCGAGAGGACGGTGTTTGCCTCAGCCATCAGGACCAGCCCGTCATAATGCCCACTAATCGCCGCTTATATTGGTACAAGCCGCCTCGCACCCCGCCCCGAGATACACGAGAGCTATTCAGACACTGCGTCAAATTATACGTGTACACAGGAGGGGCTGGCGGCGCGTTGGGGCGGGGAAGACGTTGTTAGGAGAGCGGGATGAAGACCTAAGAGACATTCCTGGAAACGGTTATGCTGTGGAAGTCGTCACTAGTGTGTTTGTTAGCATTGTTTTGTCCTCGGGTGTAGCAGGGTGAGCTTGGTGGGTGGGAGTGTCTGGCTGGTTCTGGTGTGTTCGGAAGCTTGGGTCATGTTGTTATAGGTGGTCAGGGTTGGATGTGGTGGAGGTTGTTGTGTTGTTTGGGTGAATGGATGGATGGTTGTATTGAGTGTTGTGGTGATGATGATACTGAACAGTGTATTATGTGATTATTATTTATTTTTGTTCGTTACTGTTGCTATTGCTGCTACTTTTAATACATCTACTGCATTACTACTATTACTACTACTACTACTACTACTACTACTACTACTACTACTACTACTACTACTACTACTACTACTACTACTACCACAATTACTACTACCATTACAACAGCAACAATTACTGCTGCTGCTGTTGTTGTTGCTGCTGCTGCTGCTGCTGCTGCTGCTGCTGCTGCTGCTGCTGCTGCTGCTGCTGATGATGATGATGATAAAATGCTAATGGAGTTTTTTTTCTACATGAACAAACAAATGATTTATGTTACTCATAATCAGAATAATTCAATTTAAACAACGAAGGGTCACGAGTTTGGTAACCCAGTGTAGTATTAGTGTTTGAGCTCAGTTTTCATCTTATATACTTAGTTTCTTGCATAACTCTATTTCTACCAACATATCTATTCTCGTGGACCCTTCACGCTTCACCCTTCACCCCTCACCCCTCACCCCTCACACTCAGACTTAACACATCGTTCCCCCATCAACACATCCCCTGCCATCCACTCTCCCCTTCTTCGCCGTCAGTGTGGAGCACATTCTCGGCGTCCAGTAATTCCTTACCGTCAACGAAACATTACCACAGTTTGATGGCTTCCCGCTGCCCTGCCTTGCCGAGCCTCGCCCTGTCCCTGCTGTGTGCTGCTTCCTCCCGCTGAAATGGACTCCCTTCCCGCCCTGTTACAGAGGAAAATATGGTCCCGCGCCCTCATTTTGTTCTATCACGGGCGCTTAGGCATACACCGGATAGGCGGCCCACCAAATTGCCCAATTCCTTCCTAAATTGCATTCCAAACGTGGGCTGTAAAAATGTCAATAATGCCACTTATCTCTCGCCCCGCCCTTCGGCTGGGGTTGCTGCGTCGTCCATAACTTGTTTATTTGTGTGTTGTTTGACTGCGTCCACCTGAATGGCGAGATCCTCATTCGTGCGTCTAATGTTTCAGCGTTTTCAGGAAATTGTTAGATATGCGTTGAACGTGATGTAATGCGTTCATTAAGCTTGTGGAAGTGGCGGCGTTCCGGCGTGAGGAGAGGCGCTGCAGGGACGCCCCCCGACCGTGGGAACACCAATGTGGATGCCGCGCCTCACGCGCCTCTCAGCCAATCATCGCCTTCGGTGCGGTCTTCAGCTGTTCACTTATTGGATCAATATTAAACACAAACACAGGCATCTATGTCTTCGTGAACTAATAAATGATAAGGAGAAAATTGATGGAAGCATCCCTATATTGTTATGACGTTTTCCTCTCCAAGACATTCGGAGAGAATAAAGGTTAAGTGCGCAGCGCCGCAGACCCTCGGCACCTCGGGTCGGGGCCGCCCGAGGGGCAAGACAAATGATGCCGCAGATCAGTCGACAAATTGGACGGTGCTAGACAGTCTGGCACAGCATCTTCCCAGCGTGATCACACCGTTCCCACGCCTCCACCCCGCCGCAGTTTTAGAGCAGTGGTTAATTTCCTTGATTAATGATGTTGAACGAGACTGTGAGCTGCTGAAACAAAGTGAAGCTTAATCTGAGAGTTCGTCGCCACTACCGAAGACCACACCTCCGAGGGCTGCCCGCACCAGGCTGCAGGATGACTATGGACCTCATATCCAGCGAGGCGCCCCTCAAGATGCTCTCCCTGGGCGCGGGTGGCCTGGCCAAGGACACGGCGGCCTTGTTGGAGGAGAGGACACCCACCACACCTGAGGGTCTGTGGCGAGCCTTCCTGCAGGGTTCCCACCATCATCATCACCATCACCTTCACCACCCACCGCCCACCTCCGCCGCCCACAGATTGGATTCCATAGGTAAGTAAATTTGATCTGGTCTCGAAAAATCCAAAGTGCATTGTTGGTATTGTTGTTTTCATAACTGATTGAGGTGAAGGGAATGAACAGTTGTATTGCCCCGCCGTCACGTGCCGCCCCGCCCCGCCCGCCGCTGAAACCCTGTCCTTGCGATGTGGTGTACTTTCCTTTCCCTAGCCATGTGGTAATACAAACTAAACAAACATCACCACATGGGCATTGATAAGCGAGCATCATCCTTGTATATCCGCGTCATGAAACCAAGAAAGCAGTTTGTTCTCTAAAATCCTTAGTCAAAACTGAAGGCATCGTATTCTCTCGACAAATCCCACACGCGTAATTTAAAATGAATTTGATATGTATTCAGCGATTACGAACTGTTAACGTATTTACAGTACTTGACTTCATTGCTTGTTCTGCGATTACAGCTGTCCATCACATGACAGACACACACGCGCCTCACCACAACCCCATCCTCGGAAATCAAAACACATCTCCATTCTCAGATCTGCGCCGCAATGATTATTTATTCAAAGCAAAGGATTAGGAAGTCTTTCAAGTGCTTCAATATAATCCAATTTCCTTTTATTAATATATTCACTAATTAGTATAGTTTATTTATTTTCTTATGATACATTTACATATTTCCTTCCCATTGCTGTATTAAACCTTACTCGCTCTTACGCTGAATGCCCAGGATATGCGACAGACGGGCGTGGCGGATCCTGGACCCTTAAGATAACAAGCGGGCATTCTTATAAGTGATAGGAGCCCCGTTAAGGTGTGCTGGAGTGGACGAACAACAGGCACAGGTGAGAGGGAAAGTAAGAGGGTTATTGTCACGCAATTATTATGATTATGAGACGTGATTTAGTTCCTCTTGGTGTTGTTTAGCGAAGGGCGGGGTGGGGCGGGGCGGCGGCGTGAGTAAAGAGGTAATGCTGCTTGTTATGTGCCACCAGTGAATCGAGGAAGGGAAGAAGGTAAGGTATCAGGGTGTGGGTGTGTTGTGAAAGGTTTGGTTAGATATTTTTCGAGTTTCCTGTGGCTATATACTTTGATGTTAACTGGTTTTATGTGTGATTTTGTTTTCTTTCTATCTACGCCTGTGTTGATTGTTGTTATTGTTGTTGTTGTTATTATCATTATTAGTTTTATTATAATTATTTTTATTTTTATTATTGTTATTATTATTATGATGATTATTGTTATTATTATTACTATTATTACTATTATTATTATTATTTGCTTCATTATTATTGTTATTATTGTGTTTATGTTGCTGCAATGATAACTATTAACATGATAACTTTCATTGTTATTGTTATTTTTATTTCTATCATTATTATTATATATATTATTTTTTTTATTATTATTATTATCATTATTACCATTATTATTAGCATTTTTTGGCACCATTATCTTCACCATGACAAGGGCAACCTCTATCACCATCTTTCTCAACTACCATTACTCATCACCGATTCCCCAACATCACCACTACTGTTGTTTCCGTCACCATTATCAACACCAGTATCATCACCTTCACCACCACTCCACCATCACCACTCCCCAATCGCTTCCTCTCACCATCTACACCCCCCGGTACCATCATCACCAACACCAATAGGCTATACTTCCACTATGGTCACCACCACTAGCACCGCCATCTCTAAACATCACCTCAGACACTATTACTACTCCATTCCCGCTACCATTACCATCACCGTCTCTACCCCCTTCATCACCACCAAACCAACAACCCTCTCACCACCACCACCATAACCCAATATTATTATTATCTACCTTTCCCAACCACCACCACCACCACCACCACCAACACCACCATCACCACCACCGACGATCCCACTTCACCCACACACCCTGACCCATCACCCACATGCTCTGATCCACACAAGCAACTCACTCATTAACTGACCCCCACACCTAATACACACACACACACACACACACACATACACACACACACACACACCTCACCACATCCATAAACCTCCTCTTTGACCTTCCTCTTCTCCTCCTCCTTGGCGGCTCCATCTTTAGTCTTCTCCTGACATACCAATGCAGCATCTCTCCTCTGCACATGCCCAAACCATCTCAGTCTTGCTATTAACTCACACTTGTACGTACTCACACACGATCCACATCCATTCCTAACGACCCATTCAGACCACCGCCAACACCACTCTCAGAAAACAAGCCTGCACCTCCTTGATTTTACCTCCCCCCTTCATGTGTACTTCTTACAACACCTGCATCGTCCCTCTTCGTCAGATCGGCCGCTGTCCCCCGAGTCTCCAGGGCCTCTGCTTCCTCCTCCTCCAGGTCTGGGTGGAAGGTCGTCCCCGCCCTCGCCGCCCATCACTCTCCCGGCCTCTTGCGACGCCTCAGGTTAGGAGTTTGTCTAAATTATGGGGTTTTTTTCTTCATTATTTGTAAGAATTTGTTGTCGTTTGTATAGTTTTGAAAAATCTTAATTCATTTTCAGGTTGCATTCAAAATTCATCTCTTTCTCTCCTATCTTATTCATATTGTGTTTTGTGTTTAAAATTTTATAAATATTATTACTATTATTATTATTAATATAATTATCATTATTATTATTATTATTATCATTATTATCATTATCATAATTATTATTATTATCATCATCATCATTATTATCATCATCATCATTATGCAGAATATACCATTTTTCTTGACCTCTTTTGTACATTTTATCGACACTCTTCCTCGTCTCTTTCCTAACTCATTTTGCAGATAATCCTCAAAATTATCTCTTAACTCACTTCATGCACTAACTCTAGAATTAGTTTCGTTACCAACAAGTTTTGTTTTTATTATTATGATTCGCGTCCTCGTCTATCAGGTGTGTGTGTTTAGTGCATAAGTGTATTTAACGTTTGAGGTGGAGCGCAAGTTTACCAATACAGAGGCCATGTTACTGCCTCTCGCGTGGCTTGGTGCTCATGCCGACCATAAACCCGTCATCCCGGCCCTGGAGTGCGGCCAAAAGCTACCTGCGAGTGGCACAAACATCCTCACTTTGCTACAGTCATGAGTGCATTTATCAAGGTGCATTAGTCCCCGCGAACACCAACACCGTAAGTCACGTGTAAACACCCCGCGGAGGGCCAGCCGTCCGCCGCCGTAATGGAGACCGTGCATCACTCCGCCACACTGCCCCCCCCCCTCTCACGCTCCTCCGAGGTTTATGAACGGCCTCGAGCGTCTCCGAGGCAGTGGGGTTATACTGAGTGCGGCTGTTTGTCTGCCATTTATAATCCAACGTGGGTCGAGGAGCCGTGGTGATGGTGTGTTCCGACGGGAAGTGATGGCGTTGATGTGGAGGATATTATGGCGCACTCACGATGCTTTTGATGAGGCTTGTGGTGCTCGTACATTATAAAGGTGAGGCTGGTGTGCCAAGTGTACATAGGTGCTCCTGGCTGCCTTGTGTTGGTGACGTACGGGGCAAGGTAGCCCCGCACACACACCGTCAGCATCAAGGTTACTATTACTAACGCGAACTTTTAACTTAATGTAAAACTGAAATCTGTGAAATTGCAAGGTTTCATGAAATAAACAGATTATATTATTGAATGAAAATTATTCATGAACATTATAAACAGTTTATTACATGATGTCATTGATCATATCAGTAAACATTCCAAGTTTATCACTATCATACTTATACATATAACACACGAGTCGGGTCAGTGTTTCCTTAGTGTGTCATTCTACTGATACTCAAACACACACACACACGCACCTCACACTGTCCTCGCAGATCCAGGAAGACACAGTTTCAGCACCCAGCGATATAGTACCTTCAAAAGGATCCTTATTAGCACTGCTGCCACCCACAACTCCAGAATCTTTTGATAAGCTGCATGCGATGATAAGTACTACGTAATCTCGATACAATATACATTTCCTAATCATTTAGTAGTACTCCCGACAAGAGGCTAGTGTTGCATCATCTCTATGAGTGTGTGTGTGGTGGGGGACGAACAACATATCTTAAGGGAGTTCTTGACCTTTGTCCTCTAATAAAAAACGCCCTTGATAATCTCTGTCTTATAGAATCTCTTGGCAGAAAAAAAAAATTTTTAGACAACCGATAACGTAATTTTTATCGACCATAGTAACATTTTCTTACCAACACTTTAACGCAGAACTGATAGTGACGCTAATCACCATGTCGTAACAGCAGACAACAGCCTCACTTTCTTTCCATCAACAGTTATTGTGAGACAAACTATGTGACATTTTTTTTTATTTGAGACCAATGTTTTGTTGCTATGGACACAAAAGACATTCATTCAGCGATTTATACATAAGTTATTTAATGCATTTCGTCCACCGCTGAAGTATTCCTTGCAATGATCACCGAATTCAATCACTCGAAGCATGGGGACGATTTTGAAAGCAGCTGCTGACCAGATGGCAACAAAGGTAGAAACTTGGTATAAGCTCACAACACTTGGGTATTTTCACTGACATTTCCTATGCAAATATCAACTGTTACATGCCCAGCTAGCTACCTTAAGAGTGAACCAAATCCTAAAGCAGGAAGAAAAAAGTTACGTAAACAATCTTATCCGCTTCGCATATAAATATTTTCCCTGAGAAGTTAGATATAATAGAGTGCAATAAATAAGAAGTGAGGGACGCCTGCTGTCAAGACTGCCAGAGGGTGTTGACGATCACCATTATCTGCTTCATCATCTGCTTCACTTAGAGCAGCTAATAGGTTTTGCCTTGAGCAGAACCACTGACTGTATAAACCAACACTTGGAAGAATTCACATGTGGCAAATAAGACTTGTAAGTTATTTTACGTATCTCCATTGAATGCAGTGTGTGTTACTTGACTGCCTTGCTTCGGTAATAATAAGCTCAACTAAAAAAAATATTGGATTTTCTAACACTCCTAGGCATAAGCATCTCATTCCTCGTCCCAGCTGCCTTACGTGAACGGTTTATACTATACGAGTAGCTGTCGGAGAGTAGATAACACTTATACAGCTCACATTATGATATCAGTTCTGCGGTGGCCAAGACGTCTAACTGTTGATCACCCTCACCCACGCTGCTCAGACTACAGGGGCACAACTTTGCAGCTCTAGTTTATTCTCAAAACAGTCAAGCCACTGATTAAGATGTATATTACCATGATTGAGAGAGAGAGAGAGAGAGAGAGAGAGAGAGAGAGAGAGAGAGAGAGAGAGAGAGAGAGAGAGAGAGAGAGAGAGAGAGAGAGAGAGAGAGAGAGAGATAATACAGTAACAGGCACGTTCTATAGGGTATGTTGTGATGTATATATGTTAGGCTTTGCTGTTTATTACATTATCATACCATAGAAGAATTACATCCCAAGGAATTAGTTACATTGGTGCAGAATGGCTAGTCATAACACTGTAACTAGACCACATTTTCACCCCTTGGAGGAATGTGGAAGTAGAAACGCTTGTATAGATGATGATGATGTGTGAGGGAGGGAAGGAATGAGGGAGGCTGTGGGTTAAGGAAGTGAAAGTGTGGCATACAGAATGGTTTTACTTTTATAAGAGAAGATGAGAAGCGGCGTGACTGACTTTTCAAACAGAGGGAATAATAACCCTAGAAGTGTGTTATCAGTAATATAAACAAACTTTATAGCTACACATTCACAAGCTGGAAAAGTAGAGTTTTTATATGCAGCAAAAACATCTCCGTCCATTATGATGTTTTGCAAAAAGTGACAATGTGGTTATGAATAGATAACTGTCACCACAACCCCGACATAAGCTCGTAAAGTAACGCTGCTGCAGACAGACGCTTTAAGAAGAGGATATGTATCGTTAGCCGTCTTGCATGACCCTCGAGACCCTCCCTTCATGACCGTCCTCAGGCTGACATGCGGAACAAGAGAGTGGCTTGACATACTAATAGCGGAGCGGCGCAGGGATGGACGAATCTTCTTCTCTGGTCCACTTGGCTCTATGTAAACATTTAAATGAAGACGTCTTGCCTCCTCTTGGCGAGACAGCTTCGTCTTCCTCCGAACCACAATAACTGACACCAATATGTGTTTCAGCGAGTTTTTATGTTGTGTCTAAGTATCTCCGAGAGGGAGATAAGAGCATTATGCTGTACTAAGCTTAAGAAGATGCTGAGAGAGAGAGAGAGAGAGAGAGAGAGAGAGAGAGAGAGAGAGAGAGAGAGAGAGAGAGAGAGAGAGAGAGAGAGAGCAATGAATAAACATACACCACAGGACTGAGGGAAGGGTCTGTCTGCCTGGTGGAGAGCGGATCGAATAACTTTCTCTTCACTTATCATAATGCGCAAGTCTCCCCTTACACAACATACTTCTCCCATAATCTTACACACGCCCACCCCTTCCTTCAAGGTGCCGCCACTTCAAGGCAGAGGATTATTAGCACCCCTTGTTCCCATTTTTTTGGCTCTCTCTCTCTCTCTCTCTCTCTCTCTCTCTCTCTCTCTCTCTCTCTCTCTCTCTCTCTCTCTCTCTCTCTCTCTCTCTCTCTCTCTCTCTCTCTCTCTCTCTCTCTCTCTCTCTCTCTCTCTCTCTCTCTCTCTCTCTCTCTCTCTTAAGCCATGTGGTCTTGTATTTCACTTTCTCTTATGAAACTATATTATTCATCTCGTTTTCATTTATTTTTCTTCGGATCATTTTCCTTTTTTTCCTCTTTACAGGACCACATGGTTTGATCTCTCGTCACAAATCAATAGTATAATTATATTCCGTGTGAGGTTTAGGAATAATTATATATCTGCTATGAAAGCTTAACAGACTGCAAGAAGGTTATAGCGGTAATCATTCTTGTCACCACACCGAGAGAAGAAGAAAAAAAGTGTTGGGTGTGTCTGTTACCGCTGATAAGCAACATATTTCCCAGCCGCGACGTATTGAATAGTGTGGTGCGTGTGGCAGTGATTAGGACATTAAGGAAAGCAAATCGGAAGAATCATTCACTTAGTACCGATGCGGGACTTCACACATAATAGGAAATCCAATTTATCACTTACTTTTCTACGCGCTGAGAGAGAGAGAGAGAAAGAGAGAGAGAGAGAGAGAGAGAGAGAGAGAGAGAGAGAGAGAGAGAGAGAGAGAGAGAGAGAGAGAGAGAGAGAGAGAGAGAGAGAGAGAGAGAGAGAGAGAGAGAGAGAGAGAGAGAGAGAGAGAGAGAGAGATTATTATTATTATGAAGAGGAGGAAGAATTTATATACCTACTTTTGTGGTTGATTCAAGTGACAACATCTGATCACACACTGTCACAAACCTTATTTTTTAGATTTAAAATACAAAATCTACTGTGTAAGCATAGATAATAATCAGCCTATAAAGCTAAATTTGTGTCAAGTGTATATTAAGTACAACTCTTTTTTTTCTGATTGTTCACTTCATTGCTAGCGACCTTGAAATGGCACACATGTTTAGTATCTCAATCTTCTATCTTGATCTTGATTCGTGAAACTGTGACTATACCAACTACAAAGATAACGTCTGACACTTGCCTCAAATAAAAAACACACGATTTTATTTCATCACCAAACTTGTAGAGCTTTTAGTCTTTCCATAATTGTTTATAATTTTATTTTGTCTAATCAATGAATAAGCCGTTTTAAGCATTTTATTCATGATCTAACGTTTGGTGTACCATTCTCTCTCTCTCTCTCTCTCTCTCTCTCTCTCTCTCTCTCTCTCTCTCTCTCTCTCTCTCTCTCTCTCTCTCTCTCTCTCTCTCTCTCTCTCTCCTAATTCGCTTATTTACATTTTCATCATTTTACCTTTTAGTGGTGGTCGTCAGGCACTACCCACGCCCGGCTCAGAAACACTCGCCGCCCCGCCGCGTCTTCCCGTCACGCACAAAAACACACATAAAAACACCTATTAATAGAATCTTGGCTGAGGCTTTTTTTTCCCCGGCAGTAGAAAAGAGATACAACGTAATGGACTCATTGTATAATCAACACTACCGCAGCGGCCGCCACCGACGCAGCCGCCGCCGCCACCGCCACCCGCCCCATCCCCCGCCCCACCCCGGCCGTCACTCCTCCCTCTCGTAAGTTATTCTCGCAGGTGGGCGTCGCAATTATGGCTGGATTTAAAAGGTTATACAAATATCTGTCAGACTGAGGCACGCGCGCTCTCTCGTCCCCTGTAGCGGAGCCCAATGCCTGCCCCGCCCCCCCCCCACCCCGGCCTGCCACCGCTGCCACCGCTAATTGTGCAAGTGCGTAGATCACAGCCAACTACCCGCACCACCTGTGCTGCCAAACATCGGGCCGGGGATGAGAGTAACGTCCGGCTATCCACCCTCCCCCATTAAGGCTCAAATTCTTAGTGTATTCAGCAGGAGGACGCGCCCCATGGCAGAGAGATTTACTGCCTCGTGACTGGAGATGTAAAAGTCTATCGTTTGTTGATCTTAGTGTTAAGACACCCAAGTTCTCAGGAGCAGAAAAGCAGTTTCCTTGAGCGTCAAAACTTTTCGCAGAGTTTCGGCGCGTGGTGGCCCTGTGGAGCCAGACATCCTTCCCCTCACCTCAAACATGCCTTGGAGAAACATGTTCTGATTAAATTTGTCTGATAAACAACAACACAATAGTTTGGCAACGTTTTGGGGCGTGGGTAGCTTCGTCGCGGGAAATGGCTGACATTTCATACTTTCCTCCTTTTTTTCAGTAAGACGGTAAAAGGTAAAGGCTTGTGGAGAGTCGCTCAGTGAGTGTGCGCAACTTTTCTATTCCCGGAGTTTGGCGCTGATTGGCTTATCATGCTTCATTATATGCTGACGATGATGTTGACATTTTTAGTCTGTTTCTCTGACCATCTGTTTCACGGTTTGTCTGTTTACTTATTGTCTATAACGGTCAGTCTGTCTGCTTTCTCGTTTAGTGTTTGTCTGTCATCTCGGCAGATGTTATTATTAAGACTTACTTGAACGAAGTGATGAAGGTGAGAGCGGATGGGCGGGCAGAGGAGGCGGCGGCGTGTGGGTGACAGGCCAATGATGGAGGAGGTCAGCGGTTGTCATATTTTTCAAGGCAGCGGCTCAGCGCGTCTATTTAATTACTACGATAGTGGTTATTTGTATGTGAAAGAGTCTTGGCAGTGATAGAAATCCTCGGTGCCTTACTTTATGTACAGTTACAGAGGAATTATTTATTATTTCTGGCAGCTTTTCCTATGCAAGATAAGAGCCTATTCTAGTTGTATTTCCACTCAATTCTCTAAGTTGTAGGCTTATGTTAGTTCCTCACCGTCTAACATTGTTTTCCCATCTCGTTCTTCCTCAGTTTCGGCTCCGTCGCCCGTCCTTTGGCTGTCACTGTCAATCTTTTTCCTTTGATATTGATGATTCTATACATAACAAAGGTGTTCTTACCGTTGATAACATGAATATTGTCATTGCTGAATATAACTTGATGCATCGTTCATTATCCGGTGATATATTTAAGGGAACATCAGTCCTTAAATTGGCCTCTTTTTTATATTATTCTTCCGTGTTCATGTAGCGACATTGTTTGTTTGTTTGCTTTGTTTTATAGCCTCGTATATTACTTGTTTAAAGTTAAGTACAGTTTATGTATGTATATATGTTTACCAGACGAGGTAAATGAAACTCAAGGGAATGCATATTTGGCATATTATTTCCTAATTCCTTTTCTTCACTTTTTTTTACCTCGCAACCATCAAACGAGGAGCACGTTTGGAGAAATTATATCACTTAACTTCTTTATTTTGATCTTGAACTTTTACCACTGTGGCTTTCCTGCTACATCATCATCGTCATTATAGATATTCTGTAATATTTCACTTGTTTCTTTCCCAACTTATTACCAGATTTGTAGAACAGTGAAAATTAAAAACTACATTAATAAACATGACCATTTTGCCCATATAGATTACTTTTGAACTTTTTTAAACCACCGTAGAACCGATTGTACCGTCTTGTTTGCATGTGGTTCATCTACTCATAACACAAAACAGACTGACACTCGACTCACTTCTCTTTGCCTGATAGTCGACGTTTCATCTTGCGTCCGTCTGTTACTCCCCCCCACCCTTTCCCCTCGCTGCCATACCTCCTCTTCTCTTTATCTTTAGTTTTCTTTCCGTGTTGATTTTGTGTTGATGAAGACGGCAACATTCTAGTGTGTAAGATCATGGCCGCTGCTATACTTGTATACCTCACATCCTCGCATATTCCTCATCGCTACCTTCACCTTAAGAGTCCACCCACTTTATGTCCACAACTTGCCCTCATAATGGAGAAAACCCATTAGCCTCAGAGCCAATTACGTCTCCTATGAAGCTAAATAATACTGAAATTCCTATGCAAACTAGAGAGGGCCGGAGGAGCTTCGTTAATTGAGTGTTTGTAAACAAATCTGAGAGTGGTTCACGAGGCTCCAATTGGCTCAGGAGATAAGGTGGGTGATCAAAGACGGGCCGGGCCGGTGTTGTGACATCCGCCCGCTGTTGTGTCTGGGGTGAGGCGGGGCGGGGTGGGGCGGGGCGGGGCGGGGCGGAGCTGGACTGGGTAGGGCAAGGTATGGCAAGGATGGGGTGGGGGAAGTTAAAGGATGCGGGAAGAGGAGGAGGTACAGCAGGAAGAGTAAGTGTAAGGAATTAATTACCTAGGAAATTAACTTATATATATATGAGAGAGAGAGAGAGAGAGAGAGAGAGAGAGAGAGAGAGAGAGAGAGAGAGAGAGAGAGAGAGAGAGAGAGAGAGAGAGAGAGAGAGAGAGAGAGAGAGAGAGCTGAGGATGATGATGATTCTTTTCTCAACACAAAGAGATGACTTGACATAGAAGATGATTTTTTAATGGTATGGGGTTCATTCATGGCCTTGATGAGTTAGTTCTGTTACCAAAAAACCTTTCGCTAAAATGGTTCACTCTCAAGAGGATCATGCTTGTTTCGCCATAAGTATTGGACCCCCAGCCTGGTATTGTAGACTCAGTTTTATCATTAATACAATTTAAAGCACTGATTCACCTTTAAGGGTATGAGTGAGGGTAAGATGGAGCCTCGTGTGGTTCAGATTTCATTCTTACATCACCGTTACTCGTCACCACCACTCATCCATCATCAACACCACCAACACCACCACCACTACCTCCTTCCCCACCACCACCACCCTTAACCACTTAGCATCGTCACCCCTTTACGCCAGATAGAATCCTCTCCTGCAACGCTCCGTCTGTCCGCCTTCAGGAGAACAAAACGCACTCTTAATTTTTTGTCCTACCCTGCAGGTGGTGAGGACAGCTTAATCAGCAAGGCCCGCAGCTCCTTGGGTACAGCAACAGGCGGTTCAGGGGGACTACAGCAGACGTCACAGCAGCAGCATCAACAGCAGCAAAATCAACAGACACCATCACAACAGCAGCAGCAACAGCAACAGCAACAGTCAGCGGCACAATCAGCGACGGAGATCAGGCGGTACAGGACAGCCTTCACCAGGGAACAGATTGGTCGCCTCGAGAAGGAGTTTTACAAAGAGAATTACGTGAGTCGACCACGGCGTTGTGAGCTGGCCCAGGAGCTGAACCTACCGGAGTCCACTATCAAGGTATGTTTCTCCTCTTCCTCTTCCTCTTCCTCAATGCATCAATGAATATGAGGTGATGGTAACGGGAATAATGAAAGTATTTCCTGTATCTCTTATTTTTTTTAATATATTTTTTTAATGTTTGATATTATAGTAATGACGAAACTGAGTCCAGATTCGTGTTCAGTATGACCGAAAACCTTTATGTACAAATTTTCATGAAATTCCGAGGTGTGGAAATTTTCATGAAATTTCCAAGGGTAGCACCTTAGATTTTTTTGCAGAAATCATGTATTTTGAAATAACTCGAAAACTATGAGGTTTACGTAAAAAGAGTATAGAATATAAAAGAAAGAGCAGGACACGCCCGTTCTTTTGGGCTATAGTGATATGGAATTGGAACATATGTATAGATGTAAGAATTGAAAAAAGAAAACATTAATTTTGTTCACAATAATTAACTTTTCTCCAAAGGTATAATAGATATTGGAAATGTGATGACATCAATCGATAGATCTTTTCAAGCTGCATAACTTTGTTTATAATCCTTTTTCCTGTAACAGTAATAGTTTCGTAGTAAAATGGCAAAAACATATTCGACCTCAATTCTGGTGGACATTTTCGGACCACAAAATAAAAAATTCCTTACCGTCACAGATACGTGAAAAATTACTTTTATAAAACGTTTAGATATTCCAATTTACAGTAAAATTAGTTTTAAAAGTTTTCGTGTATGACAAACAGTTTTAACGGCAGTAGAAAAAAACCTTCTACCCTATACCTGAAGGGGATAAAGGGGATGGAAGGGGTTAATGGGGGGGGGATAATGATGAAAATAAGTCCAGATTCGTGTTCAGCATGACGTAAAACATCATTGTAACAATTTTCATGAGATTCGGAGGTGTTGAGTTTCCGCGGCGCACAGCAGTAGAGAAGAGTGAAGACGTGAGGTTAGGTTAGCTGCATTGCTATTACTAAACCGGACCAAATACCATACACACTCGCTAATACTGTATACTTAATGTAATCTTATAGTATATATAGTATTAGTATAGTATTATAGTAGTATAGTATATAGTATTAGCGAGTGTGGCTCCTTAACACTTAGTTTCCCGCAGGTGTGGTTCCAGAACCGCCGGATGAAGGACAAGCGGCAGCGCCTCGCCCTGGCCTGGCCCTACGCTGACCCCGCCCTGGCCGCTTACCTGCTGCACGCCGCCGCCGCCACGGGGGCCTACCCGCCCTACCTGCCGCCGGCCCTGGGGCACGCCGCTCCCTGGGCTGCTGCAGCAGCCGCCGCAGCCCAAGTAGGGGGCACACCTGCCCTAGGTTATAGTATACCCTCCCACAACCCCGCGCTAGCACGCTTTGCTCCATACCCTCGTCCTCATCCCGGCCTTCTAGCTTCTCCCTACCTCAGGCAAGGAGATCTACGCCCCCATGAGGTCCCTACGGCTCTACCCTCCTCTCCTATCACCCCTACGCCCGTCTCACCTCGCCCATTCGTCGGAGGTCATCTGGCAACCTGCCCTTTGAGGGACTCTCCTAAAGTAGGGAGTGACTCGTGTGTGTGTGGCTTGCTTTATCCCAGCCTGCCCATCTCACACGCCCTCACCCCGACTCTCGAGCCTCTGCCCATCACCACCTCTCCACCTGTCACAGCAAACACGACCCTCACGCCCACCGGCCCGCTGCCTGCAGGCGAGACTGCTGGAGCTCGCACCTCGCCTCCTCACAAGACCATATCGACGCCTTCGCTCTTCCAGCCATACAGAGATGATCCGTGAGGTGTCAGTGTTCCGCTACACAGACCCCCGTGTCTGGGGCGGCAGTGACACCTGTTCCGCTACCTTAACTGCGGGGTGATGAGTGTCTCGTTGCCACAAACAAGCTATTGCCAGAGAAAGAACATTTTTCATTTGTAGAAAGTAAGAACATTTCTAGTATTTTGTATAATAATTAAATACACACATATTGATTGGCCAAGAAGGAAAGAGGAGAATTCTATACACAGAATTCGTAAGTGAAGGAAAAATGAGACCGGTCAGTCAGCACCAGCCATGTATATCCTGCACCGCTTGTGACCCGCCTCGCCTGTGTGTGCAAGGTGCGTCATTATGTTCCTTTTATTTTCCCTGTGATATTTATACTTAGAGTAGAGCCATTCGCTTCCCGGACCCGCCAACGCTGCCCCTCATCCGCAAGTCCTGTGTGTGTGTATGTGTGTGTGTGTGTGTGTGTGTGTGTGAGTGTGTGTGTGTGTGTGTGTGTGTGTGTGTGTGTGTCCCTTTTGTGTTTGCGTGTGAAGGTGTGCGTTAGTGTGTAGATAATAAACTCGTGTTGATTATTTGTATCATAATTTCCCTGTCAGAGAAAATTATTTTAATCATATGAAAAGACAAAGAATCCCTAGATATATATATTTTTGTTTTGTTTTCAGTTGATGTGAAATAAGAGTTAATTACCTCTTAGTTTCTTAGTATCTCCGTTGTACCTTTTTATTAAGCTGCTGGCCACCCTGCACTGACACTCACCCCGGGGTAATTATAGACAGTCAGTGATGAGGTTCAGGCGACGGGCGCAAAGGTGCTTGACTGACGTGATCAAAGAGCGGACACCTCCTCCCTCTCCGTCCCACTGTGCCACCAGGATCAGTCAGTGTTTACTAGTGGAGACATGATACACACCACACGCCACTCCCTCTTCATCCACCTGTAATATCCAGTCACCTTCCGGGCCTGCTAGACACCTTTATCACGTGTATGTTAGGTTGTTTCATTGCACCTTTGTTTCATCTTTTGAGCACCTTATGCAGTTGTATTATTTGTGGTGCTCTCTCTCTCTCTCTCTCTCTCTCTCTCTCTCTCTCTCTCTCTCTCTCTCTCTCTCTCTCTCTCTCTCTCTCTCTCTCTCTCTCTCTCTCTCTCTCTCTCTCTCTCTCTCTCTCTCTCTCTCTCTCTCTCTCTCTCTCTCTCTCTCTCTCACAAAGAAAAAGATCATGGATTCACCCCCCGTACCCCCCTTTCCGAGGACTTATAAATGACGCCACCGTGGTACTCCATTGTGGTAATGTTGAGGTGTTGGACGCACACTCCCCTTGGCACACACTGTTGCCCCGTGGCATACAGCAGCTAGCCAAGCAGCATTGTAACCCAGAAACACACACACGCATGCCACACTTCTCACAGGCACCACTTACACATTTTGTTGCCTGGTTGTGCTGGTGTTAACGGCATGACAAGCACATGTATGGCGAAGATTGTCGCAAACCCGACGGCAATAGCTTAAGGAAAATGTGACAGTACCCAGCCGTGACGATGACGGGCGAACCTATTTCTTGATTGGGCGGCTTGTGGTGGCTGCCGCATCGCCCCAAAACTACGAGTGCCGCATCATGCAACAGCGAACCATAATAATTGGGAATGGGAGAGCAGAGCGGTGGAAGCAATCAAAGGTAGCGTGGATAAGAGAAAACGTACATTCTCTTACTTTTTAGCGTATACATACTCAAATCTTGAAACTCGTGTATATGTATAATTTCATCCTCTCAAGACTATTGTTTCCTACTTTGTTATATTATTTTTTTTTTTAAGGCTGTTGTTCTCCGCACACTCGACCAACAATTATAATCATTTATACGGTGTAGAATGCAATGTCTCCATCTTTTTGTTTCCACTCACGCCGTTTTATTCCACCAGTAAATCGTAATCATGATTTGTACATTTATGGAAGTCTTACTTACACCGTCATATAGGACTCTCCTCCCCCCCCCCTCTCTCTCTCTCTCTCTCTCTCTCTCTCTCTCTCTCTCTCTCTCTCTCTCTCTCTCTCTCTCTCTCTCTCTCTCTCTCGCTCTCTCTCTCTCTACATTTTTGTGGTAACCTTGTGGTTTTCCTAGAGTAAGTGTGTGTGTGTGTGTGTGTGTGTGTGTGTGTGTGTGTGTGTGTGTGTGTGTGTGTGTGTGTGTGTGTGTGTGTGTGTCCATGCATGCAAGAAATTCCTGAGGTGTTAAAATCCCTAATGTCCTTTTTCCCCTCAAGATGCCTCTATTATATAAAGGATAAGGTTTCCATGATATTGCAGACTGTCTTATCAATATCTGCTACATAAGTTATGGAATATTAACCTTGACAACTCTAATATGCTGAAACTTCCAGGAAAATTATCCACAAACTCATTATCGCACTATCTTGTGAAGAGATATCGTTTGTTGACACACATAATTTTTAATGAACTAGTTGGTCATTATCATCCTGTGTGTGTGTGTGTGTGTGTGTGTGTGTGTGTGTGTGTGTGTCATTGGGAAAATCAAGTCTCATTCTCAAATATATTATAAACCAACAAACTACATGAGAAGGTCAGTAGAAATAAAAAGCCAAACTATTAGTTCTACGCTGCTGATTGTGCACATACTCGGAGCTCCCAATTCCCAAATCATAAAAAAACTATGAGCGGTACCATTGTTTAGGAGTGAAGACAAGTGTATGTTACGGACGTATACACTACAAGAACAAGTGAACCTTAAATAACTTAGCTATCTCAAAAACATTGACACTACATAAACAAGTGTACCTTAGATAACTTAGTCATCCCTAAAACATGCTTTAAAGTATCCGTTTTCTGTAAGAAGAGCTTTGCAGACGATGCTGTAAGTGTAAACAAACATAAGGTGGAGCTCACGGCAGAACTAGGGTGCCGTGAAGCTTCCAGTAAACTACGACTTATTCATTCTTGGTAGCTGTCACTCAGGTCATCCTTGGACACTGTCGTCGAGGTGAGTACAGTGACTATAAACCATACTAAGTAAAGCGTGTAGGGCGTAGAGCCTCATTGAGCAATCCCGGCTTTTGACGTTGGAGAAACTGACTCGTATATTTCTTATCGCCCTTGAAGGATGACAGGATCATATATTTACGATGTTATTAAGCCATGATTGACGTGAGGCGTGTGTCACTGTCTTTATTGTGTCTTCTTATATATATATAGCTGGCTGGGTGTCGATAGCCTACGTTCATAGCCAAAGTTACTACGCCCTTACATGCGACACACGCCCTGGATAGTATTTAACCTGTGTTTTTAACCTGTACTGGAGGCATACGTGCAGGTCATGATCTCCAGCATTATTGATAACTATTAATGCCAAGTATATCGAGAAACACTGAAAGTATTCATATTTTGGATGAGGCTTACGAGGACAAATACTGTTAGGTAGAATGAACAAGTGGTCGTTAGTGACCGGGGTAGTTGAGCCACATTTAGAGTCTCTCTCTCTCTCTCTCTCTCTCTCTCTCTCTCTCTCTCTCTCTCTCTCTCTCTCTCTCTCTCTCTCTCTCTCTCTCTCTCTCTCTCTCTGTATGATGAGGTGTATATGACATGAAGTAAGACACCGTATACCGAAGGTTAATTATAGACGATGCTACTGGGTACCATTTGCGTCACGACATTGCTATAAAAGACCGAGATTACTATAGCTTACAGTAGTTCGAGCTTGACGGTGGTTGAAGGGGGCTGCAGTGCTTCCTGCGAGTGGGAGGGAGGGAGGGAAGGGAGTGGGAGGCAAGGAGCTGGTAATACTACTAAGTGGTGAACGTTCAAAGCATTGCCATGGGAGAACAGCTCTCTAAACCCTGTAAATGACCAAAAATAGCTCTATTGATTGCACAGCTCCTTTCTCTCCCTCCCTCCCTCCCTCCCTCCCCTCTCTTTCTGTATCTGTGGGAAAGATTTCATATTAGAGGAAATCGTCTTAGTTAGGCTGAGGTTAAGGTCAGCCACCTACTTTCTATTCGTCACCGTCTCTACTCGTTGTCAAGTAAGAAGAATGACTAGTCCATTGTGCATGTGTGGTTTTTTTTCTTTGTGTGTGTGTATGTATGTGTTTGTGCGTGTATGTATGTGTTTATGTGTATGTGTGCGTGTGTTTTCTTCATGTGTGACCGACTGGCAGTGTAAACTAACGTCAGTAAAATGTTAGCCTTGAGACTGCCGGCGACGAGACAGCTTATTAGTGGGATCAATAGACGAAATCTTGGTCTTCACCACTTCCTTTCTCCCTCCGGTTCTTTCGCTGAGTCAGAGAAGCAGTGAGGTGCTCAACTTCATCTACGTCCTCATTGTCTCTCTTTCTCTCTTCCCTGCTGTACCCTCCCAGTATGCACTTACGTTAACTGATATTACTACAGGTAAAAAAAAAAAATTAATACAGTACTAGCCTCCTTGAAGGACTTGTAAATGCTAATGACCTTCAAGTGATCGCTTCTTTAGAGGATGTTTGTCTAGAACCCTAAGGTATTGTGTTTCGTAATTTCCTTCAAGTAGCGTTTGTTTCCATGTTTGTTTATGGTCTATGTGAACATGCGATGATAGTCCTAAGGCATCGTGGGTGAGAGAAGTAGCGAGATAATTTTTTTCCCACACGTCCTTCCTCACACCACGAAAAACTCCGCATTGCAGGTGTAAAGGACAGGCAAGTGGTCTTTACTGCCGCCGCTGGACGTAACAGTACTGTGTAAAACTGGTATCAGCATGTATTAGTAAGTATTACAGCCGCATAACTATAGTCTACACTCGTCAATAGGTCCTATAAGACACCCTGAACCTTGACTATTAATTTAATGGAGAAGTCAAAACGATTGCCTTTGACATTTAATACACGAGTTAATATAAGTATGTATTATATTTGTTCAGTATCTTCGTCCCCATAAGGGGACGAAGATACTGAACGGGAAAACACTGATCTTGATGAAAGCGAAAGTGCGACCGATTTTGTTTTTTCAGTCGTTCTCTCTCCGCCTCACTGGCCTCGCGCCTTTCTCCTTCCCATACATGAATGTCACTCCCTTCTACGCTTACTTTCATGGCGCTCTCGACTGACTGTGGAGCTGGTTGCGTCATGCCAAGGGTACGTGTGACCTCCAACAGTACTCGACTGATATTGTAACGTTTCGATGATGAGATAGTGTGTGTGTGTGTGTGTGTGTGTGTGTGTGTGTGTGTGTGTGTGTGTGTGGTTAACAGCCAAGGATTGATTGATGTGATATTACATTATGTAGACATGTTTTACTATACGTATTCCTGAAATATTCGTACCACAGATAATGGTGTATTAGATAATAGTGTATTAGATATCTTACCTAACAGCACTAGGTACTTGAATAAATTTTGCAATTTTATAGTTACTGTAACATCCAACAACTTGTGTGATTTGTAGGATGAGTAAAAGAGAGTTTTAGTGGGCGTCACTTGTGCCAGTGCTACACGCAAAACATGCCTACTATTATTTGCCAAGCCAGCACGTGCAGTGCAACGAGTATCATGAAGAAATCAATGCATCTACTGGCGAGGGACTTTTGTCATGAGAATACATCCCTACGTGCTCTAAGTAGGTCACGTGTTAAAGTGGTGGGAGGCAAGCAGGTGGCGGTTGTCCTGTGGGAGAAGAATTTTCACCTCGACTTTGGAAACCCCGATATTTTCTGTTATTTTCCTATCAACAATGTCTGAATCTGCCTCGCAAACATAGCTTCAAGGTTATAGAATTTTGTTGTAAGTAAATAAGTTGACTCGTCATCTGTTTCATATTTTGACTCATCATCTGTATCGACCTTTGGAACATCAGTGTGGAGTGTGAGTATAGTAAATGAATTACATGTAAGTGAGGTATTCGTGAATCTGACCACACGTAAATCTTAAGGATTGGTACTCTGTTGCAACCCTAGAAGGCAAGGGGTCCGTTGCCATGGAGACGGTTGCACTGTACGTGGGCTCAAGGATGGTAGAGGCAGGCGTAAGTAACCTTTAGACTTTACCGTGGAGTAGAGGCCAGCTGACAATAAGTAAACATCAGCTGAGTAGCGACTGCAACATTTGCCATGTGTTGTCCTACCGTCCAATCAGCTTCACGGGCTTGGAGGTGTGACCAAGTAAAGAACCAATGAAATGGCTCCATTCCGAGGGTGTGTCGCATTCTCCTTCTGATTTGACTAGCCAGTTCTAGAAGGACATTGGATACAAGCTGGCTGCTGAGAGGGCTGTATCCAAGTGAGCGTGTGTATGTCTCTACCACCTGACAAGGTCACATTTTAGTCGAGAGAGAACCTGTATTTTAGTTAAGATAGTGTGGAGTAGACTGCGTGTAGGCTCAGCATACCACTGAATGTTTATATTCAGTCGTAAGTAGATGTAATTGTTTTCATGAAGTATTCATCGCACGCTTTTGAATATTGAGAGGATGGACACAGACCGGGCTAGAATTATGTATGTGAACAGCCCGAGACGAACTGATTACAAATTCTTATTGGTGTGTACGTGAGGCAAGCTGGTGTGGGGAGGGGAGAGGGTGGAGGGGCAGCAGGAGGAAGAAACGTCCTAGTGGTGGTGGTGGTGACTGCGGGCGAAGCGTAGTAGTCAGGCAGAGGTCCACGGGGGAGGAACGTCTCGGCTGTGCTCCAGGTGTGTCATCGTGCGTTGCTTGTTCAGGTAAATCAGTCAAGGCTAAAGAACAGAAATGTGCACATTGTGAAATTCTACCATTATCATAATGTTTATAATGGATTTATTTTACTTTAACTTATTTTTTCATCTATGTCATACAGAAAGTATTGACTTGGCTTTTTGAAAAATTCCTTAGACGTCGAAGTGTGTGTGTGTGTGTGTGTGTGTGTGTGTGTGTGTGTGTGTGTGTGTGTGTGTGTGTCAGTCAGTCAGTCACGCTAAACAACCATTAGGTTCGTGTAATGTGCAGATCACATATTTGTAGACATTTTAAAATTTATTCCTACCAATGGAACGTACGTACGTTTATCGACTGAATCATCAACATCTGTTTCTGATGATTACTGTTTTAAAATACCTACTAGCAATACTAACTAATAGTCCACCTAGCTCATGCAATTGACAGTTACTTAATGGACGACAGAAACGCGTGCTAGGTTATCATGAATAGGCTATAAAAGAAATTTATCCAAGATGAGATTTGCATGTCTGTGAGCACGAATAGCTACCAGTTCCCTTGTAGTTAGGTGCTATAACGTTCACCCCGCTCACTGAGGAAAACAAGTCACACACATACAAGCACCTTAGCAACTGTCGCTGTCATTGTCTTAAACCTATTTTTATCAGTTGCATTATGAGATATTTTGAAGCAAATTCTTATCAGTTCCATTGTGAGACATATCGAAGTCTGTGGTGCATAAATAATACATAATGAACGTCTGTCAGGATTTGGTAAGGGTTGACTGTCTGAGGCAGTGGTGTGTTCTTGTGTGGGCGAGTTCCTTTATTTGGACACTTGCCAGACGACCGACGTGCACAAATTGACTTACTGGCAACTGTTCGTGGGTAATATTTAACTATCAACAAGACACGAAGCGCTTTTGACATCACGATATTGCTTGGATCTGCCTTGAAGTGTGCCGGCAGGTGTTATTGAAACGCCAGAATGGACTGTGGTGTGGGCTGGTTAACAAGGGAAGGGGATGGGAATCGAATAGGCAACATCATTGGTAGTGGGTGAGTAGGGTAAGGTATGGTATGGATGGGTAGGTCAGGCCGGTTGAAACTGGATATATATAATTATCAAGTTCCTGGAATGATATAGGTGTTGTTTACTTTACAGCTAATAGAATGTTGAGCATCACCATAAATGAAAACCTATGCATATAACATCGAAGAATATTAAGACTGTTTACATAGACATGTTGCTTTTGTTGACTGACATGACTTGCCGTTATGTATGGGTTGTGTTAATTACGTGCTTTTTATGGTGAACTTTGGCAAGTGTCTGGATGTGTTGGGTGGCAGCCCGTGTGCGTCTGTGTGTCTAGCCGGCAGAGTGAACGTTTTGTAGCTTCACGCCAGTAGGAAGGAGATAGCCGAGCAGTGAAGGTGACGTACTGTAGGTAACGCTGGACTTATGATATATCATTCAGTTACCATTGAATTATTGTTGATTGATGTGATAATGCTAGATTTTAAGGAACATTAACGTTAAACTGAATTATGTAGCTGTTAATATAATGAATTTCATACCACTGTCCTGAGAGCTAAGTGTAATTCAGTTTGCAACGAGGTTAGCACGTGCACTGCAAGTGATGGTGTTCGACCGCGCGTCCTTGAAGCTGGCCCTCCCTGGTGCCACTTGAACATGCACCTAAGCATAACATTATCCTCTTTTAACCTTAAAGGTGTGCAGCACGTTCATAAGTGATTCGTTTAATATTTTAGTGTACATAAAGACTGCTTTAAGCTCGAGAATTTCAATTGAATATTTGATGTATGTCAAATGCGATGCGCTCGTAACGATTTATTGCTAATTGACCACCTGTAGTGTTATTACCTGCACCATCGTGTTGCCATAAATATAGATAAAGCTCCACGGACTTTCAACTACAGAAAAAAAACCTCACTTGCCCTAGATCGTTAGCATCATGTTATGCATTTGGTGGAGGTTTGTAAGGAGACAGACTTCCCTACTGACCTGGCAGACGTCCTACTGGCTACCGCCCACTTGGAGCTTAAAGGGGTAATGCCTCTCCCCCTCTGGTGTGGTCTCCGTGGCGTCACAGGTCTATAACCTTTCGATCGCCAGCACACCATCTAGCTGATAACTGATAACGTATGTGCTCCAGTTGCCTTCAGTGGTGGAAACCGGGCACGTCACCCTTCACGGTGAGGCCATTGAAGTGTTATGATGGATTCATATTTCAATAATTTTAGAACCTTAAAGGAGGAGAATTGTGTCTAATCGTGCACATAAAAAAAATGTCATTATGTACATTTTAACTATCTTATCTTAAGATGGAGAAAATGTGTGATAACGCTGAGTTATGATACAAGAGATTAGAGGATACAGCTGCTCTTCGATTAGGCGCGCGTGGATTTGAAGACGGATTGAAATGTTGGTCACTACAGGACGGCATCCCTCCACTGCACATTTAAACCTTGTATATACATATATATAAATATATATATATATATATATATATATATATATATATATATATATATATATAAATATATGTATAAATGAATGATAGTAATCAGATAACATGTCTCGTTTTCTGTTCCTAATTTGTTGTATAAAAATACGTATACGTATGAAATACAATTGCCAAATCCAGCATTAATTTTATCTTAAGTTTCTTGATTACTTCCTTCAATATAATTCTCTAAATCACTAATTCTTTGAACTTTGACAGGTTCTTCCATCCACACGAGAGCCCAGCCTTAGCGAACACCTATTAGAAGCCTCACACCAACCTGGGAGGGAGGGCCTGCTGGACATTATTGTAGTATGTTTTCATAAAATTTGTAGTTTAATATGAAGTATATATACAAGGTCTGGTATTTGCTTTGGTATTGTTTAATGCAGTTAGATATGTTATTGCATTTGATAATTGTAAATTGATTCATCCTCTCACTCAGCTGCGAGTTGAGGAGTCTAATGTTTTGTTAATCAACTCCACAGTCCTACTATTAGTAACAGGCGGTACTTTCAGGGGCGTAGCTAGGGTATATGGCGCCTAGGGGCAACCACTATAATTGCATAATGAAAGTTACGTCAAGATCATATCTCATATTTAGTTTATTTTCCTTAATAAGAAACAAAACATTATAAAAACCTTTGAGAAAAACCATAAAACAGTTATAATCATTTTATAAACCATAGAAGACAATAATGTGTGTTGGGGGTTGTGTGTGTGGGTGTGCGGGTGCCAGTTGGACTTGGCTTGGGTTGGGAGTCTAAGCTTAGAATTATATTAAATGGAATCTATAAGATATATCCGTGCGTTACATATATATTATCATTCTAAAGCTTTTTCTCTTTCTTTTGATCTACATTTTGTATAATATTAATTTGTAGTTCAATAATAGTAATAATCATAATAATCATCTTCTTCTTCTTCTGTGACCGCTTGCAGCCAGCAGGAGATTTCACATGGTGATACTATTTCTTCGTTTTAAACCTTCCCCAATGCTCTCCATGTCTATTTGAGGGATGGAGGAGCAGTAACACATTATTCTTCACCATTAATAGTGGAGGGATATAAAGAAAACATTACCTATTCAGCGTAAATAACCTTAATAAATAACATGAACAGGTTTCAACAGGTAGACTAAGATGGCGGCCGTGGCTTAACTGCTGGATCACGTATATATTAAACCAAAACTGAGATTTTTATAATACATAGAAAAGCAGTTATATATACATTAAAAAATCGTCTGAAACACCTAACTTTTTTCTACATAAACATTTGTTATATTTGATTCAAATTTATTTCATGAAAAATGTTTATTTGTAAGGTCAATCATAAGATCGAATAATAGAATAAAGCAATAATAATGAAATTAAACCAATATAAACCATAGAATAGAATATATAAAAATTATTCAAACAGAAAATAAAGCCTAAATAAACCATAACACAAAGAAAAACGAAAAAAAGAACGAAAAAATGAGAAAAAAAACACCATAATTATGCGTTTACATCCAAGAGTATTAATTATAGCGTGTTAGGTACAATAAAAGAAGTGTTAGGACATGACGACCTACAAGGATAGAGATGAAGGTGAGTGTGTTGTGTTGTGAGTGTGTTTTGGTGAGCTAACGGGCTGACAGACTGCCGAATCGATAAAAATCGACAAAAATACCGGTATACCGAAGGGCTTCTAATGCCTGTAATTCCGGTAATAGCCCAGAAAATACCTGTGTCAGTATACCACATAGGTGCACATCCCTAGACACACACACACACTCAGCTGACGCCAGGCAATGTAATCTGATTGTGTTTCCGATTAATAATTATAATACTTAGGATACCAGTTGTGTTGCATATCACGTATATATATATGGAGTTTGGTGTTGTGTGTGTTGGGGGTTGTGTGTGTGTGTGTGGGTGTGTGGTTGCCAGTTGGACTTGGCTTGGGTTGGGAGTCTAAGCTTAGAATTATATTAAATGGAATCTATAAGATATATCCGTGCGTTACATATATATTATCATTCTAAAGCTTTTTCTCTTTCTTTTAATCTACATTTTGTATAATATTAATTTGTAGTTCAATAATAGTAATAATCATAATAATCTTCTTCTTCTGTGACCGCTTGCAGCCAGCCGGAGATTTCACAAGGTGATATTATTTCTTCGTTTTAAACCTTCCCCAATGCTCTCCATGTCTATTTGAGGGATGGAGGAGCAGTAACCCATTATTCTTTACCATTAATAGTGGAGGGATATAAAGAAAACATTACCTATTCAGCGTAAATAACCTTAATAAATAACATGAACAGGTTTCAACAGGTAGACTAAGATGGCGGCCGTGGGTTGACTGCTGGATCACGTATATATTAAACCAAAACTGAGATTTTTATTATACATAGAAAAGCAGTTATATATACATTAAAAAATCGTCTGAAACACCTAACCTTTTTCTACATAAACATTTGTTATATTTGATTCAAATTTATTTCATGAAAAATGTTTATTTCTAAGGTCAATCATAAGATCGAATAATAGAATAAAGCAATAATAATGAAATTAAACCAATATAAACCATAGAATATAATATATAAAAATTATTCAAACAGAAAGTAAAGCCTAAATAAACCATAACACAAAGAAAAACGAAAAAAAGAACGAAAAAATGAGAAAAAAACACCGTAATTATGCGTTTACATCCAAGAGTGTTAATTATAGCGTGTTAGATACAATAAAAGAAGTGTTAGGACATGACGACCTACAAGGATAGAGATGAAGGCGAGTGTGTTGTGTTGTGAGTGTGTTTTGGTGGGCTGACAGGCTGACGAATTGATAAAAATCGACAATGTAATCTGATTGTGTTTCCGATTAATATTTTTAATACTTAGGGCACCAGTTGTGTTGCATATCACGTAGATAAATGGAGTTTGGTGTTGTGTGTGTTGGGGGTTGTGTGTGTGTGTGTGTGTGTGTGTGTGTGTATTTTCTTTTGTGTGTGTGTGTGTGTGCCATCTCCTCAAATATTTATTTTTTTGGCATCACTGAGGGTGATGGCTGCCTGCCCCGGCCTTACCGCAGGCCGCTGTGATGTTCAGCCTACTAGGGTTGGAAAAATAGAGTCTGTGTGTATATGTATGTGTGTGTGTGTGTGTGAGTGTATGGAGCGCCGGGATCCAATGCTTGAAGGTGGTTGGTGATGGCGGCCTCATTGCCTCGAACCACATCCAGGCTAACCATTTGTCACAGCCAGCAGGTCTCCCGTCTCTGCTGTGATCTACCTTTCCAGCTCCTGCAGGATCTTGCGAAACGCTGGGCCCAGCACTCCCGTTATCTCAACCACCAGTGGCTCGAAGCGATAGCGTGTTGAGAGTGCTGCGTAGCGAAGCCGTTTGTGCTGTTCGGCTGCTTGGGCGGTGGCTCCGAGTTTTATGGCGCAGTTCGTGACGTGCATGGTGCCGAAGGTGTTGGTGCACGTCATGTCCCACAGCAGCAATCGGCCTCCACTGAAGGGGTAAAGAGTCACCCCATCCGGTCTCTGTCCGTTCCCCCAGCGGCAGCCAAGCCACGGCGGATCACATTGTTGAGGGCAGCATGGAGTTGTAGTCGGCTGGGGTCGCGGTGGCAGGATAGCTGGTGGTAGCCAAGGTTATCCGCCATAGCGCCGCATCTGCAATGGTGCAGTATGCAGACCTGTGTGCTGAGTCGGAGGGTGACTCCGGCACAGATGGCATGGTTGCTGGTTGCTGCGCTCCAGGAGCTTATCCAGGCGACGTCGGCTGGCAGCTTTGTCCAGCTGTCGTTGGCTGATCCTAGCCACGTCATTGAGTGTTGAGGTGTGAAGAGCTGCCAGCAGCGGAGCTGATATGCCGTCACGGGTGCGACCGTTTATCTGTCAAACCAGTCCCTATGTGGCACTCATGGAGGAGATGTAGGTGAGGAGAGTGACATCTTCCATATGCCTAACGCCGATGCCACCCAGACAGATCGGAAGCGAGGCTTGGATCCAGTTGTCATTGGAATGGGAAACGTTGCACGTGCGCATGATGGCGAGCAGTTTCTGGGTAGCAGGGAATGTGGGAGCGGCGTGCATGAGGTAGGTGCAGCGTGGAACAGGGCAGCGTGGCTGTTGATTTTTCTCCATTTGTTTGATTAGCCTGGCGGTGATGCGGGAGGCTGCCTCGATTACCTCTGGAACTGTGTCAGTGCTGATGGGGGCGCATAAGAGGGTGAGCTCTCAGAGTGGCGTGTGGCGTGCTTCGGAAAGCTCAGGTGGTGTGGTTGCCTCCGGGTTGGTTGATGGGTCGACGTCACTGTTGGCATATCCGAAGGCGTTGGAGATGCTGTGGTGGTGTCGCTTGGCTTCCGTTATGTCGACGTCGTCATGAGTCGCGTTGCTGCCAAGGTTCCTCAGTAAGGAGGTGTCTCCCAGCTTTATTAATTTGCTCTTCTGCTGGTTCAGTGTCAGGCCAATGCGCTGTAGAGCTGGCAGCAGAGAAGGAGTGACCCCTTCTCTGGTAAAAGAAGAAAAAAAAAATCCGACCTCGTTTTGGCACCCCACTACATCCTTGCCCGGGGACAGATGTACCCCCTTGCCACCCCCTAGCTACGCCACTGGATACATTAATACCAAAAGCTTGATAACATGTAATACTTATTTAGCTTTTGGCTTTTTGTGGAGATTTAAGGTATATCATTTTATACATGTGTGGTTATACCTCTTAATTTTCACCACAGGTTTGACATAATACTTGGAACGAAGATGTTGGGGGCTCACCTCTCCCGGCTGCGGCTTGTGGCCCGGCCCCACCAGACTCTTGCCTCAGTCCTGCGTCTGGCTCACTCGTCCTCCAATATTGAATACCAGCCAATTAAATCTGTCCTTGTAGCTAATAGAGGTAAACAAAACTTTATTATTATTGTAGTATTAGTTAGAGGACCTTCCTGCACACCTTGAACTCCTCAGTTACCATCCTTTCACTGCATGGTTTCATTAGAATAAATATTCGCTCAAGGCCTTTGTGTGGAAGGAATGTCAAAGAAATTAGTATACTTGTGAATCAAACACCCAAGTTAGCTTTTGGTCTCTCTGAACTTACTTCAACATTTAAATTCATGGTTATGGACCTGCTTAGCTAGCAATTTGTATGAATGCTGACCATGTCGATATATTACTTATTAACTATATCATTGATTTTTTTTTTTTTTTAATATGTAATGATGTATGGTTAATGCTATCCATTCAATTACCATAACCATCTTCTGATCATTCATCTTGTTGTGTCATGTCTGCTAACCTTGAAGTGATTAAATGCTATCTATCTATCTATATCTGACGACCATTCCTGGGGTATTATTTTACATCTTCAGAATGCTCTAGAGAATTGAAAATACATTTTTAAGTACCTTATCCATTCTGAGAAGGTTTTCTTAATTATATTTCCGTTGCAAATTCCTATTTTGTGAGATATTCAGTGTTTTCTAGAGACCTTCTCTTCGAGAATAAGGTAAAGTTTAGTTTGTTTTGAAGAAGGTTCTGTTATTTGTCAATATAGGTGAAAATGTAAAATTTTACCTCCTCCTTTCTCCCTTTTCTTTTACATACTCTAATATTCTGTCTTCCCATTTCACTTGGCGGTCATCCTCTTGATCCCACCACATCTACCAAATTTACAAACATTCTCTTAGTCAATTAAGTTTCTAGCATTCTTTCATATGTAGCTGAAGCACCTAGGTGTGTTTGACCTCCTTCAACCACTCTACACTCATTTCTTCGTCTTATTACACTTAATAAATTTGTTATCCACACCTTCATTACCTCACCATCCATTCTTGTCACACCACCGGCATATCTCAGGCAACTCATTTCAGCTGCGTGTATCCCTGACCATTGTCTTTCATTTCATAACCTTGCTTCACCTGCATATATGTGTACAATTATTCCATTATATAATCCCTTTTTTTTTTCTTTTACCTCCATGCTTCCTATGGTTTTCTGTTTTATATATATATCCTTTGTTATATGCAGGTTTTGTCATGATAATGTTGTTCTTTAATTAAATGCAATCTCGTATTATATTAATATTCTGTTACAGGTGAAATTGCCATTAGAGTGTTCCGAGCATGTACAGAGTTAGGAATACGTTCGGTTGCCGTGTACAGCGAGCAAGACAAGATGCACATGCACAGACAGAAGGCTGATGAGTCCTATATAATTGGACAAGGACTCTCTCCAGTAGATGCTTATCTTTGTATACCGGAAATCGTGCGTGTAGCAAAGGTAAGATCTGCAATTGAGTTGGTTGTTTTGCTTCTCTGGCGAATATTAAAAATGACATAAATGTGCACGTACTTTGGGTTCTTACTGAAAAACGTGATATTGAAATTATGTATTTTTTGCAGATGTCTCGCTTTATATTGAGTTTTATTGAAAAATTATCTTGGCAGCTTATACTAGAACATTATTCGTATGTTTGTACAAGAAGATTGGATGAGTTAACATCAAGGTACCATTCACATCGGTGTACTAGGTGAATAAAGAGATACTTCAGTTGATATTTTATGTTTAGTTACGAATGAAGTTCAAAATGTAGGAAAAATGAACATATAGATACTTATTAATGTAGTTGTATCTGATTAAACAAATAACAGCATGATTTATCAGTTTGATTTTAATGTATTAGTTTGTGGAATTCGTTCTGTATTTTATTTGTATTACTTCACTATATAATGGTTAATTATGCATTTATGTGGGTAGCTATGATTGCAAAGAAGGAATAATAATAAATGGTTGTGAAAAGGAGGAATGACAAATGGTTATGAATTGCCATCAAATTTTATATAATGCAAATGATATGGAGTTTGCTGGTTTATTTATCTAATAGTAAAGCATATAAATATGCAGCCTTGATAAAAATTAATTATATCACTGGGCACTAGTAAGGTTGTACAACATCTGTGTGGATTGGTAGATTGGGCACAGCATAATGAAATTCCAGAGCACGAGTTTAAAACACATTGAGCAAATTTGTTGAAGTATGCACAAAAGTAAATGCACTAGTAAAAAAAAAATATATATATATATGTGTGTGTGTATGTGAAATAGAGATTGAAAACGGGAACCACCAATTAAGTACTAAGTACTAAGAGTCTGCAAGTGTTCATAATAAACGAAGAGAGACTAATTACAGATGAATAATTGAGGGCATACAATTATTAAAAAAAAAAGAAAAATATGCAATAGATGTGATGAGGAATTTAAGAAGCAAAATAAATTAAAATTACTGGACCAGTCTGAAAGGAATAGGTTTAAGAAGGTGGAATTGATGACATCAGTATTACATCATTTTTGTTTAGTCACTAGAATATGATGATTTTTGTGTGAAAACAAAGTATGATCACTTATTGTTGCACTTTCCTTGGAGTTTTCTTTATTTTCTTGCCACATCAGAAGTCTTTAACAGTTTTTTTTATGTATTTTATCATCACACTCTAGTTTCTCCTTATGACACTTCCCAACTCAAACATTCTACCACTTTACGATCCTACTTTATTGAAGGCTTACTTCCACGGCATTTCCACTGCATATACATACCTACCCATGCTCTTCCATTCTATTCAAGTGATCAAATCATATCTTGGATCCTATGGTTGGTCTTAGTAATCTTTACTTTCCCTTTATTAGACATACAAACCTTCCATATATATTCCCTTTCCTCTACGACTCCGGCATCTTTTAAACAGTTCATTGCAGTTGCTTATATCCTAGATGCTTAACTGTTTTTCAGTGTCCATGTCGTACTTACACATGTTACTGGCACTTACATTACTTACAGCCTTTTCTTGATTATTTTATCCATGCTCACTGTCATTTCATCAACCCGAGGCTTCAAAGATGCTATACCGGATTCATTGACCTCATCTCTTTACTATCCATTCACTTTGATTTTTTTATTGCACACTTCTTTTTTCTAGTACATTTTACCATGCGTGAATATGCGAGGTAATTCGTGCCCCTTTCGTATTTAATTAATGATTATCTAAATTTGTGTTCCCCTTGACATTAAGATTCTGGTTCGTTAGCATAAGAATACTTCAGTTTATGGCTCAACACAAGCTTGTTATGTTATTATCTTTTTCCTGAATATAAATTCCACCTTGTATATTACAGGAAATGGGGCTACAATGCTAGTGAATTTTTTTTTTTTTTTTATCTAATCCATAGCCTTAAAATGATAGTTCGTTAGTTTCACTGTGGCTGTTATAGTAAGTTACATAGATGGTAAAATGTTTTAAGATGTGAAGTTACAAAGTAATATATGTATATAGTTCTGCCAAAGTGATACAACAAAAAGTACTAAAATTTTGACCAGATGCCGAGTAAAATCTTGCATGTTGTAGAAATTTGCATCTCCTAACAATTCTTCCCTTACCAGGAGAATGATGTTGATGCCATCCACCCTGGTTATGGGTTCCTCTCTGAACGCTCAGACTTCGCCCAGGCTTGTCTAGATAACAACCTTCGCTTCATTGGACCCTCGCCACTAGTTGTGCAGAAGATGGGAGACAAGGTGGCTGCCCGTCAGACAGCCATTAGTGCCGGTGAGGAAATTAAAGTGTTATCTTACTTTTGCTTAAGGCTTAGTTATGAACTGCTTTGAGCTGTAGGAGTCATTACAATAATATATGTGGAAGTTAAGAATATATATGTTCCTTACAGGGTACAAGGAGTGTGTAGGAGTATACGTGGGTTACTGATAGCTATAATATTCTCTTGATGGGACTTGACAGTACACTAAAAAAAGGAGGTGACATATGACACCTGATTCGGTATTTTGGTTAGGAAGAGCTCGCCATAATTATTTTTTTCCAGAATCCAGTTAGAAAATTATTAATAGCATACATACATTCTTACACGGTCTTTTCATATTTCAGGTGTACAAGTGGTTCCCGGCACAGACCACCCCATCATCTCAGCAGACGATGCATACGAGTTCTGTGTGAAGTATGGCCTCCCAGTTATGCTTAAAGCTGCATATGGAGGTGGTGGCAGAGGCATGAGAGTAGTGCGGGATTTAAACGTAAGTCTCAGTCTATGTGTACATGTGTGTAAGTTCCTGCTTCCTCTTTTCATCATTCTAGTGCCCCAATATATGACAAATAGCTATGGATATGTTTTTTTATTTGTAATCTGAGACACCATGGGAGGTTTTATTTGGTGAATGATAACTGGGATTATGCATTTATTCATTTATTCATTCTCTCTCTCTCTCTCTCTCTCTCTCTCTCTCTCTCTCTCTCTCTCTCTCTCTCTCTCTCTCTCTCTCTCTCTCTCTCTCTCTTTGACAAAATAGTAATAAATGTTCCTATATTTTCTAAAGGAGGTGAAGGAAAACTTCCGCCGAGCATCGTCAGAGGCTGAGGCGGCCTTCGGTAATGGTGCCATGTTTATTGAAAAATTCATCGAGAAGCCAAGACACATTGAGCTGCAGGTGCTGGGAGACAAGGCTGGCAACGTGGTGCATCTGTATGAGCGAGACTGTTCTGTGCAGAGGCGGCACCAAAAGCTTGTAGAGGTGGCTCCAGCTCCCAACTTAGATAAAAGGGTGAGGAAACAGGCACTTTGGGTCTACTGTAGGAGCAAATATGTATGTGAGTGAAATTGAGGGTCCTAATAGGAGAGGAAAGCCAATTGTAAAATTAAAGAATTGGGTAAAGGAGTACATGCATGAAAGAAGTGCTGATAGAGGGGCAGGGATCGAATAAGAGATAAGGAGGGATGGAGGCTCTTCTACCGTGACCATCCCTGTGGGGTACGTTTATTTTATTTTTTTAAAGATTTGCTAACCTAACATTTATAACAGGTGCGGGAGGCCATGGCAGCTGATGCAGTCAAGCTGTGTAGAAGTGTTGGATATGAGAATGCCGGCACTGTTGAGTTCCTGCTGGACAACCAAGGGCACTACTACTTCATAGAGGTCAATGCTCGCTTACAGGTGGAACACACAGTCACAGAGGAAATCACTGGGTATGCAACTTCATGTTTTATAATGCACTGAGAAAGATGGTTTTAATCTGTTGGATAATTGTTTAAACTGCTGAGTATTATTACTTTTGTTTTTCATTTTTTTTATGAAGGATTCAGAACTCATCAGGGGTGATTAGTATTCATATATTCCTCTCACTTATCCCTTAGCACAGAGCCACCCGACCCTTTTTAGGTGAATAGCTTGAGCACCTGTTCCCAATCCCTGAGATAAACAATTGCAAAAGATGTATGCTTTTCTTTTGGAATCACTGGAATTTCTTTGGTATGAATAATGCACGATATCTTAAGTATAGATGCTACATTTAGAAAACAAATATTAATCAGAAAATGTTCTCTATTGAAAGGATTGACTTGGTGCAATCTCAAATCCGCATTACTGAAGGAATGACTCTGCCTGAGCTTGGAATGACTCAGGACAAGATCACTGCCCAGGGTTGTGCTATTCAGTGTAGAGTCACAACAGAGGATCCTGCTAAGGCCTTTCAACCAGATACTGGAAGGCTAGAGGTAAGTACTGTTGACCTTCACCCACATGACGGTTAGATTCCCGAGCACTTCATGCATGATGAATTTCATGATCAACGAAGATAGGGTTTCATGGGAAAGGCCTAATATAACATATGCCCAACATAAAAGGGTAAAGATTTTGAATTTCTGTAGACAATTTGTGCAATTGCAAATTGTGTTGAGCAAATTTGGGGAGATATTATCCAATCATGTAATTGTGGATTTCATGTTCGGGGAAGTTGTGTTCACAAAGGTCAACAATGTATGTTAATTTGTTGAATTTAGGAAATAATTACCTGAGAGATGTTGGCTTTTGTGCAAAGCATCATTCCTTCTCTGTTTTTGCAGGTGTTCCGTAGTGGTGAGGGAATGGGAATCCGCCTTGATGGTGCCTCTGCTTATGCTGGCGCCATTATATCTCCATATTATGACTCTTTACTCATGAAAGTCATATCAAGGGCATCAGACCTGCATGCATCAGCTTCCAAGATGAACCGTTCTCTCCGAGAGTTTAGGATCCGTGGTGTAAAGGTCAGTGTTTCACCTGAAATTAAGGTACCTAATTTCCTTATACATACAGAGGAACCTTGGTTATCTGGCAACCATAAGGAACTGTGTATTCCTGTTCATTGCTTCCTAGCTGCTCGAGTCTTAATATACAAATATCACATTTTGTACTACCTTGCATCTCTTAGGTGTCACAATATTGACTATTTTCAGTTGTGTTGGTTAACGGCTTTGTTATGCACAGCAATGTACTGTGTTTGTCAGACTCATGCTTGCCAGTTCAGAATGCGGGGGACAAGGACTAAGGGTGATTTTCAAAATACTTTTATATGAAAGATTTTGGTTGCTTGAACATTCAGGATGGTCAGATACCAGATAGCCAGTGTTCCTCCATATGTAATATCTGATGGTAGTCCATCAAGCAACACAGTTACATGTAGCTTATCTGTTAAGTCCTTTACATTCTTGATCTATATCTTTGGTCTACTTCAAAATGTTTAACACAATCAACCCTATCTATCATTTTGCATTTAGAAGCCAAGTATTATTTGCTGTCACCACTGATCATTGCTTTCTACAGCTTCCTTTTTTTCTTGAAAAGTCATATCTACAGCATTATTCCATCATCATGAAATTTTGTTCCTAGCTGGTCCCTGTGGTATCTATCTATCATTTCTGACCCCTCGTTCCCTTTGGAAACGTCCCCGAAAGGGACGGTCATGGTTTAAGAATGTCTACCTCTCCCTATCGACACACTCACTTGGACACAGCATGGTCCCTGTGCTGTGTCCAATTATAGACTACAGAAACATAGTGATGATATCTCCAACAGAGAATTGAAACCAATCAAGAATTGAATAATAAATAACATATTCATTAGTCTCCCATCACTCTGTAAGGAAAGTAAGAATATTGTATATATATTTTTCTCTTTTTACCTTCCAGACAAATATTCCCTTCCTCCTCAATGTGCTGGAAAACCAGAAGTTCCTAAATGGTACTATTGACACCACATTCATCGATGAAAATCCTCAGCTTTTCCAGTTCCAGCCTTCACAGAACCGTGCCCAGAAACTACTAAACTACTTAGGAAATGTATTAGTAAATGGCCCTCTTACTCCCTTGGCTACAGGACTCAAACCCGCAGAAGTTCATGCCTCAATCCCGGAAACTCCAGCAGGTTGGTTAAGATATATGCTTTAGTTTCTAAACAAAGTGGGCTGAAATAAGCTGAAAACAGCTGGTGGGTTGCTTAAGGGTCTGTTGTGGAACCTCACTAACCAATGAACTCCAGTAGAAAAGTAGTACATACTCGTAGATGTAGGATACCGGATAGGAATTCCATAGTGTTGCCAATTACCTGGAACTCTGTGGATGGTTGATATTTATGTTTTTTGCTGAAGTATGAGCTTTAAAATTTTGACCTTAACAACAACAGCAATCCAGAAACCTCTGACATTATGTGCAGACATGTTGTGTGAACAGGACATATTGTTGTATATTGTTAGAATATGTTACCGATTAATTCTTTGCTTTTTCTTGATTCTTCAGCTATAGATCCTCCTCGAGGTTTCCGAGATGTATTGGTGGCAGAGGGGCCAGAAGGTTTTGCAAAAGCTGTCCGGAATCACAAGGGACTCCTACTAATGGACACAACATTCAGGGATGCCCACCAGTCTCTCCTGGCCACAAGAGTCCGCACTCATGACCTCCTAAAGGTATTTGACAAAAGCTTTCAATGTTTACTATGAATGTGAAGTGTGTGTGTTTGTGTATATATATATATATATATATATATATATATATATATATATATATATATATATATATATATATATATATATATATATATATATATGTTTATATATCACATAAAACAAGGAGATAAGGATATTTCTGCTTTCAGATTTCACCGTATGTTGCACACAACTTCAGTGGACTGTACTCGCTGGAGAACTGGGGCGGTGCCACCTTTGACGTAGCTCTCAGGTTCCTTCATGAGTGTCCATGGGAGCGACTGGAGGCCATGCGCAAACGAATTCCCAACATTCCATTCCAGATGCTCCTCAGAGGGGCTAATGGCGTTGGGTATACAAGTTACCCAGATAATGTTGTGCACAAGTATGTGATTCTTTGTGGGCATTACACAATGTGTATGTTAAAAGTGATTCATTAGCCAGTATTTATATTTACTAAATATAATCACTATAAACAACACTTGCTCATGCTATTAACAGCTTTAAGTAGCTTATGACATCCATTGGTGGTGGATGAAGATGTGTGTGACTAGAAACTCTTTCCTACAGATTCTGTGAGCTTTCTGTGAAAACAGGAATGGATATCTTCCGAGTTTTTGATTCGCTCAACTACTTGCCAAACTTGTTGTTAGGTGTTGAGGCTGTGGGCAATGCTGGTAAGGATTATGTACTGAACAGGTCATACATAACTTTACTTTAAATGTAGATGAACTCAAAGAATATACAAATTTTTAAAAGTGACTTGAAGAAGCCTCTAAATAATGGTAAATTGGTTACAGGTGGTGTTGTGGAGGCTGCCATCTCATACTCCGGAGACATCACCGATCCAAGCAAGACAAAATACACCCTGCAATACTACATGAAGTTAGCTGAGGAGTTGGTCAAGGCTGGAACACATGTTCTATGCATTAAGGTAACAAGAAAGGATGAAAATGTGAACTTACAATTATTACATATTTCCTAAAATGTAATTTGCTATAATGACAATGAAATTTCACAGCATAATCGTAGGAAATTAAAATATTTCAAAGAAATAGTAAAATACCACATTCTTTTTCTATTTATGTTTAATTATTTACAACAAATAATTCTTGTACGAAATTCAACCCGTAAAAGGGAGGAAGAATTTAGAGAAGCTCCTAGGTATGCTCAGTCCTTGCTTCATGCTGTTATTTCTTTATTTACCATTCTACCTCCTATTTTTATTTCTTTATTTCACATTTTTGCTTGATAGTCATCACTATTATCTTTCAACCCAGTGAGTGATAGATAAGTAGTGGTAGGAAGTGATGGGTGGTGAGAGGCTGATGAGTAGGTGATGATAAAGGGTAATGGTCTCTCTCTCTCTTTCTCTCTTCTCTCATTACCGCAGAAGCAGCTGCTTTTATGACATAGAATTTAATTCTCATAGCTCATCTTGTTCCACAAGTGTTTCTTGGTGTATAATAATGTACTACTCTGTGTCCAGGACATGGCAGGACTTTTGAAGCCTCAGGCTGCTAAGTTACTCATATCATCCTTGCGTGACAAGTATCCTGACTTACCTATCCACGTCCACACTCATGATACCTCTGGGGCAGGTGAGACAAAAAGGATAATTAAATCACATCACAAAATTCAGTTTTGTTTATTAAGTATCACTAGTTATTTTCTGCATCAACTATGTACATAATGAAATACCATTCCTCATTTCGTTTACTATATCTCTTCTCAACTCTTTATTTATATGATAAGGTTAACAGTTAACTCCACATACAACAGGTGTGGCTTCCATGCTGGAGTGTGCATATGCTGGTGCTGATGCTGTTGATGTGGCTGTTGATTCCATGTCTGGCATGACCTCTCAACCCTCTATGGGAGCTATGGTGGCCAGTTTGATGGGACATGACCTTGACACTGGCATGAACCTGAGTGACATTAGTCAGTATTCCGCCTTTTGGGAACAAACGCGCACTCTTTATGCTCCCTTCGAGTGTGCTGTGACCATGAAGTCTGGAAATGCTGATGTTTACCAGAATGAAATTCCTGGAGGCCAGTATACCAACCTACAATTCCAGGTGAGACAAACTGAAATGCCTATTGTTTTTAAACACTGAGGAATTGATCTAAGGGGTAGCCATGAGAAGGCTGCGGATGGGGATTAAACCACTGATAGTACACTCGCTATACTGATATCTTACCAATCAGACCATAATGACCACCAAGATTCAAGTGGAGTTTAGTCGACAGTGAAATACGGTTTCTTGCATAACACATTCTAACATAGAATTTAGTGAACCTGTTATATAAGTATACTTAAGATATTTTTTATATTAATAGGATGCAAAGCATAAAATACTTATCCCAACGGAAAGCCTCAATATGTTTTTTTCTTTTCAGGCATACTCCCTCGGACTGGGTGACCAGTTTGAATCCATAAAGAAAGCATACAGAGAAGCAAACCTTCTTCTTGGAGATCTAATCAAGGTAAAAAATCATAACACGTCTTTCTGATTTTGGTTTTCCATTCTTAAGGATTATCACTGTCTTATGAGTTTACCACATATGTATTTCATAAATGTCAGCATTTTCAGGCAGTTTAGATTACAAGTTCATAAATGCATTCACATAATATTCCTATTGGATAACTAGAATGAGTTGATAAATTAATATGTAATGATGTCCTTTCAACTTTAGGTGACACCATCCTCCAAAGTTGTCGGGGACCTGGCACAGTTCATGGTGCAAAACAAACTTTCGGCAGCTGATGTAGAAGCCAATGTCGAGAACCTCAGTTTCCCCAAGTCTGTCATTGAATTCATGCAAGGTTATCTTGGAGTGCCACATGGAGGATTCCCAGAGCCTTTACGCACCAAGGTGAGTCATTTTCTTCCTTCTGTACAGGTAGTTGACTCCGAGGACTGGAATAGTAAGTTTACAGTTAAAGTTATTTCTCTTCAGAAGTCCTTACTATTTCCTATTGCAAATCCTCCCCTTCCCCAGACCTTAACTTATCTGACAATCATCAGAGATTTGTGAGATGAAGTTTACATTGATTTTTGGCTGATATTTGCCGACTTCCCAAAAGAGAAACCTAATTATGCGAGTGAAAATCAAACAATGTGTCCCACGGCATTTAGCTTTTAACCATGAATTGTACATAACACAAGCTTGAAAGAGAGAGAGAGAGAGAGAGAGAGAGAGAGAGAGAGAGAGAGAGAGAGAGAGAGAGAGCTAAAGTATGGATATGAATAGATATGCTTACAAGTGAACCATAGGGTGCGAATGGGAAGTAAACCTTATGTGATGGAACAGATGGAGGAGACAGTATCATGACTTCAATGAAAGTTGAATATGGACTGAATGTTAAGAAGAAATTTATGCCATGGCCATCGCTTTCTGGCATAAATGATGATTCAATAGATAATAAGGAAAGTATCTTAAGATGAAATATAAAACTTGCCTTTTAATTATGACATCACACAAATAGATAATAAGATGTGAAGGCAATGGCATGATAAAAGTTGTCTAGTGTACGTTGTGACAGATGTTACGTCGTGGTAGTGAGCAGACCGATGGTGGGGAGGTAAGGCTCACCACACCAAGTTGTGTGTCAACAAAAGATAACCAATTTTATTTCCTTATTACAAAAGCATGCGTGTATATTAATAATGGTGGTGATGATGATGAGAATAATAATATTTATTCTGATAATAACGATAAGATAATAGTCAATGGCTTATTACATTACTTGTTATTACTGTACATGCATCAGACTTAGACCAAATCTTCACATATAACACAAACTCACTTTCCTACAGTGGTGGATGTTGACTTGAAATAAAGGAATGATGTTAATGCCGTGGCCATATCTTTGGGGACGTTTGCAGAGGGAACAAGGCATCAGAAACTGTAGATAGATAGATGTTATAGGGAACATTCTGAAATTTTTGGCATTGGAAGGCAGTTATTAAAAGGAATTAAGACATTATATAAGGAGGCAAGTGCATGTGTGAGAGTGGATGGAAAGCTAAGCGAGAGTTTTCCTGTAGGAGTAGAAGTAAGACAAGGATGTGTGATGTCGGCATAACTTTAATATTTTTATGGATGGGTGTATGAGGGAAATGAAAGCTAAAGTGGGAAATGTAGTTGTAGGACTGATGAATGGAATGTGTTGGGTGGTGGTGGCAGGTTACACTGTGTAGCTTGCAGAGAGTGAAGAGGAATTTCAGAGTGTGGTGGATGAATTTTATAGTGTATAGAAGGAAGTTAAAAGTGAATGCTAGGAAAAGTAAAGTGGTGGTTTTTGAAAGGAAGGAAGTAGATCTTATAAGGTGAGTGTGCCAGCAGTAGGAAAGTGTGAGGTAGTTTTATGAGGAGAGAGAATGGAGGTAGTGAAAGAGTTTAAGTATTTGGTAACAATGCATGTTTAATTTTAGGTGTGAAAAATTTTATTACTTACACATAGTAGTTTTGTCAGCTATTATAATATTTGGAATAATCTATATGCTTCTTTCATTTTTTAACAATAATAATATCTCATTACTGCAATACTTAAATATTATCTCTATCTCTGTACCTGGCTTGTATCCCCATTAAAGAAGGATAGCCAAGACAAGGCATTTAGGGTTCGGGGAGACAATGCCCACCCTATCCCCTCAGCACCTTTGTCTTTTCATACAAGAGAATACAGAAACGACTTCCTAGACCCCTCGCTCTGTCCCTTTTGGTTGCCATTTACAACCTGCTGGGAATACGGTGGCAGTATTCTTGCAGTCCCCACCACAGAGCTATTTAAATACTGCAGTATTTAATTTGTATAATACCTCTTTACTGCATTATTTAGTTGCAGTTGTTATTAGCACATCAAAGATTGCTCATGCTGCTGCTGCTCTAGCATTCATAATGTAAAATTAAATGTTGACATTTAAAACTTATACAATTGTAATTCTTTGTATGTTATGAGTGATCTAATCCTATTGACAGAAATGTCTTATGTTAGGGATATACCTATTCTAATCCTATCTGTCTATCTATGTATAGTTTCTGACGCCTCATTCCCTCCGTAAACGTTTGAGATGGACACGGTAGAAAAACCTCCATCTCTCTCTATCCATACACTCTCTCTTAGTTTATTCAAACCCTCCCCCTCTATCAGTACCTCTTTCATGCATGTACTCTTATACCCTATCCTTCCATCTTACAACTGGCCTTTCTCTCCTCCTCACTCAATTTCATTCACATACACTTTAAAAAGAAAGCTTCACAAACACTTCACTAATTTCTCTCAATATGACCAAACTATCTCAAAAGTGTTTATTCCATTCCACTAAATCACACTCCCTTCAGTTATTTCCATCAAGCTTATCCCTCTATAATTATTACATTCATCATTACATCCTTTACTTTGATGCAGGGATACAATAATTATAATCCTACTTTAAGTTAATTGAATTTCCTTGTAGAATTGTTGATTGGATTACTCGACAGAGCAATCTTTATAAAAATTCTATTTGTTTAGATGTTGAAAGGAATGCCGACTGTTGATGGCCGGCCAGGGGAAAACATGGCCCCCTTGGACTTTACCAACCTTAAAGCACAACTGACTGAGGAACACGGCCCTCGCATCAATGACTATGATGCACTCAGCTCTTCAATGTACCCAACGGTAAGTGTGAAGGTTGATGAAAGATTCACTCCATGCATGTTAAAGTTATGCAGATATTACAAAATTAAGTACATGTGTATAAATTAAAGATATATATATAGATCAAGTAGAATGTAACTTTTGAGCTTTATTAGTTATCAAATATTATGGAAGACAGGTTGTTATTTCTTTACTAGTTAACATTAATTCCATGTGACAAATGTTCCACAGGTCACAGATGATTTCCTTCGTTTCCGGGAAAAGTACGGGCCAGTGGACAAGCTGGACACACGAATTTTCCTCACTGGTCCAAAGGTAATTTACCTCCTAATGTTGTGTTGTATTGAGTAAGTTTGTACCTTTTATGTGAGAAAAGTATGATATTATATGGCAGTGAACTTGGGCATTGGTTATATTAGTAGATTTGAATGTGATGAAATAAGCAAGATGAAGTGGATGTGCAATGTTACCTGAAGAAGACCTGAGAACACTACTTGAATTGAGTCTATCATTGAAGTGATGGCAAAGAAAAGAGGCAGATTGCATTAGTTTTGTTGCCATGTGGATAGAGAAGATGACAATGGCTAAGTGAAGCTTGTTAAATTGTCTGTAGTGGAAGGTAGATGGGATGAGATATTGAGGAATGACTTGAAACTTGACAAAACTATAGGAAATTACACATTAATATGCAGTGTGTTAAGATACCATCAGGTGATGATGGATGACCCATGTAACTTTGAAACCTGCTCTTAAAAATTAGGATTATGACAATGATGAAGATTAGAATGGATGGTGAATTATTGGAAATGTGTATAACAAATATCTAGTATAAGTGAAGGAAGACTTAGTGATTGAGAGGTCAAACGCAACAACTGAAGATGGTTTGGCCACATGGAGAGAATGTCTGAGGGAAATTACAAAGAGTGTATACGAGTACGGTAGAAATAGTGGGTGTGCAAGAGGATTACCCTCTGTGAAATGGGGAGACTGAGTGCTAGAGTACATGAGAGAAAGGAAAATGAATGCAAGGAGAGAATGGAAGAACAGAAATAGACTTCTGCCATGATCATCCCCGCAGGGAGTTCTTAGGAACAGGCATCGGATATAGATGGTTAGATATATAGAAGACTAGGATTTCTGTTTTGAATGGTTCTATAGACCCTTGCATGTGTCAGCCTCGTTCACATGATGACAGTTTTCCATGTTAACTGGTCTTTGACAAGTTAACTTTTCTGTCCAAACCCAGAACATTTTATAGGGAGGCTACGTATGCATTCATGTTTTCTTGCTAAAAATATTTGTTTTTAGACAATTTGTTGTGTTTTTGTTGAACGACTTACCATATTACTTTCAACATAATAGGTTGGTGAAGAATTTGAGGTGGCGATTGAAAAGGGGAAGACGCTACACATCAAGACTCTGGCCATGGCTGAAGACCTTACACCCAATGGAGAAAGGGAGGTGTTCTTTGAGCTTAATGGTCAGCTGAGATCAGTAATGGTTCGAGATCAAGAAGCAAGAAAGGTAAGGTTGTTTTAATCATAGATATTTACAGTGCTATGGTTTTATTCATAAATGCTTACTTACAATTACCAACTTTTTACACATTGTTGAACCACCTCTTCTAGCTTGATTAAGAAAATCTTGTGCAGACAGAACTTCAAATCAAAGTATCTAAATTTGCCTTACTATACCTGTAAATATCCCCATTAAAGACTAAGACAAAACATTTAGGATTGAGAGAAACTTTACTCCCCGTCATTTCAGAGGAGCAGGGCTGCCCATATTCCTCACTCCATCTTTTTGTGTTGCCTTTTACGATCCGCAGGGTGTAGAGTGGTAATATTCTTGCAGCCACTACCACAGGGTTAGTTAGTTAATGCAAAACAATCAAGCGCCAGACATCTAAGGTCATATGGCGCTATGTTAATCTAAAAAGTAGACAGTATAGTAGAGGTGATGGTTAGGCAAATTATAGGGAAGGAAGGAGCAATTAGTTATAGTCAAAGGATCATATCAAATGAAGGATGTGTATTTGTTATAGGAAGGAAATTATGTTAGTGGAGGTAATTTCTATGGATTAGGTTGCAGAGACCACGGATATTCCAGTGGAGAATGGACATCATTCAATAATAAAAAAAATAGCTGTAGAATGAAGGCCAGTATCTGGGAGGAAGGATTTTGAATTGAGGAATTATAACAGGGATTCACGAGATATATATATTTTCCACCCACTCCACGACTTGATTTGCTCAAGTTCCTATGCTGCATCTTTCATACACACTTATATTGCTCTCTCTCTCTCTCCGTTCTTGTCACTCCACTTGCTTCTTTCAAATAACTCGTATCCACAACACACTGGACTGCAGGATCCTATTCCATGTCCAAGTCATGGATGTTGGATAACTAAAGCAGCTCTGTTGACAATAATGAGGCAAACATAAAAAGAAAGCCTCCAGCTTCATGTAGTCAATGCTTCACATGGCAACATTCAGTTACTTCACTAAATCAAAGCTGAAGACAGAAAACTTCATGCCGTGAATATTTTTCTGAAAGGGTATAAATTAATTATTGTATATCTTCTTTTTGACAAGCTGAATTTTCACTAATTTTACATAAAATACAGATCATATGAATATTTCATGTTACTAGACAAATACAAAGCTGCTCACTGAGTGGTTGAAGTTATCATAATAATAAATTGTGCAGAACTTAATGGTAATATATTGTTGCCCATTTTGTATTCAGTTTCATTTAGTACTTTCCCCGTTAGTTCTCCGTAAAATACAGTAATTATGACTAATGATGAGACCCACAGAACTGCAGTAATACCACCTTCTTCAACAGGAGCTCCATGTTCATCCCAAAGTAACCCCTGGAGTGAAGGGTCAGGTGGGAGCACCCATGCCTGGCACTGTAGTAGACGTCAAAGTGAAGGTGGGAGATGAAGTGAAGAAGGGTTCCCCACTAGTGGTGCTTTCAGCCATGAAGATGGAGATGGTAGTGCAGGCACCCTGTGATGGAAAGGTCATTACACTTGATGTTACCAAGAACATGAAGCTGGAAGGAGATGACTTAGTGCTTTCCATAGACCCTCAGTGAGCTATGGTGAGTATTTTATTACATAAAAGTGAAATAACAGATAATAAAGGACTTTCTTTGACTTTGAAGGGACAATGTATATATATATGCAGGACAACAACCATCTTGAAACCTAAGTTCTTTTCTGCTAAACCTTCTTTGGAAATTCTACGCCAAAGAGAATGAATGAGTGAGACAGAAAAGTACAATGATCGATATGGGAATGAGAGGAAAGTCTTTATAAAGAGAATGACATTAACGTACTGAAACAAGTATGCCATGGCTGAGGTATATTGTGAGGGACAGTAGCTCAGAGGCGCAGGTGGTTGTCTCAACGAGTCCCTCTTTTAGTGACCAGGTGTTTACTCCTTAGTAACCTTACAGTAACCTGCAGGAGAGGAGTTAAAGGTAAGACTTTAGAAGTTTGATATATAAATAAATAAATGTGTATATATAATATATATATAATCACACTGGCGGCGGTGAAGTAGGAGAGGAAATGCTTGGTGCTGATGCCGGCTGTAGAGCTAGACAGGTAGCAGCGGAGGACCCGTGCAGGCAGAGTCTAGCCCGAGAGCACGGGTGAATAAGCGACAGGACTAGCCACCGCTGAGTGAGCAGTAGGCTCAGAGTCCAGTAACGACCAAGGTAGCAGAGGGGATGCAGGAGGAGGCCAAATGGTGGACGGTAGATGGCAAGATGTTAAGGCGCTCTCGAGTCCCCGTGTGTTCTGGTCAGCACTGCAGCCCACCCATGTAGTCGACTCCGTTTTGAGTGGAGTAGTGAAGCATGGCAAGAGCTAAGAAACAAACGCTTGAATTAGTAAACAATCACAATAATACAAACCTCCGAATCACTTGAGCAACGAAGCTAAGGTGAAACGAGTTATAAAATAAAAGACAGAGAACCCAACACTGGGAGGTTAATAGTAATCAACAAGTTATTCCTTCACAGGGACTACTTACAGGTGAAATGACATATAATAAAGGACTTTCTTTGACTTTAAAGGGACAATGTATACATATGCAGAGCAGCAACTGTCGTGAAACCTAAGTTCTTCTCTGCCAAACCTTCCTTGGAAATTCCACGCCACTTTGCAAGATTCTGTAGCTAACATTATTGTTTTCCCACTTGCTTTAAACTTATGTTTACACTATCTTTTTTTCTCAGGTTCGAGATACTAGCATGGTTTGCATTCATAAATGAAACTAGTTTCATGTTTGTTCACCTTTCCGTCTCACGTTTTATATATTCATATGTATAACATATAAGATACCTCTCCTACTCTCCATAATTGCTGTATCTCTCCCTCTCCATCACAAACATTTTTATACTATGAAAAACTTATGAATCTGTACATCAGGAACACGGTGATATTGGAAACAAAAAATAATTACCAGAAAACATGGCAAACCAATACAGAAATACTGTAATTATCTTAACTTCAAAATGTATTGTCTTATGAACGTTATTCACTTTCAGATTCTAAGACTGCATAGAAATATCTTGTTGAGCTCTTCAAGGGTAAGCACAAGTGGTGTGGTGATGCTCCCTGCCCACCCCGGCCACCCAGCACAAGTGGTTCTCTTCCCAATCACCAATTCAGGTTCATCAACTGGGACCGCATTCCTTATTTGTCACCAAGCACAGCACATGCACGAAACTACCATGTCGCCAAACCTTACTGAACACCCCAAACTTTGTTATTTTGAACTTAGCTGATAAAGCTATTGATTATTTTGAGTATTTTTTATATTAGTTTGATTTGTTGTGCTGTGATGAAACAATGCTTCCCAATGCAAGTGTGTATGGTACAAGCTCCTCGTGGCCCTGTCTGCCATGATGGAGGAGCTTGTCATGTGTGCCTGTGATCCATGTATCCCCGACATAAACAATCATGACAATTTTTTGTTTATGGAGTCTCATTGTGACAATACACTCTCTTTAGTTGTTTATGTAATTTTCTTTCATTGTCAGACTATATTAGACTATGAGCCTTAAATAAATAATGTAACTGACCGAAATATTATACAGTATATACTGCAGATGTTATTGATATTATGCACTAGAAATTATATAAGTGACCTGAACTTGTAAAGACCAGACTGAATCTTATAACTTGCATATATGACACCACATTTTATTCTTAAAATTGACTATTTGACATTTTTAGTTGTATTCCTTACTCCTTGCTGGGATGCACAGTACATCACTTATAATAATGAGAACTTGTAACTATATTGTAAGGTCATGATGAGTTGACCAAACATCTTTACCTCCAATGATGTCGGGAAGTCTTCAATATCATTTAGTTTTTGTTTGTTAAGAATTTGAATTTGTCATCTTGAGTTGGATTCTCTTTTGAGGGAGCACAATTTTTTTTACAGCAGTGCCGCTTTGGAGGGCAAAATAAATAATTGACTATGACATCACTCTGTTGGTGGTATATATAAGGACAAATATAGAAAGAATAACATGTCATTAACTTGGGTTCCTTAAAAAATGCCCAATTCCGTAAGGAGTTACACATGCCCAATATAATCTTGCAATTAAATCTGTATGATATTAGCAGCTAATTCTGGTTACCCTGAAACATTGATTTGCTTAAAAGTATGTAAGGTAATTATTACAAACAAGATAATCTATTGCATTACTTGGAAAGGTCCTAGTCTTTCTCAATACTAAAAATAGATGAAATGTGTGAGCTATTTTTTTTGTTACATGTACACAAAGTATATTGAAAACTATTTTGTTAAATCTGGAAAGAGATATTTAAGAATTTGACACAAGTTATGTGTTTAATCTATACAGGAATTTAGCCTACTTCACCCAATCAACTGTGGTGGGTTAGTCCTTTATGTGCTGTGATTGGTGTTTAGGAATTGTTGTGAAAGTCCTTTCCTGATAGCTTAAGTGAATTAGTCCTATGATTATGATGTGATCCTGAAACACGACAGCCTTAAATGATTCTTCCATAAAAGATAAGGTCAAGTCTGATTTAAACACCATCTCCCCTACTTTATAAATTTTCCATCAGTTGACATTCCACAATTCACATATGTAGTTTATATGGTATTTGTCCTTATGCTGAATGTGTATTGCTTGTTTTTATGGCTAACTTTGCAATATTATCATTAAAAACATCTTAATTTTTTTACCATAATGTCTTTTCCCCATGACTACGCGTACAATGACTGTTTAAAATCAAAATGGTTGTGACCATAAGAATTTTACATAATTTCAAGACTATCATACACACAAAAATGCCACCCGATCATGTTTCTGCTTGTGTAGGAGGATATATATATACATATATACATATATATATATATATATATATATATATATATATATATATATATATATATATATATATATATATATATATATAAAAAGGGACGGGACGAGGGGTCTAGGAAGCCCTCCTCTGTATTCTCTCCTATGAAAAGACAAGGTGAAGAAGAGGAAGGGAAAGTAAAGTCTCCCTGAACCATAAATACCTTGTCTTAGCTAAATCTTTCAATGAGGATATAATATATAGGTATATATATTTATATATAATATGTATATATGTGTATATATGTGTATATATATATATGTGTGTATATATATATATATATATATATATATAATATATATATATATATATATATATATATATATAATATATATATATATATACACATATCATCTAGCGAACTTAACGTATATCATTACAAAAAATAAATATCAATATAATATAACTACAGTAGTAATGAATGAAAGAGTAGGAGAAAAGTGCAGAAAATTGGCCATATCAAAATACTTGTAATTAAATACGCTGCCATACAGTAATGGCTTGTCAATGGTCTATTATATACATATTGATAATACAGCAAAAAATACCAACCAACATTAGTTTACATTATATATATAAATTTATGATAAAATTGTATTGTTTAGTGTTTTGTCCTTGATAAATACAGTGGCAGCGATGCAGATACAAAGATGAATGTAGAAGTACTTGTTGTAAAGGGTATTGCTTACAAGTCCAGTTGTAATTAGTGTTATGTCTTCCTGTAAGCAATACCCGACTGGGCTAGTGGCTGTAGTGTTGTGAAATGAGTAATTCAGCAATAACTTATAATCAATGATGGATCCCCCTTGAGACTACGTGTTGCTTTGGGTTCTAAGAGGAAGGTGTCGTCAATAACCTTACTGTCTCCATATGTATTAGTGATGAATGTCGTCTTGAAATTATAGGCTTCATTAACAAATCGATGGTCTTACCCTCTGTCTCTCATTAACCTAAGTCTATTTTCATGTTATGTACCTACTTTTATACAAGCTTAAATTTTTCATCCTTTTCTTAGCAGAAAAATATTCCATCAATAGAAAAAGTACCTTGGGTGTTTCTTTCTAATGACAGTGTCCCTTCATTTCTAAGCCCATTGCACTATGGAGGAGCTTCTGGACCAGAGATTGTAGTCTGAGGTTGTGATGAAAACCTTTTGGCCTCCTCCACAGCCTCGTACTTCGATCTCTGGTCCAACCAATCTTCGCTAGGCCTTTATTTTTGTTTTTCTAGCTTTATTTTTCCTTGTTTCATCATTTATTTCTTACCTCCAGAGTGATCACAAAACTACACTAAGTAAAGTTACACGCACAAAACTAGCTTACAACAGACAAACTAGACAATTATTCATTATAGAAAACTGACATCGTCAGAGCCATCTGCAAACAGCCGATTAATCAATACCACTCCTCATCCTCTTCCAAGGCCTTCCATATATACATGATTACATACCCATATATATATATATATATATATATATATATATATATATATATATATATATATATATATATATATATATATATATATAATATATATATATATAATATATATATATATAATATATATATATATGTGTGTGTGTGTGTGTGTAGTATGAACATCTTGACCAGTGACACAATTTGAATTTATTAGAAAAAACTTTGGGACAGTGTTCAAAGGAGCATCGTATGTCACGTCCACCTCATCACCTCAGGGCTGATACGCTGACAGACCCGGAGCCGCCAACAGTAACACCGACTCTCCAGCCAACCCGGAGGCAACTATACTGCCTGAGCTTTCCGAGACACGCCGCACGCCACTCAGAAAGCTCACCCTCCTATGCGCCCCCATTAGCACTGATGCAGTTCCAGAGGCGATCAAGGCAGCCTCCCACGTCACTGTCAGGCTAATCAAACGAGTGGAGAAAATCGACAGCCACCCTGCCCTGTTCTTCCTCTCCTGTTACGCCTCAGTTCCATGCTGCATCTACCTCATGCGCACCACTCACACTTTCCCATCATGCCCACCTGCAACGTTTCCCTTTCCAATGACAACTGGATCCAAGCCTCGCTTCTGATCTGTCTGGGCGACATCAGTGTTAGGCGTATGGAAGATGTCGCTCTTCCCACCTACATCTCCATGAGTGCCACACAGGGACTGGTTTGCCAGATAAACGGTCGCACCCGCGACGGCATATCAGCCCTGCTGTTGGCAGCTCTCCACACCTTTGCCGAACGCCAATGCCCAGACGTGGACCTCAACGCACTCAACGACGCGGCTGGATCAGCCAATGACAGCTGGACGAAGCCACCAGCCGACGTCGCCTGGATGAGCTTCTAGAGCGCAGCAACCAAGTACACCGTGCGCGCCTGCTCGCGGCAGCCGAGCCTCATAGCAGAACCTGGCTAGACGCCCTGCCAGTGTTGACCTTCGGCCTCCTCCTGCCAGACGATGTCGTCCGCGTCAGAGTCGCCCTATGACTCGGCAAGCAGGTCTGCATACCAGACCGTTGCAGATGCAGTGCTATGGTGGACACTCGGCTACCACCAGCTATCCTGCCACTGCGACCCCGGCTGACTACCACGCCATGACACCCTCAACAAAGTGATCCACCTTGGCTTGGCTGCCGCTGGGATACCAGCGCTCCTTGAACTGTGGGGCCTGGACCAGGGCGACGGACGGAGACCGGACGGGATGACTCTTTACCCCTTCAGTGGAGGCTGATCGCTGCTGGGGGACGTGATGTGCACCAACACCTTCGGCACCACACACGTCACGAACTGCGCCGTAAAACCCGGAGCCACTGCCCAAGCAGCCGAACAGCACAAACGGCATCACTACGCAGCACTCTCAACACACTATCGCTTTGAGCCGCTGGCAGTCAAGACGACGGGAGTGCTGGGCCCAGTGTTTCACAAGATCCTGCAGGAGCTGGGAAGGTGGAACACAGCAGAGACGGGAGACACACGGGAGACTTACTGGCTGCGACAGAGGGTTAGCCTGGGTGTGGTGCGAGGCAATGCGGCCGCCATCACCAACCACCCTCAAGCATTGGACCCCGACGCTCCATACACTCACACACACACACACACACACACACACACACACACACACACACACACACACACACACACACACACACATAGACACACAAAGACTCTATTTTTCCAACCTCAGTAGGCTGAACGTCACAGCGGCCTGCGGTAAGACCGAGGCAGGCTGCCATCACCCTCAGTGATAACAAAAAAATAAATATTGGTGGAGATGGCGCACAAAATATCCACAACCCCCAACACACAACACCAAACTCCATATATATATATATATATATATATATATATATATATATATATATATATATACACGAGATATGCAACACAACTGGTGCCCTAAGTATTATAATTATTAATCGGAAACACAATCAGATTATATTGCCTGGCGTCAGCTGTGTGTGTTTGTTTTTGTCTAGGGATGTACACCTATCCGGTATACCGACACACAGGTATTTTCGGGGCGCTATTACAGGCATTAGAAACCCTTCGGTATACCGGTATTTTTGTCAATTTCTATCGATTTGTCAGCCTGTCAGCCCACCGAAACACACTCACCTTCATCTCTATCCTTGTAGTTCGTCATGTCCTAATACTTCTTTTATTGTACCTAACACACTATAATTAACACTGTTGGATGTAAATGCATAATTACGGTGTTTTTTTCTCATTTTTTCGTTCTTTTTTTCGTTTTTCTTTGTGTTATGGTTTATTTAGGCTTTACTTTCTGTTTGAATAATTTTTATATATTATATTCTATGGTTTATATTGGTTTAATTTCATTATTATTGCTTTATTCTATTATTCGATCTTATGATTGACCTTAGAAATAAACATTTTTCATAAAATAAATTTGAATCAAATATAACAAATGTTTATGTAGAAAAGAGTTAGGTGTGTTAGACGATTTTTTAATGTATATATAACTGCTTTTCTATGTATAATAAAAATCTCATTTTTGGTTTAATATATACGTGATCCAGCAATCAACCCACGGCCGCCATCTTAGTCTACCTGTTGAAACCTGTTCATGTTATTTATTAAGGTTATTTACGCTTAATAGGTAATGTTTTTTTTATATCCCTCTGTTATTAATGGTGAAGAATAATGTGTTACTGCACCTCCATCCCTCAAATAAACATGAAGAGCATTGGGGAAAGTTTAAAACGAAGAAATAGTATCACCTTGTGAAATCTCCGGCTGGCTGCAAGCGGTCACAGAAGAAGAAGAAGAAGATTATTATGATTATTCATATTATTGATCTACAAATTAATATTATACAAAATGTAGATCAAAAGAAAGAGAAAAAGCTTTAGAATGATAATATATATGTAACGCACGGATATATATCATAGATTCCATTTAATATAATTCTAAGGTTAGACTCCCAACCCAAGTCTTTCTCGCTCTCTCTCTCGCTCTCTCTCTCTCTCTCTCTCTCTCTCTCTCTCTCTCTCTCTCTCTCTCTCTCTCTCTCTCTCTCTATCTATATATATATATATATATATATATATATATATATATATATATATATATATATATATATACATTTCCAGTTTTCAGATACTATAATAATTATGATTCTCTCAAACCCTTCCTCCACCTCCTCCTCCTCCTCCTTATCATCATCATCATCACTATTATTATTATTATTATTATTATTAACACCTTTTTTTTCCTTCCCTTTCCCTTCCCTCTCCCTCTCTCATCCATTTTTTTCCCCTCTCCTTGTCACCTTCGACCTGCCCACACTGCTGGGGGCGGTGGGAGTGCATCCCTCACGACAATCTGCTGTCATCCGCCTCACCTGCGCCTTCCTCAGAAAGACTGGTCAGCTACCAAGCCTGTGATCACCTCGCAGGACACCACCAGGGCGAATAGGGTCTAATAGACCGTCACAGCCCTAAAACACCACCAACAACAACAGTCACCCGTATTTAACACCGTACTAATAATGGTGTTTAAAATGTTAAGTTCAGCTTTACGTGGCAGGGGTGTGGCAGAAAAGGTGAGTGTGACCCTGTAGCACCTGTAGGGAAGGGCGGCAGGGGTTAGCAGGAACCAGGGAAGGTGTAATAAGTTTCTAACTAACTTCTTCTTGTGACCGCTAGCAGCCAGACCGGACCTCTAACATGGTGATAATACTTCTAAGTTTTAAACCTTCTCTGTTCCTCTACATGTCATTTTGAGGAATGGAGGAGTAGTAACACATTATTCTTCACCATTAATGGTGGAGGGATATAAAGAAAACATTACCTTTAAGTGTAAATAACCTTAATAAATAACATGAACAGGTTTCAACAGGTAGACTAAGATGGCGGCCGTGTGTTGGCTGGTGGATCACGTATATATTAAACCAAAATTGAGATTTTTATTATACACAGGAACGCAATTATATATACTTTTAAAAATCGTCTGATATACCTAAGACATCCCTACATAAACATTTGCTATATTTGATTCGTATTTATTACATGAAGAATGTTTACTTCTATGGTCAATCATAAAATCAAAAAAACAGAATAAAGCAATTATAATGATATTAAACCATTATAAACCATAGAATAGAATATATAAAAATTATTCAAACAGAAAGTAAACACTAAATAAGCCATAGAAAAAAGATAAAAGGAAAAAACAATGAAAAAATGAGAAAAAATCACCGTAATTATTTGTTTACATCCAAGAGTGTTAATTATAGTGTGCTAGGTACAATAAAAGAAGTGTTAGGACATGACGACCTACAAGGATAGAGATTAAGGTGAGTGTGTTGTGTTATGAGTGTGTTTTGGTGAGCTGACAGGCTGACGAATCGACAAAAATACCGTTATACTGAAGGGCTTCTAATGCCTGTAATACCGGTAATACTGCCCTGAAAATACCAGTATATTGGTATACCGGATAGGTGCATATCCCTAGACACACACACACACACACTAAGCTGACCCCAGGCAATGTATTCTGATTGTGTTTCCGATTAATAATTATAATACTTAGGGTACCAGTTGTGTTGCATATCACGTATATATATGGAGTTTGGTGTATTGTGTGTTGGGGGTTGTGTGTGTGTGTGTTAATAAATGTAGCATTATGAGCGTAGGTAAAGGTAATAGGCCTGTAGACTACACATTAAATGACGCTACCTTAGGAAGGTCATAAAGTGTGAGAGACTTGGGAGTTTAAGTAAGCAGTGACTTGCGCCCCAGGGAACAGTGTATTATACCTAGAAATAGGACCAACAAGATACTGGGATTTATTAGTAGGTGTGTGACAAATAGGAGTTCTGAGGTCATTCTGAAGTTGTATTTAGCGCTAGTTAGACCCCACCTTGATTATGTAGCTCAATTTTGGTCCCCTTATTATAGAAAGGATATAGGCTCCTTGGAGGCAGTCCAGAGAAGAATGACCAAGATGATTCAGGGGCTGAGAAATTTACCCTACAAAGATAGATTAAAACGTCTTAATTTCCACTCCTTAGAGAGGAGGAGGGCAAAAGGGGATATGATTGAGGTTTTCAAATGGGTAAAAGGAATTAATAAGGGAAACATTGATCAGGTTTTAGAAATTAGTAGTCAGGATAGGACACGTGGAAATGGGTACAAGCTAGAAAAACTTAGTTTCAGGACAGACCTAGGTAGATATTGGTTCACTAATAGAGTGGTAAACGATTGGAATAGGCTGGGTAGACATGTAGTAAGTGGTGAGTCAATAGGTAGCTTTAAAAGACGGTTGGATCAGAGTATGGATAGGGATGACAGGTGGGATGGCTAAACATTAGATTATTCCAAGGGTGGGAGACAAGGAACTGCCTCGTGTAGGTCATTAACTGGCCTTTTGCAGTCTCCTCATTTCTTATGTTCTTATGTTCATTCTCTCTCTCTCTCTCTCTCTCTCTCTCTCTCTCTCTCTCTCTCTCTCTCTCTCTCTCTCTCTCTCTCTCTCTCTCTCTCTCTCTCTCTCTCTCTCTCTCTCTCTCTCTCTCTCTTTTGATAACTTTTGAAGGAACTCGAAACTTGTAAAATTGTTCCATACTGATAATAACAATAATAATAATAATAATAATAATAATAATTATGATAATAATGATCATAATTATAATAGTGAACAATCACAACAACAATATGTTAGTGCAAATCTGTAAATGTTGCATTATTGAGGTGCATATCGTGACTTGTGTTAGGTTCAACACCTTGACCTGGTTCATAACTTGCTGACAACGTATAATCTGAACCATTCAAGTCAGTGCCGTTGACACCTTTCCCCCGATTATACAAAGTCCCGCGAGACTCAGGTTGTTCCCGATTATCACATCTCCATATGACTGAACTAGTAATTACATTCACATGTCTACATTTATAGGCCATGCCTTACGAGACACGTTTTAATGAATTACATATTGAAAATATAAGGAAATTATATTATAGTACGTCAGCGTCTTATCACCTTCCAGTTATCAACATAATCTCGCTATTGACTAAATGATAAGATAAAAGGCGCATACCGTGTAACAGCGAGCGGGCGAGCATATCTCAGACTTGAAGGAGCCTCAACTTGGCAGTTCAATCCGAGCCACAGAGGTGGACACGTCTTGCCGCGCAGCGTTCTGCCTCAACACTTTGGAACATACTAATGAGATTGTTCATGTGCGGCCGGGTAGCTGTCCCTGCAGTGCCCTGAGCTGTCTGTGCTTCGTTAGTCACAACTCTGTGAAGATGTTACATAGAAATTTTTTTTCCTGAGTTTGCATTGAAGGAACTGGTTTGCAAGTTCTTGTGAAGTAGTGATGTAACAACTGTTTACTTTTTTTCCTCGACCCAAACGGACAAGAGTATCACGTGCAGCAAGGCTGTGATGGGGATGCTTGTGGGGTTGGTCGCATTGTTACTGGCAACTTCAGAATACGGACAAGGGTATTCACTAGATTATGAATATTTTCCACATAATGACGCGTATTCCGTCGGCAGAGCAAGAACTTACAAAGCTAGAGGTGCCGCACTTCAAATATATGACGCTAACATCCATAAATGTGAGTGTGACGGGAATGAAGTATGGGATGGCACAGGCTGCTCAGAGACAGAGACACAGACGCACGTGGCTGTAACAAATCCTAACACGAATCAAGTTACCGGGTCCCTGACTAGTGCATTTCGAGTGAAGGTTGGTGAGGCTCGATGCTCGCAGGACAAAGACGTGAAAATTACTTTGGACCCAAACAAAGACATAGGCAACCAGTTCTCTCTCCTCCCTAACGGCTCGTTGTACTGGGAAAGACATCGCTATGAAAACTACTGTTTTGACCACACGTTCGACAAGAATGGGAACCTTAGCTGGGAGGCGAAGGTGTGTCTCCCACCACCAATCGTGCCACGCTGCTGCAATAGTTTGTCGCTTACCTCAGACGGTTCGTGCGACACTCGTTCTGCGCAGCGATACTCTCCTCCCATCATAGTGAACGGACTAGTACTGCAGTGGCCGGGAGAAGTACCTGAGAAAAATGTGAACGTGAAATGCAAGGCGTATGAGAACCTGTTGACTCTCCCACTGAACACACGTGAAGCAAATCTCACGTACGTGTCAGGGAATGTGTCTCTAGTGTGGTTGTCAGCTAAGACTGGGCAGAACACCCTAGGAGAAGAGTATTGTGTACAGCCCGAAATGGAGAGAGATGACTATATTGTTTCAGTCTGTTACGAGGATCAAATGGCAATCTACCAGAGTCTGTGCAGCGATGCCATCTGCGTTCGCAAATGTTGCCCGGAGGCCGAAATCATGAACGGGAATTACTGTGTTCCTGTTGGAAACTACACTGAATTACTTTTTGTGCCTAAGTTTTCTGATGCGAATGACCCTGAATCTACTGTAAAGCCTCCAGAGAATTTATCCTGGCTTCATGGACTACCTCAGTGCACACTATTTGACCTTGATCCTGACTCTAGAGAAGATGACAAGTTCTTTTTGTTAAACAACGGAAAACTGTTTCACCCACACCTGCAGGAGACTCATATGCCTACCCATTATTGTATTGACAACTTTTGGAGGACAGAAGGGAAGCCTCATACGAAAGCACTCGTTTGTTTTGCCGAGGGACCTGTTGATAATGTTTGCAACACCATCAAACTCAAGGTGTACCCGGCCCTGTTGCTGGTGTCGAGTTTCTTCCTGGGTGTCACCCTGGTGGTGTACATCAGCGTGCCGGATATTAGGGACAAACTGCACGGCCGCTGCCTCATATCCCTCGTGGCCGCCCTCTTTGTAGCTTACACCTTACTGGCTACAACAAAGTTGGCGGATGGCAAGCTTCCCAAATCACTCTGCTCGTTTTTAGGTAAGAATGCTAGTTTATTGTAGTGTCGATAATTTCGAAATCTAAAATTTTCATTTGTCTTCCTTCCCTCCCATGAAAAAGAAAAAAAAAAACAGCCTTTTCTCGACACTTTCCATCTGCTGGTTATTGTTAGTTATTATTATAATTATTATTATAGCGAGAAAGAGAGAGAGAGAGAGAGAGAGAGAGAGAGAGAGAGAGAGAGAGAGAGAGAGAGAGAGAGAGAGAGAGAGAGAGAGAGAGAGAGAGAGAGAGAGAGAGAGAGAGATATCCAGGATGTATCCTGGATACATACTGATATTTCCGAAAAAGAAAATTTTTTTTCTCAGCTAATGTCATTATTCAGAAGAAAATTTATAATTTTTTAAAATTTTAAGGTTACACAAAGTCCTAAGTGACGGAAGTTGTTGCCACACCACCAGATAAATTAAAGTAATATGATGTAAATATTTTCTTTCACATGGGTATGTTTGTATACCGTATATATCCTGGTGTGACAACGAAAACCCTCTGGCGCAAGAAGCTGAAGATTCCTATGATGAACCATAACTTCCTTTCGCGATATCCACTCCATTTGATTTCGGCACACATGTCGAGCCATGTGTATGTAATGAAAGAACGAAACACAAAGCATACACATGTAAACGAGGTTGATAGAACAACAGGCGCACGTTTCTATTGATTTTTGGTGCCCAAAAAGCTTGGCCTAATAAAGGGCTGTCTGTCTAATACCCATGTATCATATACTATGTATATCATGAATTCTAAAAATTGACAAACATAATAAAGCGTATAAGTGTATAATTGTACTAGAAATATGTCGATGAGACTGTACTATACAGTAATTGAATACTGTATAATAGGTTAGTTCAATGGAATTCGTGATACTTACGCAGTAATATTTTTTTTATTTATTTCGTATAAATAACAATAAGGCAGTGACGCCGATGTTTTACAGCGAAGACTGCAACACCAATAAGTGGAGTGAAACACAACGTCAATCACAAGAGGCTGCTAGTGAAGTCAGCGTCCTGTCCCTACAATTCTAATGTTTCTATATCGGAGGGACGTTCTGAGCCAAATTTAGCACACTAAGAAAAAAATTATAACTCTTACTCTGTATTCTGCTCTATTGTGGACATTATTTCCCCTACAGCCTCTCTGACGCACTTGAGTTTGCTGGCCGCCTTCTTTTGGCTCAACGTCATGTGCTTCGACATCTGGAGGACTCTGAGGTAAGTCCAGACTCTCCTAAGTAACTCCTGGGGGAATAGTCTGTAGTCACTCCTACATACACAAGCCATATATGTCTAAGGCAGAGTTTACTGCAAAACACAATCTGAAACCTGTACCTTGTAGTGAATTTCGACAAAGACTTAACAATTCACCATCAGTAATTCATTGAAGAAAGCACGTAGTGGTATGACCCACTGATGTACTCGTTGTAAGAAAATACCAATTTCTCCAAATAATCACATCAAACGAAAAGATGATCAAATATGTCTCCCGAACTAGGTGGCTATACGCTAACCCTCTCACCAAGATGCTGCCGAGAGCCAGGATCGAACTCACAACCATATGACCACGAGCAGATCACTGTACCATAGCCATCCCGCCCCGTCACAACACTCAATATATTTCCTTTGACATGTACAGAGTGAAACAGTAATCCACCCTTCTAGGAATATGGATGCGTTTGTATACTGTTTACTAAGTAACTGCTGTAGTGAGGCATCAAGTAAAGCTTGACCAGTAAGATGTTTGTGTCAACTTCAATCACTGTGACGAAGAATTTATAACAATACATTTATACAAAAGTATTAGATGGCGCACGAAGCCAGTTAGTTTGATCATTATGGCGGAGCAGAGTTGCGGGGTAGAGGTGGAGGCTCACTCCTCTTGCTTATCTTCCGATCCAAGACTCGTGATTACACCACCACCCTTTTTTTTTCTCTCTCTCTCTCTCCTCTCTCTCTCTCTCTCTCTCTCTCTCTCTCTCTCTCTCTCTCTCTCTCTCTCCTCTCAGGTATTACAGTATGCTTTCCGGTCACCGCCAAGGTCCAGTAAACAACTTACAAAACCTCGCTGCGTCATGTCCGGATGTCCGGTGTTGGCGTGGGGTCGAGGCAGCGAGGTTCATGCACGTTACCCTTCGCGGGACGTAAGAGATTTTTGGAGAAATTGATGGATGCTAACCTACCTCATAATAATGATAATGGTAGTTTAGCTTTTGAATTGATAAAACGCACATCATCCCGAACATTACACACACACACACACACACACACACACACACACACACACACACACACACACACACACTATCTTTTCCTTCCGGCCTACATTTATGAATTTTATGTGATGAGTCAAAACTGATAACTTCATTCCTGTGAATACGATTGATTAAGATATGTTGCCTTCCGTGTATGTAGCAACCAACATCCTCCTCCCTGACGTCACGCTTCGTACACTCTCATGACACACTTTCCGTCGTACATGCAATACCCTCCTCACCCCACCCCACACTCCATACCTGACCACACCCATGCCCTACCATGCGCTACCCCTCTCATCAAGAAGCTGCCATGTTCCAGGACCGAACTCGCAACCTGTAGGCCACGAGCCAAGCACAGTACCACAGAGCCACCCAAACGCTTGTATTTCGGGGGAATTAACCTCTCAATTCCCAGGTGCGTGTGCTCGCTTTAAAGCTGGCTTGAACGACTTTCCCATGGCGGAGACTCGTGATACAAAATTAATCACGGGAAGACCCACTTATACATACCTCGCTGGGGTTCAGCCCTATAGCAATGAATCGAACCCTGGTGCTACATTTCACATACTTCCCCGTCACATTTCATGCTATTTGTCGCCACTTCAATCCTGCGTCAAGAAACATGAAAGTAGGTGTGATTTACTTTTGAATAAGATTAGAAAAAAGAAAAGTTGATGTTTAACTAGTGGAAAATAAAATTGACTTTAAAGTGAAGCATTGTAACTGAAGAGGAAAGTGTAGTAGAGGAAGATAACTGACTTCCTTTCCCTTCCTTCTGTTTATTATGTCAATGTTTGGAGAAGGCTGAACACTACCTCGTGACAAATTCAATTACATGGAATGTTTGCAGGAAAACGAGGACAGTCGTGGACGGCGGGCGTGCTGGGCGGCGGCGTTTTCTTCTTTACTGTCTGTACGCGTGGGGGTGCCCGCTACTAATCACCGTCATGGCCATCATCATGGACCATCTGCCGCCCTCATATCAAGTAATACGACCTAACTTCAGCACCTATTGCTGGTTTCAAGGTGAGTGTCTGTCGTCGTGAGAGTATAATCTTACAGTGGAGATAAATATTCTCCTGGGTCGGACGTGGAACAATCATCGCAATCAAAATCATTTATTTCTCCCAGTGCCTCCAAAATACACATTTTCTTTCTGCAGATTAAAAGATTTTCAAAAGTAAATAACTTACTTACGAGATCACTAACGTAATGATGGCAAAGCAGTTACCCGTCTCGGAGCCTCAAGAACACGATGCACCTCATGGCCTTAAGGCTCTCTTAGGGTTACACAGGTTTTCGATGACTGCCCTGCCTTGTGTGCCTTCGTGGTTGCCATGACAGTTCCACATCAAACATAAGAGATTATGTATCATATTGGTGTGCCGAGCAAGACTTCGTGACTCTCAGAGAAGTAGCGCCATGCCACATGCGAAGCCTCACATTGTGGTACTGCTAACGTTATGTGTTCCCGAGCTGTGTATCTTAATTGCAAACATGATCTGTGGTCTAGGTGACAATTAATTGTTGCAGTTACATGGCAAAGTTGTTGCCATTAAGGATTTTTTTCACCATTATGATGCAGTACATAGTCATTCAAAATGAGCTAGTTGCATTAAGGTGTTCATGGGCCTTGCTTGATACAACAGACAGTGTGTTGTGATAGAGGACGCTGCGGGTTGATTTCAGAGCAAAAAAACAAATTATGACGTATGTTGCCAATGGCAGACGAATACATCTGTAGCTTCACAGTTCCTGGACTATGTGTGTCATTGCGATATTCCATCAAAATTGTAAAAAATTCATCTTATATTTGCACTTTTACTCCCTACTCCCAAAGTAGTTCCAAGCTTTATAATCAACACCTTACCGCTCATTTCACCCCTTGATCATCTAAGCAGACTCAGCCTTGCTGACTTAGCATGATCAGCATGAGGCTGCCTTTGATCAGCTTGAGCAGGTATACATATAACCCATTGTTATCCTACAGATCAGGCATCTCATTGGGTGTATCTGTACGGGTGGGTGCTGGTGCTGTGGCTGGCCAACGTCACCTTCTTCAGCTTGGTGGCCACCATCCTCTGCAAGGCTCAAAACGACCCACACCTCAAGCGAAGCCGCGAATACAACAGAGAAAGGTGGGATCAGCAGGACAGGGAAGCGAAGCAGAAAGGAAGAGCTCGAGGAGGGAGGGAGTGGGACATCAGGGGACTCAACTAATAGATATGTTTTTTTATGACAATTATGTTATAATAGTTTGTTTGCACTTTCATTTGTCAATCAGTATCATGTTGATACGTAATAACAATGATAACGAAGATGTACATTATGATGTAGCCTACAAGTATCGTTAGCAATATATTACTACTAATAATAATAATATCAATATTAATAATAATAATAATAACAATAATAATGATAATAATAATAATAATGATAAAGATAATAGTAATGATAATACGTGTAATGCCATCGAGGGTGTTCCTACCACCTGACGGTCCGTGTCTGCAGGATGTGGCTGTACGCGAAGCTGTTCCTGGTGATGGGCGTCACCTGGCTGGCAGAGGTGGTGTCTTGGCAGGCCGGGGCATGTAAGGCATTGTGAGTTCCTTAGTCATGTTCCCGTGCTTAACATTCCTTGTGATGCCGAACAATAAGCTGTTACATCCGCTTGGCACAGCTGTCATCACAATCACTGCTGTTATGGCCGCTTAACTATATATCTGTGGGCGAGGTGGTTCCGCCGCGCCTGGGCAAGTGGCGCCAGGATTCCACTGAATCTGATAATGATTATGGTGTACTGTTGCAGCAGCGCAGTAGCGTAGCAGTACCAGCAGGAGTTAATTAAGAGTGTAAACAATCGCCAATGTTATAATTTCAGTACCGGTGTATCCTCCACAACTTCCTTTTCGATTATCACACTAATAATGTTCTCCCTTCCTTCGCCGCCTCGGTCTGGCCAGGATAGTGACAGACGTCCTCAACGCCCTACAAGGCTTCTTTCTTTTCATGGTATTCGTTTGTAAAAGGACTACTTTGAAGAAGGTAAGAGAGTGTGTGTGTGTGTGTGTGTGTGTGTGTGTGATATATATATATATATATATATATATATATATATATATATATATATATATATATATATACATGTGTAACATTCAAGTGAAGGAAGCGCGTGTGAGTGAGGGAGTGGAAGGAGGACAAGGGCACTACCGCGTGGCTGTTCATGATGCGTTGTGTTGCAGGTGCGAGACAGGTGTTGCTGCGGCGGGAGGAAGTTGGATCGTCATCCTTCAACAACTTTGTCATTCTCACTCTCGTCCTTTTCCACCTCTTCAGTTTTTAGTAAGAGGGACAGCAATCGATCAGCCTCCGTCAGAAACTTACCTCCCATTAACAGGTAAGCGAAGATAAATTGCAGCTGAGAAGGTAAGAATAAATTGATATTGTATGAAATAAAAATCCAGTCGAATTATTTTTGTTTGCGATGAAACATTACTGCATTACGGTTCACGTTATCCCGCCAAACATGTAATATAAAAAAAAATTTCCAGGCCTTCTGCATCTCCTAACACGAGAGTTCGCAACGCCCCGTCAGCTGTACCCTTGCAGACCCTCCACGAGACCCCTGATGACCCCTCAGAACTCTCCCGTGGCGGGTTACAGGAGACAGTCACTATGATACCGAAGAGAGACCATGAAGCAGATAGGAAGAATGGAACGGTTGAGGAGACCACGCCTTTGAAAACGACTAACTCCACGACGCCCTTACAGTCGCTTGAGACCCATTTCGATGACTAAGGGAAGCCCCATTAATTATCATGTACGCACTCACATAGCAATACTGCGTCTCTGTACGTAACTCTCGCATTTCCTTATGCAATCTCGATTCTCTGCTGTAATGTACCAAGTGTCTTTATCTCTCCCCCAATTACACTAAGTTGTATATATATGATTAATTTTCCCCCAATTCAGTATTTCTCTTCATTGATGTTTTTTTCTGTAATCATCTTTCATAATAGTGTATACGTAAGCTTTGTTCTGTATCAACATATTGCCTTGAGTTTATAGGTTTTCTTCATTACAATGATTGTTTAATTTGTTGTGTACGACGATGATGGAAAACTGTCAAAGACCAGCTTTATGTATCAAAGACAAAAAAAGTAAATAAATTTATAATTCTACCATGATTACCATGACTAAAACATTTCCTCCTGTTGATTTTACTCGTAATTTTTTCTATATTTATGAACATTTCTTTTGCAACTGAAAACACAAAAATATATCAAAGGTTTTCAGTCATATTTGATTCAATTGTTGCTCATTTAAGTTCCCAGGGATAATCAAGTCTTGTCACGATCTCAATGATTAAATTAGAATTTAGTTTCCGAATGCACAAAGATTTTATAGGGCGCATTAGCCATACTGTAACGTGCTACGGCACCTTATATTTAGCATAATTTTGTCACTCATTTAGCATAATATTACTCAATCTAGCATAATTTTAGGTTGAGTCTAGCATATTTCTGCAAAAGATATCTGGTAACACTGTTCTATACTCTATAGTACACTATAGTGTTTGGCTCGTGACCTACAAGTTGAGAGTTTGATCCTGACTCACGGCAGCTTCTTAGTGAGAGTGGTCGCATTCTCTCGTCAACTGTCACACCACAAGATGAGTGTGTGTTAACTATTTTCAATAAGTTGGCACACTACTATCAATAGACATCAGTTGGGATAAAAAATCATTCCACTATTTAGTATGATTTACATTTTACAACCTTGTTTGAGCCAAAAAGTCGGTTTGATCTTTTCTCATATTATCATTATTATTACTGGTACACTAGTATATATATATATATATATATATATATATATATATATATATATATATATATATATATATATATATATATATATAAATATAGGCTATATCTGTTTGTATGATAATCATAGCTGTTTAAAGGCGGTAACATGTAATTACAACTTTTTCTGTCTCCTCATTTATCCGTAAAATTTACAAATTCGGTATATGTTACACACACACACACACACACACAGGTGGATGATCAACGATCGCAAATCATGACTTTCGAGAACAGACACTCGAAATGACAACTATTATACTTCAATACCAAATCTGCAGATTAATGTATTAGTGCCCATACGTTAGTGTATATCTTAGGAAGTACGAGTGTCCCATGCAATATGAAAACTTCTGCTGCAATGAAAACTTGAGAGGACTTGATTGCTTATTGTATTGATGGTTAGGCGCCCCAACAACGTCGTTATATGGCGCCACTTGAAAGGACCTATTTACTTCATCACTACTGGTATTTAGGTCTAGAGTGAATTATCGTTACCAATGTATTTCCAAAGAGAGAGAGAGAGAGAGAGAGAGAGAGAGAGAGAGAGAGAGAGAGAGAGAGAGAGAGAGAGAGAGTGTGTGTGTGTGTGTGTGTGTGTGTGTTCTATCCCCAGAGTGGTTTACAAATGTTTACAAACAATCTCACGAAAGCCTTGGGTACGATATTAAACGAAATGAGAGAGAGAGAGAGAGAGAGAGAGAGAGAGAGAGAGAGAGAGAGAGAGAGAGAGAGAGAGAGAGAGAGAGAGAGAGAAAAAAAAATTACAGTGGGGACGATGTTAGGGTTAAGGTTGGCTTCGCTACCTGATGTCACAGATTGAATGGCCTAGCAGCTACGGGCAGGTCCTGATATATTACCAACAGTATCACAGCTAACATCTGAGTATCATTAATGAGTGTGGACTGCAAAAGTTAGATACAAGAGATAGAGTTCATTCTCTTGCAGTAATCAGCCATTCAGCACAGCAATCATAAACGGTACGTAGCATGTCTACAGAAAATCTTGACGCAAAATAAGCCTGATGTATCCCGTAAACACACTCAGACACACACGATACAAATATCGATATTGTTTTACATCTTCATCAGAATGCTCTAGAGAATTCAGGGTTATATTTTTGCATTACCTGATTCATTTTGAGAGGTTTTCTTAATTACATTTCCGTCGCAAATTCTTAGTTAGTGAGATATTCAATGTTTTCTGCGAGACCTTCTCTTCGAAAAATAAAATTTAGTTGGTTTAAACAAGGTTCTGTTATTTGTCAATCTAAGTTAAGGTTTAGTTAGGTTAGGTTAATTTAGAAGATATCAAATGTTCTCTATGACCAAAAATAGGGAGTTGGATGAGGTGGAGAGGCAAAGCGCAGACGTAAACAGACGCCATTATGGTGAATATGCAAAATTTTACCCAAATATCTTAACATAAAATAAGTATGGACAGTCTCAAATGTTACTTACCCAATACATCTGGGAATTACTGCATCATGTCCTCCGCTTGTGATAACGAAGCCAAACGATCATGCAAGATGGATCATTAATGTATCTGTGACCATGCTGCCAGTAAGTCAATCACGGATGACCACCCAGCTAGTGTCCTCGAGTAAGAGGATGGGATGCTTTGGGTGTGAAAAGCCTTACCCATAGATCAGGTTATAACGAGCTCTTAGCTCTCTCCGGGAGGGTAATGCTGGCGATCACAAGTCTAGTGTGTGATCTAGACCGTGGTGAATTCACCTCCCAACGGCACTACTGAAACAACTTATTCCTCCGGCGAAATTTTAAGTTCGTCATAACGGAAATCACCGAGCTAGGTCTTACTCTGCCACGTCGCCTTGTCTATGTTGGCGTGACTGTTCCTTGCGGTGGACTGTGAAAGCTGTGGATCGTTTCACTGTTCCATCACGCAGATGGAACAGTGAACCGAACCACAATCATGTTTCAATTCGTGCTTCATCTCGTTACAAAGAGGAAAAATAAAAAACAGCAATATACTTAAATATTGTGATAACAGCCTTACATAACAAATATTGTTACTGTGATATAGCTTATGTGTTATGTTTATGTATGGTTTGAATCTTAAAGATGGCGCCATATCTGCTCTGGCGGGGTTGGAGGTGAGTGTTCCTTCCCACTCACCCCTCCCGAAAAGGAGGCGGAGCTATACCCTCTAGCATGGATGTGGAATGAAGGTCAAAGATCAGGGATTCAGACAATGGAGAAGAGTTATTTGAAAGTAGCTTGTGGTGTGAATAGGATGGATGGTGAGAGCAATGAAAATGTATATGGAAGGTTTGCGGTCTTTAAAAGGTGAGGGAATGAATTGGTGAGTGGTGGTAATGATCCAACACAGCACACTCACTTGGTTTGGTCACGTGGAGAGAATGGAAAGAAATGAGGTTTCTATCTATATCTGACACCTATTCCTAAGAACTGCCCCGGGGATAGCCATGATAGAAGACTCCAATTATCCATGTCCTCTCATTCTCCTTTCTCCCTTTTAAAGGTGATTAAATAATCCCCCCCAACTAGGCAACTATAGACCATGTAGTTCACTAGGGTTAACGAGAGCGCTACCTACCCCTCACCAAGAAGCTAACGTGAGCCAGGATCAAACTCGCAACTCAAAAGCCGAGCATTGTATCACAGAGCCACCCGGTCCCCCTTTCTCCCTTTTCTCTCACATAGTCTGCACTCTGAGTCATCCATTGCATCTACCACTCATTTACACTCTCTTTGTCATGTTAATTTTGGGCATTTTTTCTGTGGCCAAACCATCTTAGAGTGCTGCCTTTTTTCCCTCTCACTCACTCAATTTTTGTATGCCCTCCAGTGTGTGAACATTTGTGACGATATATTTTTTTTTATATCATGTACATGTACAAATATGGAGTGGATGTTTTGGGTATGAGAGGAAGAACCTTTATAAAATGGAAGGACAAAGTATTGGAATATTTGAGAGAATGGAGGGATAGAGAGTGTAAGAGTTAAGTGCATGAACAACAACAAATGGAAACTCTTCTGGTAAGATCACCTTCAGGGAGTTCGAAGAACAGGTACCACAATAGATTACATTACATTACATTAGAATATGTACATATAAACAATCAAGGTAACAAAGTACCTTATTGCTACAGTAAGTTTAATAGTCAGCAGCATTGGCAGCAAGGTAATCCTTGCGTCCGATTCCAGCTGCCTGCTTGTTCTGCATGGCCTCCAGCCTAGGGCAGGCAGTGATGCGGTGACCCAACCCACCACAGTAGGAACAGCCACGCTCATCTCCACCATCATCCTCCAGAGCTGCGAGCAAGTCTTCTTCGATACCACCCAACATCATTAGGAATGGAGGAACCTGTTTGAAATTGTTTTGTACATTACTCATATGACTTAAGTACTTTAAGTATGTATACTATTAACCCTCACCTTTATGACTTCTCACATCATGAAACTCATTCACATACGATTGGGTAGGATATCAGTCTTAGCTGATCGCAACAAAGATTCCTGCATTTGTGAAAGAGCTGCTGCATCACAGTGTGGATTCTCCCTAACACTTATATGAGTCATCCCACCTTGATGTTGAGCTCAGCTAGCCACAAAACCTCTACACTCAGTTCACTATCACACTGAATTGGTGTCTTTTTTCCTTTTGTTCTGTTGTGCCCTACCACCAAAAGGGACAGAGTAAGGGTCTAGGAAGCCCCTTCTCTGTATTCTTTCCTACGAAAACACATAGCACAGCGGAGCAGGGAAGAGTAATGTTTCCCTGAATACTAAAGATACCCTGTCTTAGCTACCCTATTAAAGGATGATATAAGTCAGGTATATAGATAAATAGATTGACAGATAGATAGATGGTGACCACTCAATGTATCCCACATGCATGATGAAACTACTGAAAGAAGAGATTCATGATATATGACAGTTAAATATATGTTTTACATACACATATAAATCTTGATGTGACAAATCTACGTCACAAAATAAGCAGATTATTAAATATTTTTGACAACTTTGTTACAAATCTATCCATCATATCTAAATAAGAGAAATAACTCACCTTCTGTTTAGCTTCAATCAGGAGATGTTTGAGGTCAAGCAAAACTGACTCATCATTGGCCTTATTGACAAAGGTAGTGGCCACACCCAGCTGGCCTGAGCGACCTGTACGACCAATGCGATGAACATAGTTTTCTATGTCGTCTGGCATGTCATAATTGATCACGTGTTGGATACCAGGAAAGTCCAAGCCTTTTGAGGCCACATCAGTTGCCACAAGAACATCTTTGTCTCCTTTCTGAGTGGACAGAAGAAATTATATTATACATGTGTATTATACATGCTGTACTTACTGTGACAGTATCACTAATCTTGTTTTCCTAGTTATTCTTCTGGAAGTGGTTAGCTACAGCCAGTCACTATAGCAGTAAAAACTGCATGCTGGAAAAGGAATTGCTAAATAATAGTCATGGCCATCCCAATGAAGGAAGACTCAAGAAGAAAAAGAGCATGAGAGCCAGAGATATGTTCTATACTGTAGTGGCAGGATCTATATCTTACTATTTACGATTCTTACAGTACTCTGAAGTCTATCTATATACCAGGTTGACATCCCTTAAAGAGGGAAGCTGAGACAATGTGTCTAAATATCTATATCACGTGCATTCCCTTGCATCTTTGTCTCTGGGCTCCTAGAGGAAGAAGGGACTGATCTTCACCATACTACACCACTTCTAGGTATGTGGTAATAAGTTGTCTCCTGCTTCAGGTACTTTTAAAGTGAAAATAGTGATTGGAACACAAAAGGTAATTCAGAAATACCTGGAAGGCTTGTACAGCTGCTGATCTCTCTTCTTGATCTTTCCCTCCATGAATAGCAGCTGCAGTCACTCCCTTCAAGAGGAGGTATTCTTGGATCAGGTCAACATCTTGCTTCTTCTCAGCAAATATAAGGACAGGTGGAGTGGTTTTGTTGAGGCAAGTCAGAATGTGGGTCACCTTGGCTTCCTGATGTAAGGAATAAATGTTTTAGTGAATCAATTGATATGTATGATACAATTAATTTCATCAACATCTTCTGTCCTGTTACTTGGAACTCCTTCAAAGGTCTACCACATCTAACCCTTGCTATTATGAAAAGATAAGGTACAGAGGGGGATGGCAGAGTAATTGATGACCGACCAGAACAACCGGAATACCCTAACGAGGGAGCGGTATTTCACGTTCCCACAAATCAAAAAGAAAGTAAAAGGTACTTTTCTATTATCTTTTGTTATTTTCTCTCTCCTATTTATTTAACTATCATATACTTGATGGCACCTTGCATGTGCAGGAAAAGTCAAGTTGCATATGAAAAAGATAATGTTAATAAGGAACATGTTCTGACCTGCTTCACATATTCCACTTCTTGGATGACACACATTGATGCTGCTCCAGCCCGACCAACATTCACTGTCACAGGCTTTACCAGAGCTGATCGAGCAAAATTTTGTATTTTCTTTGGCATGGTAGCAGAGAAAAGAAGTGTTTGCCTCTGTGCCTTGAAATATGAGTAAATTGTTCGCACATCTTCTTCAAAGCCCATGTCAATCATTCTGTCTGCCTCATCCATGACAAGGTACCTGAAGTGCAGAAAAAGGCATAAATTACACTAAGATACAATCATCTATTATTCATTCTCCACTGCTATATGTATACACACTGAAATAAGAATTTTGTTCCCTCATCACTTACCACAACCTTCTACGATTCTCATTTTCACACTTATTCTACTCAGATATCTAATGCAAAATAATACGAGAAGGAATATTTGGAAAGTAATTATTTCAATTAGTGCCTCAGTGGTGCAGTGGTTTGCACGTCTGACTATGAATCCGCTGGCCCGAGTTTGATCCCGGACAAGGGCAGTCGACACTCGGCTCACCCAGCTGTTCATCCTCCCAAACAGGTTGATCGATAAATGGGTACCTAGGGAAACCTGGGCAAGGTAAACTGTGGAAACTCGGATGTCACAGTGGCCGTGTCCCAAGGCAACAGATTTTTTTCCACCACAGGCTCAAAGGCTGCTGTGACAGGAGATGAGCGGCTGCAGCTATGGCGTGTGTCGCCACTTTACCTTACCTGTGGTGGAGGCTGCAAGAATACCAATACTTTATTCCCGAGTATCATAAAAGGCAACAAAAAGGGACGGAGCGAGGGGTCAGAGAAGCCCCTCCCTGTTTCTGTTCTGTAAAAAGGCACAGAGGGGGAGGGGAGAGTAAAGTCTCCCTGAGGCCTAAATGCCTTGTCTTGGATATCCCTTTTTAATGGAGATATAAGATAGGTAAATAGATAGATAGATAGAATCATTCTAACAGAGTGACATATGGTAAACACTACTTTTTTATTTCCATAATTTCCAACACTAGACTTATCTCACCTGCAAACATCCAGGCGGACCATTTTCTTGTCCAGCATGTCAATGAGTCTGCCTGGAGTACACACCATGATGTGGACACCTCTGCAATCCACAATACATTAGTAAACACCAACACCCAACGACAAACTTAAAATTAGAAAACAATAGATCTAAATTGATTTATTTATTGTGCATACAAATTTGCTCTTTCACCGAAGTTGCATTCAAGAAGGAAGCAAAGAAAATAATAAGTGGGAGTTCTAAGATAGAGGCATCAGACTAGATAGACCAATCAGAGATACATGGAGAGGCTTTCCTAGCTGCCCCTTTCAGGGAGATGAACAAGCTCAAGAAAATTTGCAGAAGTAAACCTATGTATCTAAAAAGATGTGCACTTACTGTCTGATAACCTGTAATGCAGTTGCTACAGGCTCTCCACCAATTGCAAGACAAGTTCTTATTTCTGGGAAACCATCTGCTTCAGTAAACTTACACATGTAACCTATGTTGTCCTTTATCTGTTTGGCAAGCTCTCGAGATGGTACAATAATCAAACCTGAAAAGACATTAAAAATCAATGATATATCCCTTCTACATTAATTTAAAAAGTATAAACATGTGATCCTTGTCATGGTAAACATTCAAGAAGCAATTATATATATACTGATTATAGCTAACATCCTTAGGTACATATATTAGGATATTGGTAGTGGTAATTAGCAATGCAAATAATAGGAGAGTTGGAAAGACCATTACTGCAAGGCCTAAATATAGTAAAATACAGTCGTTTGTCTGTGGTCTTTGATGGGTTTGAGTTTGTGGATCGGGCTTTGTATAAAATCAAGTCAAGCAAGACTGATGTTATGTCTGAAAGCAGCTGGGAGTACATGATTAAGGTTAGTTTCAAATTCGATAAATGCTGTCTTACATGAACGAGCTATGCCTGGCAATTGGCAAGAGTTCAATTGTGAATGTGTATAAAGGAGCAACAGGCCTGAGAGTGGGACGATCTCAGATGGAAAGCTGAGGGAGAGGATGGAACTTGTGTATCATTGTGTGGGTGAGAGGAAGTAGAATGAGATGGTTTGGGCCGGTTGAGAAGATAAGAGGTAGAATGGGGTGGTTTGGGCAAGTAGTGAGGAAGGCAGAGTGATTGTGTGAAGAGAGTTAGAGACCTAAACATAGTTCTTCAAATTTTTTGAGGGAAACCAAAGAAAACTTAAAATGAAGTGGTCTACAAGGACTTTAGAGATCCGGGCCTGTGTGGAGAAGTTGCAAGAAACTGTGCAGCCTGGCAAGCCACCATTGGATGAACAAAGCTATCTTTATATATGCAAGCATGTATAAACAATATATAAATAATACAATAAATGATGATGATGTCAAAATCTTGTAAGTTACCATATGGGCCTTCATTGTTCATGAAGGGCAACTTCTTTTCTTGTTCCAAGCTAAACATTATGATGGGAAGGATAAAGACCATACTCTTCCCACTTCCAGTAAAGGCAATGCCTATCATATCACGACCCTGTAATGCTGCTGGAATGCCCTGCATCTGAAAAGAGAGAGAGTGCAAACACCATTATAAACACAACAACTGTTTGAATCAGCAAATGTTAGACAATACATATCATCAGACAAATCTTAAGGATTAAAACTTGCCTGGATCGGGGAAGGCTTTTCAATTCCCTTTTTCTGTAATGCTTTAACAATACATGGAGGAAATTTCATGTCTGCAAAGTTTTTCAGGGGTGGAGGTACTTCCTGTCCCTCAACCAAAATGCTGCAAAAGAAAAGAACATTTAATTAATTTTAATGCATTTCCATCAACTCATACACATACATACACATAGTGAACAAGAAGGTGATGTGTCGCCAATTTATCAAGTTTTTACTCTAGAGTGATAGATATAACACAAAAACAAGATGGATGGGTGGCTTGCATATATTTAGACTTTAAAAGATGCATTTGAAAAGATTCCGCACAGGAGATTACAGTGAAAGTTGGAATACATTGGAGGACTGCAGGAAACACATAAAAACTGGATGGAATACTACCTGAAAGGAAGAGATATAAGAACATGTATCAGTTTTGGCACCGATAAACCGATAAATGAATAAATAAAATAATGACAATAACACTACAACCAATAACAACAACAATAATAACAATAATAATAATAGATATAATAAATAAATGCAACATCTTCCTACTTGTATTTTTTGCGGACCCTGTCATGGCGCTTGTTGTCCATAGCCAAGACCCGCTTTGGAGGCCGCCAAGCAGTAACCACCGGCTCCTCATACTGCACACCACGGGCCAACTCAGACACAGCCATGAGTGCTCGCTTCTCTGCCACAGCCTCCAGCAGACGCTTTTCCTCTCTTCGCTGCTTTTCCAACTCAGATTCTTTCCGGGCTGAAGGGCATCACAAGAAATTAAAGCCTGTCTGTTGCTGCAGGAACAACACCTCACCAGATTCTATAATAGAGTAGTAGTAGTAGGTGTAATCATTGACTGACCAAGGAGTACAGGACCTTCATTTATCATCAATCTTTCCTTCGTTTATCAGCTTCATTTTGACTTGCAAACATTACTGTAGTTTTTAAGAAAGGTGACAGATATACACCAGAGAATTACAGGCCCATTAGCTTCACACTCATATGCATTTACTCTACGTATCTAGAAACTCAGTGTATCCATCATGACTTTGGCCAAATTAGTCCAGATATAGGAGGGATTACTGTACATAATGAGTGATCAAAGGATTGCATGCTTGTAAACTATCAGCTGGAGGACAGTTAGAAAGAAATGAAAAAGACTGATGAGTTCAAGCCATATGGTTAGAAAAAACTATCTGGATATTATGATAGTGAAATAAAAATTAACAAAGTATTCTTTCTATGCACAGTTGAATGCATTAGTCATTACTCCTGACCTTCAGCAATTTTCTTGAGCTCAGTGTGTTGGTCGAGGAGAGAGATGTTGTTCTTGCGTGCCAGTTCCTGTACATCCTGCTCCTGTGTTCCACCTTCCCGCTCATGTCCACTGAGGCTTCCACTCTCATCATCCTTCATTAATAACCTTTAATTAATAACCCTTACCAGATAGTAATAATAGCAGTTCCTTTTGGCAATAATTCATCTAAGGAGAGTGTTGTTGTTGTTGATTTCATTACAGTAACAAATTGGTCCAGTAAATATATAATTATCACATGGATTCAGTAATGTAAAAAATATCCATACTCACTTGGGAGATTTTGAGGATTTGCTTCAGTTTCTGCTTCTTTCTCTCCCTAACAGGAACATATGGTTCATAATCTTCCTCATCGCTTGACTTTGCCTCTTCTCGATAGTACCTCTGTAAGAAAAGAAGGGTGTTAATTTTCAATTCATGAAGCTTATTAACATCTTAAGCGCAGCACCACGAATGATTAAGTTCTCCAAAGTAGAAAAAAAAAGAAAAAAAAAAAGGACGAAACTATTCTTTATCTAGTACATTTTTATGTGTTTAAAATGAATTATTGTTGTTTCCGTCGCAAATCATTTTTTTTTTTTATGCCATCCCCCCTTCCCTCCCCTCGTAACAAGTAATGATTTGCGACAAAAACAAATCCATTATTAAAATGTAACACAAGATCTAGCTACAGGAAAAAAACTGTTACGTCCACTTAGAATACCTAATCAAACCTTGGCTAACCCAACCTAACCTAACCAAATAATTAATTACAGTTATATTTAATTTCCAATGCATATATATGGGATTCAAAATGTTCAGAATGCCAAACCCTATTCAATGAGATATAAAAACTGCCGCTGCGAGACTGACAAACTTCTTAATAAATACCAAAAAAAATTGTTAAAATTTTACATCTTCACCATAATGGCGTCTGCACCTCGTCCAACTCCCTACTTTTGGTCATTGAGAACATTTGATAGCTTCTAAATCAACCTAGCCTAACATAACCTAAATTACCCAAACCTTGACCTATATTGACAAATAACAGAACCTTGTTCAAACCAAACTAACCTTTACTTTTCGAAGAGAAGGTCGTACATAAAACATTGAATATCTCACAAACTAGGAATTTGCGACGGAAATGTAAATAGGAAAACCTCAGAATTCATCAGGTAATGTACAAATATAACCCTCAATTCTCTAGAGCATTATAGTGATGATGAAAAATAATTCAGTTATTTACTATATGAACTAAATAATTCACTGCACCTTGGTGGTCGAGGGTGGAGAAGGAGAGGACATGGTTGACTGTATTGCTTAATCAACCACTTTTTCCCCTTTGGAGAGTATAAAGAAGACACGTGTAGGTAGTGACTGGCGTGTGTCTTCTTGGGAATTTGCTTTGGCACCACAACCTCTAGTGCCCCAAAAGTGCAGGTTGCAGATAACTCAGTGGACCAGATTGTGTGGAGTTGACTTGAGAGCCACCTAAGAACCAGTTACTGCTGGTCAGCGGAGGTGGAGAGACGACAGTGAGTGTAGAGGAACTAGCGTGTGTTTGTATACAAACACAGCTGACTGTCGTGACTGCAGGGAGAAGGATGCGTAGTGATGTGTCGTTCGTGAACGACACATCACATTTGTCACAGTTTACCTCTACGGTGAAGTACTGTGTTGCACTAAATGTTATATAACTTGTATAACTCCTAATGTAACCTCAATCCACTTTGTGTAGAGGTGGAACTACGTAAATAACATAACCACAATTCACTTTATGTTGAGTTGGCACTGGGTACATAAGTACATAACCTATCCTAACCCTTAGTGCCTGGCAGTGATATGGATTACCTCTCACTTGATCAACTTCCCCAACCTCATGACCCATTGGGCCAGTAAATGAAGCTTTATTCTACTGATGGGACAGCTGTTACGTAAGAAATATTATTAGTTTGAGTATTCATGATGTATGGCGGCAATATATAGCCTATGCAGTATTAAAAACAAGCACATTGAGGTGAGCTGCACACAAAACCTTCAAGTGTTTAAGCATTTCTTGACAAAAATTTTACACGATACCACTTGAATAAGATGACATCGGTTTGTGACACTAAATAATCATATAGTGCTTCTGAACTTCAAGAAACTGAGGAAGAATTAAAGTGTGGTATATGGGGACCAATTCATATCCCTTTTAAAGAGAATGTTGGAAATATGTGATTAAATTGTAACAAGAACTGAACTAAAAAGGAATGTTAGTTAGTTAGTTAGTGTAGTATAGAGGCCCTGCCTCACAGCCATGGTGATCCACCGCTGGTCCCAATCCTGGCATCCCTGTTCCTTAGGGCCACCTGGTCTGGTATGGTATTTGAGGTCCGGCATCCAGCCGTATAGCCTGGCACTGAGGGTTCGTCCGGTATTCTCCGCAGGAACCTGTCCAGGCTAGACTTGAATTTATCCACTGGACTGCCGGTGATGCTCCTCAATTCTTTAGGTAGGGCATTGAAGATCTTAGCTCAAGATCTGTCTTCACTAATCTAGTGGGATTTCTAGCACTACATACTGACCAAATACATACTAGAACTTCTAAGCATATTTATTCACTCTCTCTCTCTCTCTCTCTCTCTCTCTCTCTCTCTCTCTCTCTCTCTCTCTCTCTCTCTCTCTCTCTCTCTCTCTCTCTCTCTCTCTCTCTCTCTCTCTCTCTCTCTCTCTCTCTCTGACAAGCATACAAAATAGTCACATTATATTGCGTTTACTTTTAGTCACATTTACTCTAGGTTAATGACAGACCACTTAATTTGCATCCTAGGGTTTGTGGTCCGAGTTTCTATATCATTATATGTAATGCTCTCTCTCCTAACTCACATTACATATTGCAGCATCAAGGCTATGATAGACCCAGAACCTTCACTTGACGTGAGGGACATTTTACTATGCTCCAGTATCTTCTTAACGTATTTGGAGGATTGTGGCAGATCATCCTGATAATGTTTGGCCTTGGTCAACCCCAGCCCTCTGTGACCAACCAACTAGAGGTGTTTGTCAGAGCCAACACTGGAGAGAAGGTAATGATGGGTATTGTCTCTGATCTGTTTGTGGTGTTTCATTGTCAGTTAGTTTATTGATCTTGTAATTATTGATTCTGATTTTATTTCAAAGATGGAATATATATTTATTTATGCTCCCCTTGGTTAGTCTGTTTGTCTCTCTCTCTCTCTCTCTCTCTCTCTCTCTCTCTCTCTCTCTCTCTCTCTCTCTCTCTCTCTCTCTCTCTCTCTCTCTCTCTCTCTCTCTCTCTCTGACGAGGTGTCAATTTTTTCAACAATGTAATGAATCCTAACTTATGTACATATATTCTATTTGATTGATTGATTTATTAATTTATTTATTTACATTTTTTTTATTTTTTTATTTTTTTTATTTTGTGCCTGTATGTGTTTCTTTGATGAGTACCATTCCACAGGTGTCAGTCAGCCTTGATCCATCATGGACGGTACAACAAATAAAAACTACTCTAGCACCCAAACTCAAGCGCAACAGTCGTGATATAAGGATCATCTTTGCTGGCAAGGAGCTTCCTGACAACATGGTGATCCAACAATGTGATCTTGGAAACCACAGCTTCCTTCACGCTGTAATAGTGGTGGCTAAAGAGAACGATGATGCAACGATGAGTAATGAAACTTCTAGTCCAGTTACAAAGGATGTTACAATAAAGCACATCAATGAAATTTCAAACACAACCAGTTCTCCAGTAACGGGAGAAGTATGCACTATTTTTTTTATATTCTTTCCCAAACAGTTGGTTCCTGTAAATGTGGCTGTTATACTTATGAGCTTTGTGTTGTAATCAAGATGCAATATTTAACTTGCTATTGAATACCCTTTCTGTTGCATATCTGCAAATCAATTTGTTGTCATTGCTGATAACATTAAATGTAAAAAACATCTCTTTCTTCAGAAATCAGAAGCAAGTGGAGAAACCAAAGATAAACCTAATTGCTCAACTAATGAAACTTCTGAAAATTGTGCTACACAACCTAGTGAAATTAAGGATAGTCAAGATTCTTCTTCCTTCAAGACTGCCACCCTGCTGTGTGATGCCTCCACAGTCATGGCTATTCAGCTCACTGAGGCTGAACTGAGGGCTATTAATGACCTCAAAGTAAGTGAAAACATCAACACATTTTGTGTAAATGTTGGTGTGCATTATTGAACAACAGACTTTCAGGAATGAGAATCACACATTGTGAACTAAGGGAGTGGATGGGAGTTTGTTGTATTAATCTGATGGTGAGGAGTAGTACGAAGGTGTTTTAAGTATGTTGAGAGGATGGCAGAGAGTGATTTGTTGAAAAGAGTTAGCGATCTGAAAGTAGTAGTTGGTAAATTTTTTGAGGTAGTCCCAAGAAAATTATTTGGATTGAAGTGGTCCAGAGGGACGTGTGCAGGGAGGCTGCTAGAGACTTTGCTGCCTGGTGACCTGCCATTAAGTGAACAAGGCTGACATATGCAAGGATGTATAGATTAAATAATGCCACCGAACTAGGCATCTATAGACCATATAGTTCTGCCATAGTTAACGAGAGTGCTAACCCTCTCATCAAGAAGCTGTCATGAGCCGGGATCAAACTCGCAACCTTTAGGTCACGAGCCGAGCAATGTACCACAGAGCCACCTGCCGTCCCACAAGGAAGTATAGAGCTTTTAAAAATGATGATGATGAGGAGGAGGAGGAGGAGGAGGAGGAGCCGCCGCCGCCTACCACTTCCACACCATTAAAAAACAACAATGAATGGCTATTATAATCACTTAGTTAAATGAACCCGACATTTAGTTGGTACTGTTTATTTGTGTTGATAATATCCAATGTGTTGTCTTCCAACTCCATACTAGAACTTTTAGAAGGGAATGTCATATAATAGCCTTTCTGTTGATATATTTCAGTAGCATATAATAAGAGTGTGATGCTTTATGGGATTGAAACTTAGTCTGATAAAGAAACTGAGGTCATGAGACTGGATCATGTTCAGGTGAATATGCAATGTTGCGGAGATGACACAAAAGTTAAAAACCAAGAAAGGAAATCAAGGCATGAATGTATCAGTGAAGTAATGAGGACATGTTGGTCATATGGAGAGAAAGAGATAATAAGTGGGTGAAGCATGTTGAATATTATTAAGTGGAGGGTAGAGGACTAATAGGTGGACCAAAGAAGATGGGATAAGATGCTAAGGCATGGCTGAGACCCTTGAGATCACAACAAACATGTTCAATACAACCAGGAGCGTATCTACGGAAAATAGCGCCCTTGGCAAGCACTGATGTAGCTAATATGGGATTATTAGGCAATAAAAGGTTAATAAAAACTTCTCGGTGGCGCTCCCTTCAAGTGGCGCTCAGGGCACGTGTCCTACCTACCATACCCTATATACACCACTGCATACAACTATGTACATACCAGGGTGAGCTGCCATGAAACTATTTTGAGTGATCTGTATGAACATTGGCCTAGCTTTCGATTATGATGATTCTTTAAAAAAAAAAAAAAAAAAAAAAAAAAATTTCAACCTGAAAGTGCAAATTAGTGAGAAAAGAATACGATTCCTTATTTTGTTTTACAGTCTGTGGATAAAAGCAGTGAGCAGCCACACTTCTATGTGTACTGCTGTAAGCCTTGCAACTCAGTCCAGGTGGGGAAACTGCGTGTGAGATGTGCACTTTGTAAGCAGGGTGCCCTCACGCTGCACCGGGATCCTTGCAATTGGCAAGATGTTCTCAACAAGGGCCAGGTATGAAACTATGCTTGTAGTTGTTAATTTTATGGAGAAAGTAGTTCAATCTTTCCTATTATTATGAACAAAAAGTGTGGGGGGGGATAACTTTCAAACATGGCATTATATCTAATATTTAAAGCAGTTATGAAATGTGTTACCCCTGTGGTAGGAGGACAAGGCCTTGTCACACATCAGTAGCTAGAGTGGAAGACTACTGGCATTATATTCCCTGCATGTCACTAAAGCCAACTAAAAGGGACACTGATTGATGAAATATATTTATTTTATAAAATCTGAATGATGAATGGCATGCATGTCTGTAAATAATTGATAGATAAATAGGCATAAATTTATACTGTACATAACTATATGAGAACAAAATCAGTGGGGCAGATGTAAGACATGTGCATATGAACAGGTAGAACTGAGTTGAAATGGAAAGTGTTAGTGGGTTGTTTTGTTTTTAAGGTTTATTGTAAACTTATACATAGACATACAAAGTAGGGTGTACATAAGAATACAATGCGGGCACCAGCCCGCCAGTGAGGAGGTTGTCCTTATCTTGGTGAGTGGCGCGTGTTGGTGTGGTGACGGTGAGTTGCCTGCGACTCGTGGCCTGGGCGAGAGGTGTGGTGAGTCAGCGGGGAAGGGGAGCTGCTCTAAGCACCTCCAGCAGTCTATCCCTCTGGGTGTGGCGGATCATGAGGGCGGCCCTAACTTCCTGGTTGCTCAGCTCGGCTGATGGTGGTCTTAGTGCTGCTGTGGCAGGGCAAGACAGGAGGTAGTGCAGCAGGGGACGACAGGTGTGCAGTGGTCGCACACTTGCACCTGGAATCCGTGGTGCAACTCCTCCCTGATACAGAAGCCCAGCCTTACGCGCTGCAGAAGTGTACCGTTTCCCCTGGGCTGCTGTTAGGCGGCATCAAGTGGGAGGTATGCCGTGGCTGCAGCGTACCAGGCTGCCTGCCTCTTCCTGGTTTCCAGCTCCCGGTGCCTCTGGTGCGTGTTGCGGGCTGCGGTGCGTCTCGCTTGGGCTTTCGTTTGTTGGGAGGTGGGAGGCATGCGCTTGGTATCTCTGAGGCCTCTGGCAGCCCCCTTGGCTGCCTCATCAGCAGCCTTGTTGCCTCGTATTCCCACATGGCTGAGTATCCAGCGGAGCCTGATTCGCCTCCCCTGCGCGGCCAGGCTCTGCAAGGTGCCCAGGATGGTGGTGTTGAGGCTCACGTTGTCCTTGGGGTGCAGCTGTTGAAGGGCGTGCAGCTCCGACCGGGAGTCAATGTGTATGACGACAGTGACCTCCCGGGGGTGCTGTGCGTGCTCCAGGGCCTGTAAGATGGCCACCAGCTCAGTTTGGAATGGAGCTTCTCACCAGCGTTGCGCAGCCACAGGCGCCCCCTACGGTGGTGGGAAGCGAGTGAAGGGTGTAGCCTGCTACTCGCCACTCGAAGACAGCTGGTGTGAGGGTTTCCTGAAGCAGAGCAACGTCAAGGTTTTCCTCGATGATTGCCTGCAGCACCTGTGGTTTTTTGGGTCGGAGGCCGTGCACATTCCACTGAAGGAAGTTAGTTGGAACTATAAAAGTGACTATAACTCTGTTATAGTCACTTTAAGGAAGAAGTCCCCTCAAGGAACAGGTGGATTTCATGGTGATATAATTAAGTTTAATTTGGATGAAAATTAATCAATGTAATACTCTTGTTATTGGCTATATTGTCAAAATATTCCTGACTAAGTTAGAGGAGTGCATGTGTATGAATTCATGAGTGTGTGTATGTATGCCTTGTCTCGGCTACTCCCTTTTTTTGGAAATATCAACCTGGTATTTATGTAGATAGATAGATTCCTGTATTCAAAATACAATCTTATAGCAGCATTAGCAGAAATGAAGAATTACTATGATCTATCCATCTGGCCAACATCCCCCTAAAGTGGGATAGTCGAGACAAGATGCGCGCACACACTATACGTGTTATGCACCAACACTGGTGTCCTGCACATTATGAATCAGAATCAGAAGCCTTACCCATAGATCTGTCTCTATGAGCTCTGAGCTTCACTAATGAGTCACAATTCTTCAGATCACTGCCACGTGTGAGACTGTTGGCTGCAGTGGATGTGAGGCCGAGTTCTTCTTCAAGTGCCGAGCTCATGAGACCAGTGGTGAAGATGACAGTTCAGTGGCCCTCTACCTTGTCCGGGCCAACCTGCCTTCCATCCCTTGCCTGGCCTGCACAGAAGTTTCATCTCCAGTTGTAGTGTTTGAATGTACAGATGCACATGTAATGTGTCTTGATTGCTTTGTCACATACTGTGTTTCTAGACTGAATGAAAGGCAGTTTATAGGAAACCCTGAAATAGGATACACTTTGCCCTGCCCCATTGGCTGCCAAGATTCACTCATTCGTGAAGTACATCACTTCAAGTTGATGGGAGACAATAACTATGAGCGTTACCAGCGGTGGGGTGCAGAAGAAGCAGTACTGGCTGCCGGGGGGGTACTGTGTCCCTACCCTGGGTGTGGGCAAGGTATCATTGCTGATGAAGACTGCCGCAGGGTAGTCTGTGTGGGTGGGTGTGGTTATGTATTCTGCAGACTTTGTTTACAAGGATATCATATAGGAGAATGTGAGCCAGAGGATGGAAGTGGACCAAATTTTGTTGGAGGCAATGGAACATTTGCTGTGGATCCCACCAGGGCAGCTAGTTCTCGATGGGACGAGGCATCCTCTCTGGCGATTCGTGTCACCACCAAACCTTGTCCTAAGTGCCGCACGCCAACAGAGCGCGACGGAGGGTGCATGCACATGGTGTGCACCCGCAGCTCCTGTAACTTCCACTGGTGCTGGGTGTGTCAGACTGAATGGACACGGGAATGCATGGGAGCTCATTGGTTTGGCTAAGTTTGATACAGGGTTTTTTCCTGAGTTTATATTTATCATGGAATTGTAATGATAAACTTTATTTATTTGTAAATAACATAGTAAATAGATTATCAAATTTTATTTATAGACTCATTCATGCATACCATTTAACTCACATGAGAAGGTAGTAAGATCTATCTATCTATCCTCTTATTTTATTATTCTGCTCCTCTCCCTGTATGTATGCATCTCTCTCTGACAATGACAATGGCAATGTGGACTATTGAAAAATGTTTAGTCTCAACAACAATTTAATATGCAACCATGGGTGAAAGTTGGATTTCAAAAGGTTTACCACAAGTACATGTGGAAGTCATTCTCTATCTATCTATAGTCTCTCATGCCATGTTTCCTTCGGGAACATGGGGATGGCTACAGCAGAAGTCTTCACTTTTCCCTATCCATACACTTCCTCCTTGCTTGTTCAACCCCTCCCTCTATCAGCAACTCTTTCATGCATGTATTCCTCTACCCTATCCTTCCATCTTACAACTGGCCTTCCTCTCTTCCTAGGACCCTCAGTTTTGCTCACATATACTTTCTTCACAAACTCTTTACACCTCTTTCTCTTGGCACATTCACCCTATAATCAATCATTGGGGGCATACGCCGAGGGGCGCGTCGACTCACCCACCCTTCAATGCCAACCTCAGTGATCACCCCACGTGAGTCTCTATGCAGGTCCCCTTCCCGTATCAAGGTACTCCCTACAGGAATCATCGACAGCTATGAACATTGTGGGTGTCCCCTTGGCCTCCTCCACTCCAGGTTATCCCTTTCAGAGACAACCGGACAAGCTGGAACAGCTATAAGGTGTACTAAAATCCACCACCTCTGCCTCCGTCCTTTCAAAAATCATCACCTTACTTTCAGAATGGGGCCCTTTCTTCGATGAGGGAGTAGGTTTTTTTTACTAACTTTGGAATTGGGGCCCCTCTAAATGCTGGGGGGCCCTGGCCAGTGGCGTAGCTATGGGGTGGCAAGGGGGTACATCTGTCCCTGGGCGCAGCATGTAGAGGGGCACCAAAACGAGGTCGGATTTTATTTTATCTTTTTTTACCAGAGAAGGGGTGGCCATGAAGATTTGATTAGAAACGAGGTCTGAATTTATATATATATATATATATATATATATATATATATATATATATATATATATATATATATATATATATATATATATATATATATATGGCCTAGTGGCTAGCAGTCGGGCATTCCAGCTCATTGTCCCGCCCGTCAGCCCACCAAAACACACTCACAACACACTCACAACACAACACACTCACCTTCATCTATATCCTTGTAAGTCACCATGTCCTAACACTTCTTTTACCATACCTAACACTCTATAATTAACACTCTTGAATGTAAACTAATAATTACGGGATTTTTTCTCATTTTTTTTGTTGCTTTTTCCGTTTTTCTTTGTGTTATGGTTTATTTAGGCTTTACTTTCTGTTTGAATATTTTTTATATATTCTATTCTATGGTTTATATTAGTTTAATTTCATTAGTATTATTTTATTCTATTATTCGATCTTATGATTGACCTTAGAAATAAACACTTTTCATAAAATAAATACGAATCAAATATAACAAATATTTATGTAGAAAACGGGTAAGCATTTCAGACGATTTTTTAAAGTATATATAACTGCTTTTCTGTGTATAATAAAAATCTCAATTTTGGTTTAATATATACGTGATCCAGCAGTCAACCCACGGCCGCCATCTTAGTCTACCTGTTGAAACCTGTTCATGTTATTTATTAAGGTTATTTACGCTTAATAGGTAATGTTTTCTTTATATCCCTCCACTATTAATGGTGAAGAATAATGTGTTACTGCTCCTCCATCCCTCAAATAGACATGGAGAGCATTGGGGAAAGTTTAAAACGAAGAAATAGTACCACTTTGTGAAATCTCCTGCTGGCTGCAAGCGGTCACAGAAGAAGAAGAAAATTATTATGATTATTAATAGTATTGAACTACAAATCAATATTTTACAAAATGTAGATCAAAAGAAAGAGAAAAATAAGGCTTTAGAATGATAATAAATATGTAACGCACGGATATATATTATAGATTCCATTTAATATAATTCTAAGCTTAGACGCCCAACCCGAATCCAAGTCGAAATGACACACACACACACACACACACAACCCCCAACACACCCAACACCAAACTCCATATATATATATATATATATATATATATATATATATATATATATATATATATATATATATATATATATATATGGAGTTTGGTAGCTACGCCCCTGCCCCTGCAGCCCAGTCAGCCCCCCCCCCTTTAATTGGCCACTTTAATGGGAAGTAGGTTGTTGAATGGAATGGGAAGTATTAATGTGAAGAGTAGAGTATGTATTACAGTGGGAAATAACGTGTGTGATTGTTTTCCTGTTCGAGTGGGGCTACGTCAAGGATGTATAATGTATAATTGGAGGTTTAATATTTATATAGATAGAGTTTTAAGAGAGGTAGATGCGATTATGTTAGGTAGAGGTATGAGTGTGGTGAATATTGATGGTAGAGTGGGATCTGAATTAACTAGTGTTTGTAAATGATAATGAACTGATGGCTCATAGAGAGGAAAGGTTGATACAGCTGATTGAAGAGTTTGAAAGGGTGTGTAAAAGGATGAATTTGAGAATGACTACATCCCACTTCCTGCTTGAAGTATGTGAATGTGGGAAACACCAGGTTTTGTTAACTATAAATAATCATAAGGAAATGAGTAAGGTTCTTGACTAAATGGAAACACCCCTGCCACCACGTTTCATCTGGACATCAGGTAAGCTCACTAGGAAGGAGAACCGTACACAAAAACGACAGAGAATAATAACACAAGACATGAACATGAATTACGTAAATGACTATGTTTATGTGTTGTTGCATTCCTTCATTACGGGATACTGGTACAAGTAAAGTACTGGTGGTAATTGAATCCACTACACAATACAAGTCTGATATAGGAAGGAAAAAAAGCGTGTGGCATCCATCAGCCCAGACACTCCCTGGTGTTGGACTGACGTCAGTGAAACAGGTGTTTGGTGCTACACTGACACGCGTACGTTTGCACAACTGCTGCAATACATGACGTGTTATAATCTCAATGGAACAAGTATATAGGTCTCGTCTAGCTTCCGTGCCACCTTGAGTATTTCATCATTAGTAAATATATAAATTATGCTCTGACATGTTCCCACAGATTTAGAACAAAAATACTTCTCAACATTTAACTATGCCATCTAATCTGGCGCTTATTTTATTCGCATTAACTCATTATATCATCTAATATGTATAACAATTAACTAGTAATTACTACATGGTCCTAATATATATATATATATATATATATATATATATATATATATATATATATATATATATATATATATATATATACTTTTTGTTGTGTGTGTGTGTGTGTGTGTTATCCTGCTCTCCTGTCCTACTTACTATATTACTGTCACGTTCTCTCACCAAACATTATTTCTTTTTTGCAATGAAAATATAAAGAAATACTAAGTAATATTTATATTCGAGGATGCAGGAAGAAGTGGCCTTCCTGGACATTCGGGTGAAAAAAGAAGAGCACCTTGCAATGGAAGAATTAGTGAGTTCAACCTTGAAAAAATATTAAGATAAAATACTAAATTTAATAAAATGTAATAAAATTATTAAACATGACATAGAATCACCATTTTTACCACAAACAGAAAACAATATGATACTTATTACCCATCACGAGATACAGGAAGCAGTCTACTATAAAAAAATGTACTAGCTCAACATAGTAAAACGATACGGCAAAAAACCACAGGAATTACAGCGAGTGGAAGAAAAAAAGTTTGGTAGAAATCTTCCCAGTGACCACAGCATAAGAGATCCATGTTAATTATTCGACCACATCTTGAATACTCATCAGGTATTCATGTGTTACCCATCATAACTACTATTACTACTACTATTACTGTTTTAATAATGATGATAATAATAATAATAACAATAATGAAAACAACAAGTAAGCAGCAGCAACAGCAGCAGTAATGTTTCTAACTAATCAACACCTCCGCAACAACTTTCACGTCGCCGTCAGCTTTCAAGGCTCAGTTTGTAACGTGATCTTAGGAAGGAATGTTAGCGAACGGCTGCAACAATTCAATCCAGGCGCCACCTTCCTTTATCTAGTCATTATCATTCATTTTTCAGTCCTGTGATACGGGGAGTTGAAGTATGTGTTACCGTATTCCCTGCGAGTCGTAAAATCGATTATGTGTATTATTTATCCATTATCACACACACACTTATCAACTAGTAAGGACGCAAGGAAGGTAGTGGTTCGACTTCTTAGTGCAGCGAGGTCTTGACGTGAATCTAAGTGCGTCGTAACCTAGAGTATCCACGTGTCTCGGCAGTTCACTACAGTAATACACACAGGCGGGTTAAAACTATCTCTGTCGCAAGTAGTTACAAAATATTAATTGCATACTATATGATTTAGGATACATTTTTTTTTGCTATTATAGACATCAAATAAAATTAACGAATAAATTTGACTAGTGTCTATCTAATACTGATACGTAATTTGTACTCAAGTTTAACGTTATAGTGACGAAGCGTTATATATGTGTAGGGTTGTTAGTTAGGTCATGGGAATTAAGTTCAAATGTACACACACATGAACAGCACGAAGAAAAAAAACGTATATTCACTATCAAATTTAAGTTAGAAGTCCACTAGAATATCACGTGTCACTTCCACGGGCTATACACATAACCACTGTAACCTCACCACACCACCACCACCATCACTACCACCATAACACCATCACAACACCATTACATAACTTTTGTAATCTATAAAAAAAAACAGTCATGAGTGTGTGTGTGTGTGTGTGTGTGTGTGTGTGTGTGTGTGTGTGTGTGTGTGTGTGTGTGTGTGTGTGTGTATAACGTAGAGCTTTCTTAAGAAACGCCTCATATATTCATCCCTCCCATTACTACCCCTCACCCCTACCACAACACACCCCCACCACCCATCACTCCCCATCACCACTTATCACCCCTTCAATTACCTATCACTCTATCACTCATTATTCCCCAACACCAACGATTCCCCAATTACTAGCTACACCATTTTATCAACACCATAATTTCCCATGAACCCATCACCATCACCACCATCATCCTCGACACCACCCATCATTCATCACCATCCATCACCCATCAGCACCTAACAGAGCACCACCCACTACTCCCAGCATCACCCGTCACTCCCTATTACTTATCATCTTCCACAAACTCCCATCACCTCTCATTGGACAAAGCAGTGAATGCATGAATTACTGAAAATTATGCAATGTGTCATTCACCACGGTCTTGAGAATCACGCGCTGTAATCATGATCGCCAGCCATTACCTTCCCGGAGAGAGCTTAGAGCTCATTATAGCACGATCTATGGGTAAGGCTGTAATCTTTCATACAACACACGACCCATCCTCTTGCTCAAGGAGGACAGTAACTGCTTGGTCATCAGTGAAAACCTTGCGCCTTGAGCGGGTGTGCACCTCAGCCTGCCGATTGACAGGCTGAGACTTTACCATTGAGTTACCCAGTAGTGTGTGTGTGTGTGTGTGTGTGTGTGTGTGTGTGTGTGTGTGTGTGTGTGTGTGTGTGTGTGTGTGTGTGTGTGTGTGTGTGTGTGTGTGTGTGTGTGTGTGTGTGTGTGTGTGTGTGTGTGTGTGTGTGTGTGTGTGTGTGTGTGTGTGTGTGTGTGTGTGTGTGTGTGTGTGTGTGTGTGTGTGTGTGTGTGTGTGTGTGTGTGTGTGTGTTTCATTCCAAGAGCAAAAGCTGTATTCCTTCCCTGCATCTTCAGATTCATAAAGAAGTAGATGGTTGCCTGCTGGTGGCGACGAGGCTGTATGGTAGTAACCCGTGACCATGTATAAGTAAGTCAAAGAAGCAATTCTATGATGATACAAAGCGTTACTGGTGAGAATGTGTGATCGTTATGCAACCATTAGCAGCTACACCTGAGTGACGCAGCATCACGCGTCTGGTAGTGTTCAGAGATAACATCGACACAAACCAACACCTACAGCACAAAAGTCACAAGTCAGTGTGGAGTATTAAATGGATTGACACGTAGGATGCAATGATTTATCCAACAATATAATATCTATTTTGGTCTAAGAAGCAGCAAGGATAATATACCATTAATAAATCAGTTCAGTAATTTGACTAATTTCCTTGGGTGTTTCTTATGATTGGATTCACTCACAATGGAACTCACCGGTCGTCCCTCCCTCCCTTTATGAAATCGCTCGCCCCTCCAAGAAGCCAGCCAACACCACACCCACGGATACCTATCACCGACTACAAGACAAGAAAGTCAACAAATTATCGGGTTCACACCTGCCACAGCTTTGTATTAACTAGAAAAACAGATATCGACGCTTGGAAATAAAAGCCACACACACTTTCCCTCAAGGATATACTCGTGTGGTACCTAATCTCCGTCAGACAGGAACAACCCAACACTGTAAAGTTGTAATTATCCACGTATAGTCTTTCATCTTCGACAACTGCAGGAACCACTAATGTGTGGGTTGTGGCAGGAAAGTGGGCACGTGAGGGTTTGGACACGGATATATATGGGTGCACCTGAGTGGGTCGAGGTGAATGTGGGCACAGAAAGTGAGGGCGGAGCTGACTTCGCAGTATGTCGAGATTTGCATCCTCACTTGCCGGCATGAGCAGTGAGTGGGGACGCGCGGGAGGCAGCGCTCTACTGTTCTTGACGCGCCACACCGGATAAGGAGAGAAACCACTCAGACTCGTCGCCACTGGCTCACCTTGTTTACTGTATTGTTCATTTCCGGTTTTGATGTCTGTATTTTTTTCTTCTTTGTCAGAATTGGCATTTCTAAAACCGGTTCCTCAATGCTTGAACAAGGATATTCTACAAGACCGTGGGAGTGACTGTTTCGAAAATCTAAATCCTAAAATGTTAACACTTTCTACCGCTCCGGTCATGATGCAGAGAGAGAAGTGGATGTAAATGAGTAACCTAAATTGAAATACATTCGTTCATCCAAAGACAAGTTGAGTAGCAGCAGAGTGGCAGATTCCACCACTTCCTGAGGCACGCCAGGAACAACCACAGGGAACGCCTCACAATACCACAGCCTCCTCATCCCGGCTATTTTTAGCCTGCAGATCCAACAGCTCTCTTGCATAACTCTCTAGACGTTTCCTTTCTCCCGTTGACCTCCAAACATTGATACACAGGAGGTCCGGCTTATATAAAGAAGAATAAAAACCTGCCTCGTCTCCCACAGTTCACGGTAGACACCCTCAACACAACGCACGGCAGCCATGGTCATCAGCAGAGAAGCGACTTGCACCATCTGCTCAGTGTAGTCACGCTTAAAATAGCTGAGTATGACCTTGGCCAGCTACTGACCCTCCCCCCCCCTTCCCCTACCGTGCCCAGCGCAAGAGAGGCTGTGACCTACTTCCTCAGCCCTGCCCGCACCACCAGTCCCGTCGTCACAGGATCCTTTGCTCCTCGCTCCGCCCTACATCACACATTGCACAACTAATGATATGTCACTGCACAGCCCTAAGACCCCGAATTTATTCAATCAATCACCCTCCGTACCTGCACCAAGTTAGTGCAGTGCTGAGGGAGTGACACCTGGTGAGGATTCCGTTATAGCACACTTTCTCCGCGTCTCGACCGTTCACACGCCAACACACTTTCCCAGCCCGCCATCTCCGGTTCAACACGCAGCTCCCGCACGATCAGTTTTCTCTCCGTGCGGCTGACTCCCCCAACCACAGTGTCTCAGCCCAACCTGATATAGCTATCGTATGATTAACATGTTCAACCAGCGATCACCTACTAATTGAAATAAAAATTGTGAGTAAGCAAGTTCTATCTCCTTTTATCGATATATTCAGTCCATGAAAATTACTTCGTAAACCGACTTATGTTTGTTAAATGACAGTATGAGCACAACTTTCTGTCTCGCATCACCAAACTAACCTATATAACAAATCGGGTCCTAGTGATACTCAGGAAACTTTAACATTTCCAGTATTCATAATTGTGACAACTCCTCTTTGTTGTCGAGGTCTTGTCCCATTTTGTGTGCATGAGTGTTTCTATCACCATTCATTGTTATTTCCCTTTGCCATCCTTCTCTGCTTCATTTGTTCCTGTTCCCCCAACCATCACATCAGTTAACTTCCGGTTGTTCCTTTGGTCTCAGCGTCACCGTTTGTTTCTTCTTTGTCGAAGTCACGCGCTTGTTTTTTTTTCTCTCTCTCTCTCTCTCTCTCTCTCTCTCTCTCTCTCTCTCTCTCTCTCTCTCTCTCTCTCCTCTCTCTCTCTCTCTCTCTCTCTCTCTCTCTCTCTCTCTCTCTCTCTCTCTCTCTCTCTCTCTCTCTCTCTCTCTCTCTCTCTCTCTCTCTCTCTCTCTCTCTCTCTCTCTCTCTCTCTCTCTCTCTCTCTCTCTCTCTCTCTCTCTCTCTCTCTCTCTCTCTCTCTCTCTCTCTCTCTCTCTCTCTCTCTCTCTCTCTCTCTCTCTCTCTCTCTCTCTCTCTCTCTCTCTCTCTCTCTCTCCTCTCTCTCTCTCTCTCTCTCTCTCTCTCTCTCTCTCTCTCTCTCTCTCTCTCTCTCTCTCTCTCTCTCTCTCTCTCTCTCTCTCTCTCTCTCTCTCTCTCTCTCTCTCTCTCTCTCTCTCTCTCTCTCTCTCTCTCTCCTCTCTCTCTCTCTCTCTCTCTCTCTCTCTCTCTCTCTCTCTCTCTCTCTCTCTCTCTCTCTCTCTCTCTCTCTCTTTGTGTTGTTCTTTGTCCCTCTCAAGCTGAGTCTTCTCTCGCATTCCTTCTACGGGCTGCCACTCCCTCGACCTCGCAATCAACCTCTTCCCTCCCACACGACCTCCTTATTCGGCTACGTCCTTCCCACACGCCTGTTTTTATCATGCCGTTCCCGAACCCACACGCACGCCCACTCTGCAGCAGACAGACATCCACCCACCCACCCACCCACCCACCCTACACACATGAATGGCAACAGAGGGTCGTCTCACTTACATGGGGATGGGTGGTCGTGTCTGGTGTCAGTGGTGGCGACTGGCGAGTGACTTGAGAGCCGCTTCAACGGGTCTCCAGGCAAGCAGGAGCTTCATGTCTGTAGGCAAAACAAAAACAAAACAGTGGAGTGATTAATGAAAGGTGCTCGCCACTCTAGATTTATTATTTTTTTTTTTTTGAGGGGGTGGCCCCCTTTGCACAATGACGCACGCGGCAACGCCCTTCCCTTAAATGCATGGAATCAGAAATTTTCGTGGTATTCCGAGAGGGTAAAGAAACGCACAAAACAGTTTCCAAAGCATCAACACTATTACGACGCGATGTGAACACTGAAGCTTCACCATTCTACAACAACAGACTCCTGGATAACAAACAACTGAAGAGCTAAATCGTACCCTATACAAACTGCTGAACCACGAAAGTTATCAGCAAGAAAGAAAGGAAAAATCTGAAAAATATTAATACAATATTCGCTACATGGTTACTGCCTGTGGGTATGATGATAAGGATCTCTTACGACCCTCATCATACTGCTCGATACTGCTTCGTTCCCGCCTCCACACCCTCACTTATTTTCCGAGGCCTATGTTATGCTAAACCTCACACAATTCCACGAGGAGAGGTAGGCAGGCAAGGGGACCACATAACTAGCTGTGAGCGTGAGAATCTGTTGCTGTGCTGCTAGGGAGACGAAGTTACGTAGGGGTGAAGCCAACCCAAGTAGACAGACAGAGGGACGAGTCATCCCAACCGCGTGCCAGTGTCAAGTTAAGCTGGATCGCAATGGCTTAGGTGTGCGACGGGGATATAGTATTTACATAACCTTCTTTTACCTACAGGCGGTCGTCCGGGATATTTTTGGTGCAATTTAGACTCGGATTTCGCT
>JAPQNM010000004.1:1358535-1376035 GCA_029783475.1 Metacarcinus magister | reverse complement strand
AGGGAGAAAGTTAAGTGGTAAAAATGTCACCTAATTAACTTTTCCCTCAACCTAGAAAAAAAAAAAAAAATGCACAGCGGACACTGTGAAGACAATCCTGCTTGGGCCTTGTTGGTGTTCCTTCCCCCTGCACGCTTTGCATCTTACAACTGCTCAAAACCAGAACACAGGAGTCCATGCCCTGTGTTCGGGGCGGTGGAGGGAACGTGCTGCTCAATATCAACACACTTCTACTCCCACGTCATATTACCTTTCCAGTCACTTTCGATACAAATCCTGACAGTATCAACTTACCTTCTTGTCGAATCTTTATTACGATGAACAAAGAATAACACAAAACTCAACGAAGAACGATTCACACATTCAACACAACATTCCATAACAGCTTATGAATGGCATGCTTACGAGTCTACATGACCGTGCACACCCACACACGGCCTGTCAGACTGACACAGATTACCACCACTGCAATGAGGTGGCAAAAAGTACATCTAATCGTTTGACATATGATGACAAAGCCAGCTCAGTAAGATGTAGCCGCACGTACAGTATATGCTCATATGCCATCAAGATGAACTCCACTTCACCTCTGGCTACGTGCTGCTGCCGTCCAGAAGCACCTCAGTGGTTGGTTGCTTGACTGTTTTGCTGTGAAGGTGGTGATCCACCGTCTACCGTGTCCTGTCCTTCACGGAAACCACAGCCTCACTTACCCGGAATTTCCCCTCCAATCAAGGCTCTTGACGGAACTCGCTGGAACACTGTGAGTCGAGAAAGCAAACTAAAGAACAAGCAATGCAATGTTTTAGTTATTTTTTTCTTTTTAGGGCATGAGAGCCTCTTCGTATAGTAAAATATTGCTTTCCTCGATATGACATTCTTCCTTCCGGCAGCTGTGGGCGTAAGGAATGTGCAGTACACTGGGAGGCAACAACAACACCGTATCAGAGTGCAGCACGACACCTCTGCACGAGGCTCAGATTTATAAGGCTGCATCACCACTGTACAAGGAACAGCGGGAGGGAAGGAGGGGCGGCTCGCCTCCTTATCAAGGGCACAACACCTCGCTTCAGTAAAGATGTGTTCCCTTCACTACAGTTCAGTAGACCAAAAATATGTAATTATTCACACCCAACAATAGGAAATACTCAACGAGTTTCCATCGTGGCATCATCATCACCATCATCATCATCATCACTTTAAAAGGCAGCTTCCATGTTTAGTCGCCTGCTGGCAGCTCCTTCCTTAGTGCATTACGGATGAAGAGTTTAAACAAAATAACAAACACAAAATCACTGGTTGGGATAAAACAATTCCCCATAATAAAAGATGGTTTCTCGAGCGTTACACTTCGTATATCTGCCAAGACATACGAAGTGTACTTGATAATTTCAAGTTGCAAGTCGTCCCGTCATTTTCAAGGAGGGTGATGAGCTCACCTACAACCCCGCCACACTGGACACTGAACACCTCCCTCCACGTGACAGGACTACTGTTCCTCACAAGATGCTGCTGCTGCTGGTGCTGTCATAGTCATCATTATCGTCGTCGATGCTCTTATCATTATTAAATTTATTATTATTATTATTATTATTATTATTATTATTATTATTATTATTATTGTCATTATTGATATATCTATCATGTTCATCATCACCATTACGAGGTCCGAGGTTGAAATCCCCGGCCAGGCGGAGATTATCTCATATATTCTCCTTTCACTCTGATATCTCTGTTGAAGTAACAGAAACTGGTAAGGAATTATGACCTCGCAGTTCAGCAGGAGCGGGTGACCAGCAACCCTCCCCCCCCACCCCCCCCGGGTGTGTGTGTGTCAATGCATAGTTATCATTACGCCGTCATAATACACTATCTGCACCAACGACTAAATCACAAGATGATCCTTAAACAAATGCCATGGACGTTGCAGCACCATTAAGGTCACCCTTCACCGGGTCCTTCTACGTGTCAAGGAGTGGAGTGTCCTGTGCTCCCTCCACGTGGGCTGTACGAGAACCCTTTAATCAAGCAACTCTTACATAAACCGTGGCTGATAGACGCAGAGACAAGGAGTTAAAACTTAGCGTAATGATTTGTTATGATTCAAGACAGAGATTCAGAAAGTGTCGTTCAAAACACATCACTGACGAAGACACCCTCGCGCCTCACCACCTCCTGGTAATGGTATTCAAGCCTGAAGAAAAAAGTCACGACACCTTTTAACAAGTGCAACAAGTCATACTTTTACCTGAAGCACGTGATTCTGGTGTTCGCGCTGACTCACTCTAGGCCGCGGAAATACACATGAAGAATCACCAAGTAATGTCCTATTCTTGTGTCTCCTCACGGCGCCTTGTGTTTCCTGAAAGGTAACTGTTTCCAGACCTGTTCAGGTAAACAGTTGAGTGGCTTTAAGAAATTTTAAGTATTGGTTATTTTCACCGAATGGAAAGTGAGTTGGTTTAAAAAAAAAAAAGTATCCGGAACTCAGGGTCAGATATGCTGCCTTACAACACAACTTTAATCACTGCAACACTAACAAAACGTAAGGTTATGGACAACAAAGTTCGTCTTACAGGATAGAGAAAAGGGAGTATATTATTTACTTCTTCTTACTGGCAGTGATTAAACTTTTCCATTCAGAAACAGGTCTTGGTATAGCTGGTCAGGGCAGTGGTGGGCTTCATGCAGTCTATCCACCCGATGACGGCTACAACACAACAAAGAGGGATTGACACTACCAAATCGAGAGAACCTTTTGACGAAGATGTGGGTTTAGAATGCTTAACATATTTCATGATCTATATATGGACGCAATTAGCACACTCTAATTGCTTCATTTCATTGGATTACGACTATTGGATGGTTGACGTGGTTACTGTGGTTGGTTGTCTGGTTGCTTGGTTTCCCATTGAACCAGAACAACAATCGTAAAATAATTATTCAAAAGGCAGGTCAATTTAATAAGTTATGTGGGTAGAGCAGCATCGCAATGCGTGCTAAAATTTACTGAATAAATATTAGCAAAGGTTTAATTAGTGTCAATGTGGACAAGATTAGCAGCATTAGCGTGGGCGCCGCCATGAAAGGACCAACACTGCAGAATCGAGAGGGATTTTCAGCGTTTTTCCAGAGCGATTTGTGGCAGCCAGGCTCTCGTCTTATGGAATATTCTCGTTAGGCAATCTTTCTGTTTTCTTTGAACTTATTACCAGCTGTAAATATTTCCCCGATCTCCTGACGCCTCCAAGGACCAGCCTAACACGCCGTGAGGAAATAAGCTCACGGACTTCACTCTTCTCTCCGTATACAACTTTTATAGATTACTTAATTCAAAGCCACAAACCACAGCAGTCGACTCTTCTGTTTCTGTGGCGGTTTAATCCCCGGGCTGTGTTTAATTCATTCAGCCATGTGAAGAGGCAAAATTATGCAGATTTTATGCTCATGCTTGACTGAGGCTAACTGGAGCAGAATAATGGGGGTGGGGGGGAGGGGGGAGAAGTAGCGCCTGGGAGCAAACAGTGAACCAGGCACCGCCCACCGCCCACCGCCTACTTCCACACCGGAACCCTCTAGTCTCCACCCACGCCACTCCACCACCTCCACCTACCTCCGCCACCCAGAATCCACCTCCACTCCGTCAACCATCACCATCCAGCCCAACCTCGCCACCCAGCATCCACCACCTTCCACATCACTGTCCAGTATCTTTCACCTCTCCTCCGCGGCCCACCATCCTCCATCCCCTTCACTTCGACCACCAACCCTTCCATACCCACCCCATCACTCCGCAGCCCCCCCCACCCACCTTCATTCTGCCACCCACCTTCCTCCACACCCACCTTGCGACGCAGCACCCTCTACCTCCACCTCCACCTCCATCCCTCCTCCACACACACATTGAGAGACGTTGCTCAGGTTATAGAGACAGTATGATACTACACCCTAAGTTTGGTTTAGAGTTACCTCGCCCACGGAAGAAACACCATGAAACTGTTTCTCTCCCACCCCCCCTCCACCCTATACTTTGCTCCGCCCCACCTCGCCTGCGTTCCGACCCACACACCCACACACCCACATCGTACCCAAAACACAGTTACGGGATAAGAGATGGTGTCGCAGTACTCTTGACTTCCATTAATGTTATCGGGACGGGGCCGTGGATGGCAGGATCCTTATCTGCACGACACTTCCACAGACACTATCAGGGAGCTTTTAACTATGTCCATATGAGCAAAATATATAAATACTTTGATAAACTGCCTTTCCTGTTGGCGATAAGAGTAGGTTTCTGGGTGTCATTGGCGGAGTGTTTCTTGCTAAACTTTTCTGTGTTCTTGAATCTGGTGTCGGTGTAATTATCAGGACTGGGCACTTCCTCTGCTCGCGATCCTTCCACCCTTGAGTAACAGAGGTAGGGAGGAGGGCGGGAGGGAGTGGGGACAGCAAGTAAGAACATCAACGGGAAGTTCGTCTGGACGTCTGGCAACTGCTGAGAAAACTGGGTCGGTTATAAATAGAGAGGAGGAGGCGGGGAGGTGCCGACTATGGCACTACCCTGGCCTGCCTTCCTCCCCTGCAGCCCTACGTCCCAGACTCCTCACCTCCACACCAGGAAAAGTGGACTTAAAAGAACATTTTGTCTCTTGATTTACTCCACCGACTTCATACACTCGGTCAACACAAACATGCGACCCCAGAATGCCGGCCCGCATGAACACCTCCATTACGAGGCAGCAACAGCCGAGCGCGACCCAGCGGCGACGGAGACAGTCACGTGGTGGCAGTGACGGGCGCTGCGGGGAGTTCTAAGCCACGCTGATGAGTGTCACATGACTGTGCGCGCGCGCATACGAGAGAGAGAGAGAGAGAGAGAGAGAGAGAGAGAGAGAGAGAGAGAGAGAGAGAGAGAGAGAGAGAGAGAGAGAGGTAGTACAAAGTCAATATTACACGAGGAGGAATATGAGATATGCAGGATCGCAGAGGTGGTCAGAAGCATACACAAAACATCATATATATGCATCCTGAGGCTTCTGAGCTGAAATCCTTACGTGCAGCCTGACGAGACTTCCATATACCCGTTAAGGGGACTGGCAGGGGAAAGGATGTGTCTACGGGCCAAGTGACCAAGTTCGCCACCCAACGAAACACACGTCCGCTACTCAGTCTTGGGTCATGTTTACACACAAAACAAGGCTGTTTAGTATGAATGCAAGACGACTCCAAATAACTCAACAGCCACTAATACTGATTTATAAGTTACATTAAAAACTCAGGCGCCAACAAGTAGGAAAGGAGTCAAGTTACAGTAAAAATTAACAATGTAAAAGCCTCAAGAGAGGAGAGGAGTCCCGATACTACATCAAGTTGAAGAGGATAGACTATTCCAACACCCAACAAAGTCAATCAAAGAACGGAAACACTAATCAACTCCTACGTTTTGGTGACACAACGTAAACGCATCACAACACGTCCGTCAATACTGATAAATTCCCTAAACTGAAGAAAACTTGAAGAACAAACCAACTATGATAAACACCTGACAGGAAATGTACCAGACGAACCATCTAGTGTTGCCAAAACAGTCTTTACCTGCCTCACGCACACCTTGCCTCGGACAGGTTAATTACACACAAAAGGTACGACTTACACACGGATACTGACCTCATGACTTAGTGTGTATGTGTATGTGTGTGTGTGTGTGTGTGTGTGTGTGTGTGTGTGTGTGTGTGTGTGTGTGTGTGTGTGTGTGTGTGTGTGTGTGTGTGTGTGTGTGTGTGTGTGTGTGTTGCTTAGTGCTCCTGGATGTTGCTGGGTGTGCTCTGGGCGTCAGTGAGTGTTCATAATGGGTGAGGGTGAGTTGGATGGTTGTCGGATGAGTAATGAAGTCTTGAATAAGGCTCAGAGGCGAAGGCGTTTTAAGAGGAAAGTTGAGTGCATGCTTGTGAAGAGATGCATGGCTGAGTGCATGACCGTGGCCAGACTGTAAAGAACACGTGCACCTTGACATTTCGTGCATGACATACATATGAAAAACAACACCACACACACACACACACACACACACACACACACACACACACACACACACACACACACACACACACACACACACACACACACACACACACACACAGACACACACACACTATGCATATATATCATTCAACTCATGCATAAAGAAATATATCCACTACTCGCTCAAGCTAAAGACATTTCACTTTGATGTGTTACCCAACGCATAATGACCCTCATTTGTCACCTTCCTCCCTCATTTGGCTCAGACGCTTCCTTCAAACTCAACGTAAACAGTCGCCTCGCACCAGGCATGAGGCGCCTTGCCCACCAGTTGTCTTTGGTAAACAGAGTGACACTTGGACACGTGAAGGGCATCTAAAGCCATTACGACGAGATGTTTAAGAGTCAAGCGGTGTTCGCATTCTTAAATACCTGCGCAGGGCCCTCACCTGTCCGCTGCGGCGCCACAAAGCGGGGAATGCAAGGACAAAGGGGTCACTAGGACACGTCAGAGTAATGAGGCAACTCTTTCTGTGTCACCTGAACTGAACGTCTACATGTCTGGTAAAGCTATCATTGTTTTTAGGACCCCGTCAGCATCATAAAAGACGTGCAAGAAAATACTCAATGACAAATGGCTTTACTTTGCATTACATGAAGGTGAATGTTGACAGTTTTACTTTACTACAAAGGGATTCACTATAATTTATGAAGAATGTTTGAAATATTTTGAATGTAAAGTATTCATCACTAATAGCAATTAATGCTTCACATATTCTAACAAGCCCTCATCACTCATTCAACTGAAGCAACTATAGGCAGTCCCCCACACACTCGAGTCTTCAATACCCCCTGTAAGCCACAAGGTAAGAGAAAGGTGCAGCACAAAACAATGGTAGCCTGGTTTAGTTCGTGTTAAAACATATGTGTATGATAAACTTACATCAGAATGACAAAGAATAATGACATGAAAGAATTATGCACACCGATGTAGTAACACAAGGCGAACAACACGCGAGACATGACATACATTATACACAAAGCAATCTCTTTGGGCCACGTTCAGCCAAGTTACGACCTGCTACGCGCGACTAACAAAGAAACGCGATTTAGAATTATTCGTAAAAAAATATAAAAAAGTATCCACGTGTGTTTACTCCCTGCGGAGCTGATGACGAGGTCGCCGCTACTCAGGTGACTCGTGGAAAGAATCGAGTCGCTAATTATGAGACAAAGACGCCGCCACCTTTCCCTCTACTCTCACCTCAAGACAAAGTGGACAAAGAAACACTCCCGCAACGCAGCCCAGAAGCACTTAAGACTTGACCAAGGCAACGGGCGGCCACAGGTGAGCCCATAACAAAAAATACAAGTCTGCGTCATGACATAAACAAGAACAAATAATCGAGTTAGGATGTGACCAACACGACCTATTCTCAAACAAAGGAATGAGCATGCTGAAGTGAGGTAAACCAGCCCACCCATTCAACAAAACACAAACACAAACACGTGAGGTAATGGAGAGCATTTTTCAAGTTAAGGGCAAGATGTGATGAAGCGGCGGTATTGTATCTCCCCATCCTGGCGTGGCACAGCTGCTGCGGGACGGCTGGGCGGACGGGCGACGTGGCACACTGAAGGGAAACGCAGCTATACAAAGAAACGCAATAAAAGGTGACGCAGATGGCACGCTAATGGTGATACACATACTCGTGCTCAACCTACACACACACGGAACAAACACCACGAGAGTTAGAGTTACAATACGATGCTGTTTCTCTGTCCAGGGAAACACTAGTACTGGAAAGGCCGGGAAAGCATGTGTCTATACTGCCTCCTCTGACACTGTTGAAAGGAGATACTCATAAACATCATTATAGGTACCACTAGTGCTCTATTTATACTACTACTACTACTACTACTACTACTACTACTACTACTACTACTACTACTACTACTACTACTACTACTACTACTACTACTACTACTACTACTACTACTACTACTACTACTACTACTACTACTACTGATAATAATAATAATAACAATAATAACAACAACAATTACGTTAGGTGGAATTCAAAACAGCATGAACCACTCCGAAAAAATAACATCCACAGAAACAGTAAGAAAAAAAAAATTGCGTTCAATCTGATCCCAATAAACAGACTGAATGAATGAACGAAACTATTACACACCAAAGTAAAAATCATCAATTAGCACCTCAATAAACGACGTATAAAACCACACACACGCACACGCACACACACACACACACACACACACACACACACACACACACACACACACACACACACACACACATATGATAGAGAGCAGAAGAAAGGAAAAAAATAAATACAACAAGAGGCATAATGATAAATCCCTTACATAAAGAATTCTAGCAATAATATGTGGGTTTGTACTATTCCAGGAGGAGGTGAAGAAGGAGGAAGAAGAGGAAGAGGAGGAGGAGGAGGAGGAGGAGGAGGAGGAGGAGGAGGAGGAGGAGGAGGAGGCAGAGGGTAAGATGGAAAGGTTATGAGGGACGAGAGATGGCCGAGGGTGAAGGGAGAGAAGAAGAAAAAAAAAAGGTGTAGATAAATGGAGAACTGAATTGGATATTGTTTGGATATTTTAAGCCTTCACGGAGGAGGAGGAGGAGGAGGAGGAGGAGGAGGAGGAGGAAGAAGAAGAATAGAGGGACAACACAAATAAAAAAGATGAAGTAAAAATAGATCTAAAGAAAACTAGAACATGTGTATGTATATAAAAAAAAAATAAATAAATAAAACCATTGAACAATATGCAAAGAGAAATATTAATAAAGGACACAACAAAAGAAAGAAAGAAAGAAAAGGAAGGAAGGAAAAAAAGATAAAATAAAAAAACAAGACAAATTATTAAGTATACGAAAGAATGTACAACACAAAAGAATGATAGGAGAAGAAAAGGGAAAACCAAAATGGACGGAGATAGATCGACAAATAAATAGATAGAAAGAGAGAAAGAGAGAAAGAGAAAGAAAAAGTAAGAATGACGCAGATAAAGATAGTGACGCATCACAGAACTATATTAGTCCTGCCTCGGGTCACGTCACGCCGAGACGCACAACAAGTGGGAAGGAAGCCCAAGGAAGGAGTGGAGTGGCTACCTAGCGAGGCGATAAACAAGATGCCGTCCCATCCACCGCCCACCCGCAGACAACCACGCTGATCAACCCCGTCCTAACACCTCATGTGCAGCGCAGTGCAAGCGAGCAACCAACGCCATGCACACACCACTCACGACAAGAACAAAGTGTACCGGAAATAATGACTCAACACTTCACGCAAAAATAAGGATAATAAATAAGCAACGAGCACAAACAACATCTCTAACGACGCCCCCAGACTAAGGACATCAAAGCAACGCCGCAAAATCTGGTCCTGGTCCTGCCCCATACCTCGCTCTCCCTCTTTCTCTCTCTCCCTCCCAACCCTGGCGCCCCGCTCACCTATAAAGCAATGGCCTCGCGCGTCTGAGGCACCTTCACCGTGGGCGGGAGGAGGCGAAGCAGCAACAAAGGGAAGGGATAACGGCGAAGAGGGTCATCATGGCTATCTGAAGAGGAGACTGGACCTGGTGGCGTCCCCTGTAGCTAACACACACACACACACACGCACACGCACACGCACACGCACACGCACACGCACACACACACACACACACACACACACACACACACACACACACACACACACACACCTGCTTAAAGGCTTTCTGCGGGAACCCTTTGTTGTTAGAGACGCGGAAGGTTCTGAACCCAATGGAACTCTTTGGACTCCCGTACCTACACACCCACCTGGAGGCTGCTTATCAGCGAGGGCTCTGGTAAGGATATAAATACACTTATTGTGCTGCGTTGAGGCAAGACTGCTGCGCCATTTAACTGTGTTGTTGCTGCACTCTGTCTTTCTTTGTGTCGAGAAGTTGGAAAGGCACACGCACGCACAGCAACGCAAAACGAAGTGAACAACCTATACTGAGGAAACTGAGCTCATCCCTCCCTCAAAACACGCAGGAAGTAAACAAACGAGAGAGGGAGGAAACACCACACCAGACCCCGCGGCAGCCAAACACGCCCCATCACCCATGAAGTGCTGAGGAAGGGGTCATAACTAGGTCAGTCAGTCTGTCTGTCTGTCTGCCCCTATCACCACCCACCCCGTCCCCTTGTACCCTTGTAGCCTTTCAAGAAACAACTGGAAATTAAGAAGGAGAAGATAAAGAAAGAAAAAAAATTAGTCAAGTAAGAAAAGAATATGTGAATGATTCGTCATGGGAACAGAAAAGTTATATCATTAGCAAAGAGAGAAGACGATGACGTGCGGTCCGCGACGAGCCTCACTTCACGGCTGAGCTGGCACGTCACCACCACCCAAAAAACTACACTTATATATAAAAAGAGAGAGAGAGAGAGAGAGAGAGAGAGAGAGAGAGAGAGAGAGAGAGAGAGAGAGAGAGAGAGAGAGAGAGAGAGAGAGAGAGAGAGAGAGAGAGAGAGAGAGAGAGAGAGAGCGAGAGCGAGAGCGAGAGCGAGAGCGAGAGCGAGAGCGAGAGCGAGAGCGAGAGCGAGAGCGAGAGCGAGAGCGAGAGCGAGAGCGAGAGCGAGAGCGAGAGCGAGAGCGAGAGCGAGAGCGAGAGCGAGAGCGAGAGAGAGAGAGAGAGAGAGAGAGAGAGAGAGAGAGAGAGAGAGAGAGAGAGAGAGAGAGAGAGGAGAGAGAGAGAGAGAGAGAGAGAGAGAGAGAGAGAGAGAGAGAGAGAGAGAGAGAGAGAGAGAGAGAGAGAGAGAGAGAGAGGAGAGAGAGAGAGAGAGAGAGAGAGAGAGAGAGAGAGAGAGAGAGAGAGAGAGAGAGAGAGAGAGAGAGAGAGAGAGAGAGAGAGAGAGAGAGAGAGAGAGAGAGAGAGAGAGAGAGAGAGAGAGAGAGAGAGAGAGAGAGAGAGAGAGAGAGAGAGGAGAGAGAGAGAGAGAGAGAGAGAGAGAGAGAGAGAGAGAGAGAGAGAGAGAGAGAGAGAGAGAGAGAGAGAGAGAGAGAGAGAGAGAGAGAGAGAGAGAGAGAGAGAGAGAGAGAGAGAGAGAGAGAGAGAGAGAGAGAGAGAGAGATTAAAAAAGAAAAAAAGCAGGTAGAGTTCATCAACGGTGTGCTGAAGGATTGGTTAGTACACGAGGTGTGAATGGTGGCGGGAACCTGCAAACATCGCCCCGCTTGGGTTCACAACTTGGGTCTTGGCAAGCTCTCCCAAGCACATGAGAGGAAGCAGTCAACAGAGAACAGGACCCCCTAGCACTAATAAGGGGGGAGGAGGGTGAACGACCAAGGCAAGGGAACAAACTTAAGGGGGTTGAGGGAAACTTTATATCTGAATTATTATTAGAAGGAAACACGGAGGGAGTGATGAAAGGATGGGGTTTTTAGTAAAGTGAGAGGGAGGAGATAAAGAAAGAAAGATAGAAAGATAGAAAGAACATAAGAAAGAAAGAAAGACAGAGAGATAGAAAGAAAGAAAGAAAGATAGAAAGAAAAAAAAGAAAGAAAAGAAAGAAAGAATATGAGTAGAAAAACAAAAAACAAAGAAAAGACAGATTTACAGTATTCGTTCACCTCAGTCTCTACACACACACACACACACACACACACACACACACACACACACACACACACACACACACACACACACACACACACACACACACACACACGTCGATGCTTACACTCAATATACACTATTTCACGTCCCCCAGATACCGGTTCTTGGCCCTTAATCCCCCAGTTCATGCCCCCAAAACCCACCCATTGCACCCCATCCACAACTGGACCCAGGCACACACAGCCGTCCATGCCCCAAGCCAATACTGTGATCAATAAGTCTGTTAAGAGCGGGATCCCACTCTCCCACTGTTCCCTATTCTGTATTTCGTACCCTGTAATATCGTTCCTCCCCTTCCCCTACCTGCCCTAACCCCGCCTCGGAACAGCTGGAGATGGTAAGAGAGACTGGAGGTGCAGATGGTAGAGGAGAAAGAGGAGGAAGAGGTAGAGGTGGTAGAGGTGGAGGTGGAGGTGGAGATGGAGGTAGAGGAGAAGCAAGGAAGTCGAGTGAGATAAACAGGGGGAGAAAGGAATGTGATGCTGTGATACAGAAATAGAAGGAACTACGTCAATGCGGTTCTTGGGATTCACACACCCTTGAAAAAAGATCTGAAAGAAGGGGGGTTCGGAAGCGTGTGGAGTCGACGATGTGGTAGGAGGGAGGAGGATGACGGCGATGAATGGTTATTACGAGAATACACGCAGTAAATAAATGTAAATAAATATACACAGTGTCTCTCTCTCTCTCTCTCTCTCTCTCTCTCTCTCTCTCTCTCTCTCTCTCTCTCTCTCTCTCTCTCTCTCTCTCAAAACCTAAAAAACATGGCTGCAAAGGGAATCGCGGCCTCACAGAATCAAGATGCATTCATGTCATCAAGTTATTATCGCAGTGAGGCGATGCAATCAAAAGGAGATATTTCACTTTTAGAGAAGGACATCCGGGAGCCGTGCACATCTAGGTGGTCAGGTTAGTGGTAGGATGGCAGGTAGTCTCTATGTAACGTGAGAGTGTGTGTGGTGGCAGCATCGTCTGCTTGCAAGTCCTACTAATGTGTGACAATCTTTCGCTAGTCGCCGAGCTGTTTATAATTTAATGCAGCGTTTATGCACTAAGACCTTGAACACAGAGAGGATGATAAGCATGCATGGATTCATAAAGATTTAAGTTCTAACAAAAATGCGATTATTCATGAAAACACGACACGACATCCAAGAAAGAAACACAACTAAATATGATATGAATAGACACGACCGTGATAGAAGAAATATGATATACATTTTGATGAAAATTACACCATTGCTGCATCTTAATAAAGCTTGACGCCTCATACGAAGATTTATGACAAAAAGTTATTCATACCTGAAGGACTTTGTATTTCAATAATGATACAATTCAATCCATGATGAGTCGGAATCGAAGCTCGACGTGTTGTTTGTGATTGATTGTTTCCGTCCATCAGTCCGAAGACACGAAGCACTGAACAAAGGATAGGAAGTATTATTAAAACCTTCATCCATCACTTAGTATAGAGTACACACACACACACACACACACACACACACACACACACACACACACACACACACACACACACACACACACACACACACACACACACATACATATAGATAAATATAACTAGATAGATAGATATAGATAGATAGAGAGAAAAAAATATATATATGTCAGGGTATTACAAGACATATAAGGAAAGCACTGCCACCCTAAAGCTACCTAAAGTTAGCGATAAATACCTATAAAGAAAAGGGTCAGACAAGGCGATACTATTTCTCCTTAACTGTTCACTCCACGATCACAAGAACACAAGGACCTTTTAAAACTTGGTATGGGAAGAGGCAAAAAAAAAGAGATATATGTAAAACTGGACGAGTGAGAGTGAATCATGTATAAAAAAAAAAAATAAATAAATAAAAAAAACTATTCGTCGATGTGTCAGAGGCAAGAATGGTGCAGGCGAGGAGAGGCCAGGGGAGGTCGGGTCAGGGAGGGCGGGGCGGGGCAGGGCAGGGCTAGAAGGAGCATGGCTGGGCGGGGCTACCTCACGGGTCCACCTGAGTTATGGTACATCAAGGGCTGGCCTACAATAAACCCAATGTATATAATTCCTTGATGAAGTAATTCCTCGATAATGTAATAAATCCAAGACGAAAATGACAGGTAGAGGCATATTAGATGATATAGTAATAGTAATAATAATAATAATAATAATAATAATAATAATAATAATAATAATAATAATAATAATAATAATAATAATAATAATAATAATAATAATAATAACAATAATGCGCGAGGATGAAGCTAGATTAGAAGATTTTTAACTATTGATGGTGTGACGAAGGACACACACACACACACACACACACACACACACACATACACACACACACACACACACACACACACACACACACACACACACACACACACACACACACACACACACCTCCTCCCTCCAGCCTGACGCAAACACCACTTCTCCAAACACTCTGCATTCAATAATAATTCCTTCTCTGCCTTGGAGACACGAAGACCATCCACTACCCTCACCCTACCTCTAAGACTACCTTATACCACCTCCCTCACCCTGCCTCACCACCTGCCTCACCACTCTCTCACACCGGAACCACACAAACCCCTCCCTGCCACACAACACATCCAGTTTCCCTGCATTTCTTTTTTTCTTTTTCCCTTCTTGGAGTTTCCTGAGGCCCGGACGCGGTCAAGTAGTTCTTCCCGCACGTTGTTTGGCGGTGAGGACAGCATGACCCTTGAGGAACACGTGCAAGGCAGGCTGATGTGATGTACGACCGGCGGAGTGATGTACAGAACAAGTCATCGTCCTCATTATCATCATCACACACACACACACACACACACACACACACACACACACACACACACACACACACATACACACACACACACACACACACGCATACATACATACATACACACATACACACCTTGCCACTCGTCCCTCGCCCAGGAGAACAGGTAATGAGATACAGGTAATGGGAACTCCTCGCCCTCTTACCGTCAAGTCTCACCAACACACGCGACGTTTCTACTTGACGTATCGAACATTTTTCCCCCGAGAAATCGCACGCAGGAGTGAGGAACCGCGAGGAGCCAGCCGCCTGCATGCATGACAAGCCTTCCCTGGAGAGAGAGAAAAAAAATCTGACGAATCTCAACAGGCTGGAAGGGAATGAAAGTCTCTCTTTTCCCTTTTTTTCTACCTTCCCTTCCTTATCTGAATAAAAGCATCTTCAGAAATGTATTCAGGCGTGTATTCGTGTTGGTAAAGAAGCTTCGTGTTTCGATGGCGATCCTCCGACGGGAAAATGCCAGCTTGTAGTCGTCCTTCCTGGAATATGTGACCCAGAAATTGACGTGGAGTGCGCGGTCGGTTCGGCTGATGCATGCTGGCCGCCCTCGTGACGTCAGGCCCCGCGGAGACAAACACACGAAATACGTTATCCAGGATCGTGTACTATCGAGGTCCACTTTGATCCCGCTTCCAGAAAGTTGGTGACGCATCCAGCCCGTCGTGCAGTCCCCGTGACGGCCGGCGTGTGTCGTGTGTCGTGTGTCGTGGTGTGTCGTGTGTCGCCCGTCCCCGCCACCCCGAACTGGCTCCATTGATTTCACCACAAGCAGGACAAGTCTCCCTCAGCGCCTCCCTCACCACCACCGCCGCCACCATTGCTCCTCCGTGCCGCGGGCCTCCACCACCACCACCATCACCACCACCAAACACCAACACTAGCGCCACCGTCGGTAGATACAACCATTATCATCACCCCATTTCGGCATGATTAGCATCACTTTACCATTCTCATTACGCTTAATTTCCATCATCATCACCAGTAACCTGCTGTGTCGCGCCTCCCCCCTTCCCCCCAACACACACGCCCATTCCCTTGCAGGTGTGGTAGAGAGGCCGCGGCAAACACGCCACAACAGCATTACCCTCCCCTCCCCCCCCCTCCACCCCGACGTCATTGTTATTCACTGCCACCCGAGTCCATCATTCACTCCATAGTTTCATTATTCGCTGCTCATTCCCTCTTTCATATGCGACACAGCAAACAATTCATCATTATTATTATTGTTATTATTTCTGTAGTCAAGTGAGGCAACGTAGGAAGGCAGGAAGGAAGGCAGGAAGGAAGGATAGATGGGAGAGAGGCGTGAGAAGATGGCGGTAAATTGAAAGGTCTGAAGGATCGGGAGTGTGAGTAGATGACTGATAAAGAGTAGGAAGGATCGAGGAAGGACAAGGAAGGATGGGAAAGGATTGTGTGGACTGAGAAGGATACATTTTCTTGGTGCTGGACTTTCCTGGAACACTTCTTCCCCTTTACCCCCAAAACACCGACTCTCTCTCTCTCTCTCTCTCTCTCTCTCTCTCTCTCTCTCTCTCTCTCTCTCTCTCTCTCTCTCTCTCTCTCTCTCTCTCTCTCTCTCTCTCTCTCTCTCTCTCTCTCTCTCTCTCTCTCTCTCTTCCTACTACCTCCCTTACCTTCCCCCCCAACCACTGCGGCGCCAAACCCTTCCCTCCCCCTCTACCCCTCCTCTTCTGTCGCGACACACCATAGGGGGAGGGGTGGAAGGGGAAGGGGAAGGGGGGGAGAAGACACATAGCAACGAAGGAAACCTGAGAGGTGTAATGAAGGAAGTGGAAGGAAAACGGAGCCGCGCGGAGGACGAACGTGAGGAGGGAAACCTGCAGCGTCTTTTATTTCCCTTCTCTTTTATTTGGTGATGATGATGATGTTGATGATGATGATGATGATGATGATGATGATGATGATGATGATGATTATTATTAATATTGTAATTGTGGTGGTGGTGACTGACAGGTAATAATAATAATAATAATAATAATAATAAATAATAACAATAATAATAATAATAATAATAATAATAATAAAGATTATAGTAAAGATTATCAAATACCTTTTCTTTATTGTTTTACTTAAATTTACTCTAATATTTTTCTGATACATATTATACCACCGTTTTTTTTTAATGCTCAATAATTACGTTTCTTCTAGCAATCTATTGTGTAACTGCAAACTGTGGCATCCTTAGGTGGTTAGTCAGTTAATGCGAATAAAGTAAGCGCCAGACATAAAGGATTATATAGGGCTGGTGTATAGAGGACAGGTAAGTAACAAGTAAGTCCTATTAATAAGATCATGAGGTAGGTAAGTACAATATTATCTTTCGACACCACGGACCAATGGGAGGCCCTGTAGCTATGATATAAGGTTTCACTGAATATAGGGAACAAGGTGACCCCGAACCTTCATGATAGTGAGGTGGGAATATTACCACAACACCTGTAATGCAACTATGATGGGGAGAGTCGTTGATATCTTGGTCCCAGGGAAAGCAACAGTGTGTGTGTGTGTGTGTGTGTGTGTGTGTGTGTGTGATTGGTTCTACGGAAGTGAAAGGTCATCAATCCTGCTTCTGTGGGTGTGTTTCGATACTCGTTACAAAACACCCGGAATTATCTACACCACACTGTAAATGGTGGTAAGCAGCTAGGTATAAAGAAAAAAATATATAACAATAGTAGTAGTAGTAGTAGTAGTAATAGTAATAGTAGTAGTAATAGTAATAGTAGTAGCGTAGTAGTAGTAGTAGTAGTAGTAATAACTGTAGTAATGGATAAAATACCATTACTCTTCAACATGCACTTGGCCCAATGGCATGGCATGGTGTGGTGTGGTGGCCTTGAACCGCTGCTGGCAAGACAGGCGGACACCAGACACTCCCAGGTCTCACTAGCCGAGGCCAGTGTCCAGGT
>JAPQNM010000004.1:1336035-1343535 GCA_029783475.1 Metacarcinus magister | reverse complement strand
TAATAATAAAAAAAAAAGAATAAAAGATACAGCAATTGAAACATACAAAAGGGAAACAGAGATAAAAAAAAATTAAGGTAAATTAAAAATGCCACATGGAGGGAGTGGAGAGGCAAGAGGAGGAAGGAGGAAGGAGGAAGAGAAGAGGAAAAAAAGGAAGAGGAAGAGGAGGAGTAGGTGGAAATCAAATAGAAACCAAACAATACTCACTAATGAGATGGAACAAAAAACAGTGTGAGGGAACAATGCTAGGGTGAAGAGGAGGCAATAGGGTGTGCATGCTTAGAAGGAGGATGTAAAGAAGCATCACTCATCACCACACACACAATCACCACGCCAGGACACCAACACCATAACACCATAACGAACGCCACACTACCATCACCAACGGAAGAAAAATGTAGTAGAATCATCATCTCCTCCTCCTCCTCCTCCTCCTCCTCTTGCGCCTCGTTTTTCTTCCCTTCCTCCCTCTATCTGTCTGTTCGTCCGTTTTTTTCTTTTATACCAGCTCCTTTTTAGCACTTTTTTGTGAGGTTACAATATTTTCTTCTTTAATGAGTTTGTGTTGTATGTTTGTGGCACCTTTTTGTGTATAAACATATCAATGATGTGGTAGTGTTCGGTGGTGTGTGTGTGTTGTGTGTGTGTGTGTGTGTGTGTGTGTGTGTGTGTGTGTGTGTGTGTTGTGTTGTGTGTGTGTGTGTGTGTGTGTGTGTGTGTGTGTGTGTGTGTTATCTAGTGGACGAGGCAGTCCTTGACTAAAAGTAGGACATTCGGTGCACGTTATCAGTTATTTGCTACAGCTCACAGGAAATGAATGAATGAATGAATGAATGAATGAATGAATGCATTGATTAATTAATTAATTAATTAATTGTACATATATATATATGTGTGTGTGTGTGTGTGTGTGTGTGTGTGTGTGTGTGTGTGTGTGTGTGTGTGTGTGTGTGTGTGTGTGTGTGTGTGTGTGAAAAAAAGGCGAATAAAAATTCATATATGCTTAAACAAACAAATAAACTATACACAAAACTAAAGACAAAGTAAGAAAAGATGAAGGCAAGAATGCAGATACGAATAATGACAGGAAAAAAAAGAGGAGGAGGAAGAGGAGGAGGAGGAGGAGGAGGAGGAGGAGGAGGAGGAGGAGGAGGAGGAGGAGGAGGAGGAGGAGAAGGAGGAGAAGGAGGAGGAGGCGAGGTAGTGGTAATGCATCGTTGGTGTTATACGGAACACAACACACCACGGGGCAGGCAAGGCATGTGGCTCCCTCCCAACCCCCAAATTGGCCACACTAAATATGCACTTTGCCTACAAACTCTTCCATCAATTCCTTTCATAGATTAATGTCGCAAAGCTGGAAGAGTTATAACAAGAACACGATGACAGACTTGATGTAGACTGATAATGACAAGCTACAACTTTCTAACACAATTTAAAGATCTTCGACACAAATAGAGTTTACAGGAAAAGTTTATAAAGACGAGTCGCTTTAGTTGACGAAGAAAAAAAAACCAGTCATTCTTCTTTCTCCTTTTCTCACAATGGTTCTGTACTCAAACATTATGTAGGAATGATGATGAATTATTAGGAGTCAGCATACCATAGTTGTCATACCAAGCTTGTCCTGACGTCATGTCCACACCAACTCAGGTATACAATCATGAGTAGGTGTCACGCTTGCCATGACTACACCCAACTCCTTCCAGTGTCTGCGTGAGGTAGTACAGGTGACCAAGGAAACGTATGCCTTCTAGACCAAGCCGATCGCCTTTACGCAGACCATACTATTGTTCTCGTAATGATGTCTGGCTGAGGGCTTGAAGGCAGAGGTGACAGACGAGTAGATCAACGCTCCCTCCCCTCCACCGGCTAATTTAAACACTTCCTGATGATGATTAGAACAAAGTAAATGCGAAAATAAAACATAAATAAATGTTGTGGTTTGTGTTCATCTGTTCCCTTTGATAACTTCCCAAACAAGTGTTACAATACTAATGATACAGAGCCACAACTTGTAAATACTTCGCGTTACTGCAACAGACTATGTGAGTTATCCAAAAAAACGTTGGTGGAAAACACTTCACGATTCTGCAACTCACTACATCCTCTGATAACAATACTTAACAATGCTATCTTGGGGAAGTAAGTAAGTATATACCAGCCTCAAGATAACACCCTTGACGCCCCATGACGCTTAACAGAACACTCTCTGTCTCCCTGCATCACTTATCAGTCTAATTGAGGGAGGAGTGGAAGAGGTTGAAGCGGCAGCGGTGATGAGGAGTTAATTATTGACCTACTCAGGTGTGTTAATGAGCCACACCTGTTCCAACACCCCCACCGCCTGTCATCTGCAGTGTGGGACAAAGAGTAGAGAGCATGTGATTCAAGCTGCAGGAAATGAGTGTGCATGATGGAGCAAGAAAAACGCATATTCTTCTCCGATCGTCCCCACCTTCTCCTCCACCTTTACCTGCCGGCTCCCACCTGTTCGTTTCCCCTGCAGCTACAAGTGTCTGGGCTCTTATCCATCATCCCTCTCCTTCCGTCCCGACAAGAACAAAAACTCTTATTAACGCTGTCTTCCCTCCCTCTAGCACACACACACACACACACACATACACATGCACACACACACACATACACACACACATGCCTTCTGCCAACACACACCGCTTGTCTGCTTCAGCCACGTGGTGTTTGATTTATACTTCGTTGTGTAAAATTTTGAGTTGACTAAGTAGCTCAGATTATACGGTACATTTGTTAACTTTCTTGATTCATAATAGTGAACATATATCATTGAGGTGTGCTGTTTTTTTTTTATAATTTATTTACTATACACATTTACTATACACACTTACACACTTACACACACACACACACACACACACACACACACACACACACACACACACACACACACACACACACACACACACACACACACACACACACACACACACACACACACATAAACACACACATGCACGCACACACACCTGTCAAAGCTGTCTATCTTACTCACAAAATACACCTGTTACTGAGGCAGGAGCAAACGCAGATATGTAGGTAGTAGTAGTAGTGGTGGTGGTGGTGGTATTGGTGGTGGTGGTGGTATTGGTGGTGGTGGTGGTGGTGGTGGTGGTAGTGCTTGGTGCTCTACCTTGCCGCTGCACCTGCCACACGCTTACATGATGCTGCGCTTTTAGTGTCCTGTGGCGTCAACAGCGTTTTGGGGGCGGAGTTTTAACGAGAGAGACAGAATACATTCATACTTTTTTTCTGCCTCCGTGTTTGCTTCTTTCTTTGCTTGTGGTCTATTTGTGTTTGTGTGTGTGTGTGTGTGTGTGTGTGTGTGTGTGTGTATCAAGGGATCAACGCCCCTACTGTAAGCTAAACGGGAGGGGACGACGAGAAAAAAAGAATTGTGACAAAAATGTTTTTTCGGCCAAAAAAAAAGTTGGTATGTGAAAACCGAGGTCTTTCCTTACCCTGGCCTGCGCTTCCAACTCCACCCACTACTTCGTCCCCTACGCTAGCCCCCTGCAACTCCCCCCAATTCACCCATGCCTTCTACCTGCAACTCCACCTACCCTCCACCCTCACTCAGAACTCCATCCTCTACCCCACCCACATCTCCACCATTCATCCACACCTACAACTCCAACACCTTCACATAAACCTTGATACCTCTCCGCTTCTGTCTGCATTACCGCTCCCTCTCACCTCCCACTCCACCCCCGCCCCGCTACCCCCACGTGTCTTGCTCCCCCATCCCCCCTGCAGTGAAAGCAGAGCCACCAAGGGCACCTGTACATAACACAAAGGAAGGCTCGTGGTTGTCGCCTGAGTGACGTAGGGTGAGAGGAGAGACGGGAATGGAGAACGGGAAGGGTGGAAAGGAGGGAGGGGCAGGGGAGGGCTCAGAGGTGTGATAGGGGAAGGGTGACTATATACTGGATGGAAGTCAACCCCCTCCCCTCCTTCCCCTCCCTTTCCTCCTCAGTGCGCCCTGCCGGATTACACTTCAGGGCCGGTCGCTGGTTGTCCCTCGCCCCGTCGTGTGTGCGGGTTCCCAACACAACACACTCTCACAGGCAAGAATATACTTCTCCCACACCACCCCCAACCACACCCGCCCCCCCTCCCCCCCCCTACACACACACTGCCTCAGAGATTAATCGAATTTCCAGACACCATTGCTGTCGGAAACTGTTCAATAAAACGTTAGTTCAGTTAGGCTGATGGAAACATACGAACGTCGTGCCAGTACATAGGAAGGGAAATGGAAAAGCCACCTTACCCTATTAAGCAACTAGTTTGACATCAACATTAGGAAAAATATTAGATGCGATCCTTGGCTTGTATAATCTATGGTGACTGAAGAGACATACAAAATCAATCCATCGCATTCAGCAACGACCCAATAAAAGGAAATCGTGCCCAAGACAGTAATTTTTAGAGGCACATTTCAGACACATTTCAACTTAGATTACTGCAATATCGTCTCCCTGGATTACAATAAAGTTTCAAACATTGCCTGGCGAGGGTCTTCGGAGCTTGGGAGAGAATTACAGGTAAGGTATAACAACACACGGCTAGAGTATGTCACTGTCTTGCTGTCGTACTGTATTACCTTCCCTGATTAACCTCCTTTCTTCTCCCTGAACTCATAGTAGAGGGAAAAAAAGGAGACATGGATCGGGTGTCTCAGAAGTGCCTCAAGGGAAGAAGAGTCTGTCTGGATGCCTTACAAGGGGAGACTCAGGAACATTTACCAGATGACTTCCAGAACAAACAGCAACAGCTCGCGTTATTTTGTTTCGTGTGTATAACTTAAGCACCACATCATTTATGCATCACGAATGAATTGCTTGCTATGAATTCATTTACAAATCCTATCAACACTGGATGCAAAATGAATTAATGTAGCAATGCCAGCTTGTTGCATCATGATTTCAAAGGAAAGCTGGATTAAATTGACCAAAGAAACAACGAGTATAACATGCTTAATATTACGTAATGTTAAGTAACTCTATAAGATAAGTGAGACAAGGAATGAACAAATAAATAGAAAATCAATACATGGAATAACAATTGATCCGCTATAAAAGGAGCAGACATGAAGCCTCAACACTATTATCTAAACACACATCACGAGGCCGCGCGAGTACTTGGCTTAACATCCACGACGAGTGTTAGCAAGTGCTGTGCGAATGTCATACTTAAGCTGTGTCAAGCCCTAGTGAGGTCACACCTGGATTACGTCGTCAGGTGGAGCCGCTACACTATACAAAAAACATACAGCGGCAAGTGTTCATCTGACGACGCCATCACGTTAATCCCTGAAACACCTAACCATCAACACAAACACTTCAATTGATGACACCCCTTCCTTAAGAGCCGTTCAGTCCAACTTGACACGACGTCGAGAATTCATAGGAAGGAGACATTATAGCAACGTCCTACGAGTGTCATTGCAAGAGACAGAGACGAAAATAGCGTACTTGTAACTGCGAAATGTAGGTTAGGCAATACAGTGTACAGGTGATCGCGTAGATTACATTGTCTCGCCCGCCGCGCCGCTGGGACAAACAACTTACATGCCTCCAGGAATAGGACACACGGATGCAAGAACCTCAGACGGTAGCTAGGTGTGAGCGGGGAGCTGCCAACTGTTGCCCAACCCGCATTTTGCATTTACCCTTGCGCTGATACCCTTATATATTATCGTCCTAGTTACGCCTCGACTGAGGAAAGCAAAACAAAGCAACAAGCTAGACAGGACGAGGAATGAAAGAGCTGATGAGTGGCGGGGTGAATGACAGGGCAGAGGAGATAAAAAATAAAAAGAATGTGTGTTTTGTGCATGTGAGTGAGTGAATGTGTGTGTGTGTGTGTGTGTGTGTGTGTGTGTGTGTGTGTGTGTGTGTGTGTGTGTGTGTGTGTGTGTGTGTGTGTGTGTGTGTGTGTGAATGACTGGGGCAGTACGTACGCTCAGCTTACTACAAAATGCTTGCGTGTCAAAGTAAGCGATCGTACTGTAGACGACCCCCCTCCCCCACCCATTTCTCTTTCTCTCTTTCTCCCTCTCTCCCTCTCTCCCTCTCTCCCTCTCTCTCTCTCTCTCTCTCTCTCTCTCTCTCTCTCTCTCTTTCCCTTTGACAACCTGGGAGGAGAATGTTTAGACGCACGGTTCCACATTTCACATTCAGAAGACAAATGTTCACCTGGTCTGACGGGTGTTCAAACGACCCTCTGATGATTGCTCGCCGAGAACAGCCAACGAGGTGGAGTGACGAGCGCGGCAACGTAATTATAGTGGCCTAAATGTCTTACTAGCGCTGTAAAGAGGTGGGTGGAAGCCATTGTAAGTCACTCTGTTTTATGAGAGGCAATCCAGCTCCGTGACTTCCACATTTATTATTCATTATAGGGTTTCTTTACAAGCTAACTTCTCACATTTATTTTGTTTTTTTTCTCTTTTTTTACTTATTTTCTTGAGTGGCGGCAGAGCCTGACTAGCGGACAGCTTGTAGGAGTGTGTAATATTCACTCCCCGCTGTGATAGAGTTCCTTCTTCCATCGCAGTGTCACTTTTATGAAGCCGCTAATGTTTCTTTCTTTTGAACGTCATCCTCGCGGTGCTGCACGATTTTTAACCTCCCACCTCTCACGTCCCGCGTTCGTGTGTGTGTGTGTGTGTGTGTGTGTGTGTGTGTGTGTGTGTGTGTGTGTGTGTGTGTGTGTGTGTGTGTGTGTGTGTGTGTGTGTGTGTGTGTGTGTGTGTGTGTGTGTGTGTGTGTGTGTGTGTGTGTGTGTGTGTGTGTGTGTGTGTGTGTGTGTGTGTGTGTGTGTGTGTGTGTGTGTGTGTGTGTGTGTGCGTGTGTGCGTGTGTGCGTGTGTGTGTGTGTGTGTGTGTGTGTGTGTGTGTGTGTGTGTGTGTGTGTGTGTGTGTATCCCCGCACGTGCCGTTACATGTCAACTTGTACTAATGAATCAGAGTATCAAGGCGGGTCGGGTCGTGAGCCTCTCTAACAGTACCGCTGGTCAGCTGACTATTCAACCTTCCACGTTCCTTCCTTCCACCTGCATTCCTGACCCTCGTTATAGGCACGTGGAGGCAGGCGAGACGCACGCTGCAACACACTCAGCAAGAATGGCTGGCTGGTGATGACAGCGGCGATGGTAATGAAGGCCAGGAGTGATGCCCAAGAGGTGAATGAACTTCTCAGCAGCCAACGTGCAAGTGTCACCTCGAGTCACCCTGGCGGGGGCACCTGTCTCGCACCAGGAGAGACACCAAACAAGAGTTCCCTTTAGTTGCCAGGCGCCTGCCAGCCAACTAACTACCCACACTCTCTTCCACGGGTATATTTACTAAACGTTGCTTCTCTCTCTCTCTGTCTCTGTCTTTCTGTCTCTTTCTGTCTCTCTCTGTCTCTCTCTGTCTGTCTCTCTGTCTGTCTCTCTCTCTCTCTCTCTCTCTCT